>OZ020605.1:62598012-63037051 GCA_963971545.1 Philophylla caesio
CTATTATGCAGTTTAATGCACGAAGCCTTAGCAGTCATAAGCTGGACTATGTTAGTAGTATCTTTGGATAGTCCGGCGTTGATGTTATCTGTGTTTCGGAAACGTGGTTTAATCCTGATATCTCGGACTTTTGCTATGGCATTGCTAACTATAAACGTGTGCGTTGCGATCAAACATTCAAGAAAGGGGGAGGTGTTGCAATTTAATACAGAGATACCCTGAAAATTTGACTTTTAGCAGCATCACAAAACTCTGATATTCAATTTATAATTGTTGAACTTTTGGACGGTGTAACAAAGATACTAGTATCTTGTGTGTATAACCCTCATAGGTGTTGCCTGTTAGATTCCTTTTTTGTTAAGTTATCAATGTTTTTGATCGAATATGAGCGTTATGTTATATGTGGCGACTTCAATGTTTATCTCCTCTTAAATGACTCTTATGCCACCAAGCTACTTGACCATGTATCTGTTGCAGGTCTTGAGGTGGTCAACAAATTCGTACCAACAAGATATGCAAACAATGCGCGTTCTAGCCTGTTAGATCTTATTATCACCTCTAGTGGACACCACGTTCTTAAATTTAACCAAATGTCTTTTATATCTGACCATGATCAAATTTTTTGTGCATTAGATGTTGCGTTTAATTGTATTGCTGAAAGTAATATTTATATGTATCGTGATTTGAAGTCTGTAAATGTTAATGATCTGTTAACTAGTCTATCAAATGTTAACTTAGATTAATGTTGGTTCGATGAAACTGTAGATGCAAAACTTGACTTCTTAAACAAAACTTTGACTAAATCATACGAAGGTCATGTTCCATTACGTGCTGCCCAGGCTATGAATAGTTCTTGTCCCTGGTACAATAAAAAAGTCAGCTCTGCTATAAAGCTTCGAAATAAATTGCATGCAAAATGGAGAAGAAGCAACACTGACTTTGCTTGGTCGGAATACAAAACTGCACGAAACAAAGCAACTGTCATTATAAGACGCGCAAAACGGCTATTCTGTAATTCTAAATTGTGACCGTCCTTACCATCAAACGACTTATGGCGCAATCTAAAAAACTTAAATGTGCATGAAAAACTTAAGAGTACATGTAAAATTGACCCAAACGAACTTAATGATTATTTCGCTAGCGCCAGCAAAAGCAGTACTCGTAATAGTCCTCCCGCTCAAAACTTTACTAACAACGTTAATATTAAAGAAGCATTTAAATTTGGCGGAGTGACCGAAGCAGAAGTTATGAAGGCTGTTATGAGTATCAAATCCAATGCCATCGGTGGGGATGGCATATCTTTAAAATTCGTTAAGATTGTACTGCCATTTATTCTGGGAACTGTAACCCATGTCACTAATCACTGCTTCACAACCTCATATTTCCCAACTGTATTTGTCGTATTGGTCTTGCGGAGGATTAGTGTTACAAAATTAATAGTGACCTGTCAACAATTTCGCAATGGGCTCTTGACAATTGCCTTTGTTTAAATTCTGCCAATTCATAGGTGTTGCCAATAAGTAATAGTGTAGTACATCTAGGAGATATTCCAGAACTAATCTAAGATTCAATTTATAACCTAATAGCCATGACAGAGTCCGTGCAGGGCGTGACAGCGGAAACTTTTGGGTTGCCCAGTTTCGACGTCACCGAAGTGATTGAGGTTACGGCAGAGCCTATTGAGGAGGGTGCTTCTACTTCCGAATATTTTGGGCTGATTGAGGTCAGTGTCCTTACTAGCCATTCCAGCAACTCCTACTTCGTTACCCACAAAAAGAGCTGCTAAACCGGCTACGAAAAAGGTGCGAGCGAAAACGGCCACAGAAGTCGTTGAGACAGTGCTCAAGGTACAACAGGCTATGCTGGAGAAAATGTCGGAGGCTGTTTCTCTTATGGCAAAGCGAAGAGATGGAAGTATTGAAACGGGAGGCAAATGCTGAAATGCGCAGGCACAGTGCTCTACTGGAAGAGATGCTTAGATTAAATCTGTGATTCATAAAGTTAAGTTAGTTTTTTGTTTGCAATGAATTGTTTTTTTTGTTTAATACTTACGTGTTATTGAAGTTTATGTTCTGTTTTTTATTTGGTTATAAGATTTGCATGTTGTATATTATCCTTCAAGGATATCGAAATAAAAGTTGAAAAAAAAATTAAATCTATGTTTAAGTTAACTTCTCGGCGAATTTTTATTTCAACATTTTAAGACACTAACCGACTTCTTAAATCAATCGATGAATACAAAACTTATTAGGTACCTAGATATATTAAAAGTAAATATAATATTTTGTACATACATACATAACATTATGTACATAACGCGCACTAAATACGGAAGTGGCAAAACTCATACTCACACTAACAATTAAAATAAGCTTAATCAAAAAATTTTGATTTTGAGTTGTACCACTTTTATAATTAGTATGCGATATGTAAATACAAAAGATTTAAGTTAATAGCTACTCTTCTGAACATAGATACATATATGTACATTAGAACGTATGTGTACGCATAAACAAATAATACAAACGTATGTTTTTACATTTATGAATAAAACATAGCTTAAAGTGAGGCTCGTATATTGTTCCATATGGATTGAGCTACAACAGTATACTGCGCAGACGCAACTGACGTTGCATTCACTTCGGCTGATTCCAACACTTCATATCCAATAATGTTTGTGCTTGCTTTAAAATGAATACTTATATTATGCCGAGCACAACACACATTTATTATTTTTGCTTGCATAGTGCAATTCTCGAGCACCCAGTAAACATCTCCACCTATTCTTTAATACACCATTGATCCGTTCGATAATGTTGCGGCATTTTGCTGGGTTTCATTAAACTTCATCTCCGTTGAACCTTCTTCCGGTGTTCTATGAGGTGTCAACAACCACGGTTCCAAAGGGTTTCCAGCATCTCCTTATAAGAGCAAAAGTATTAGATACCTTGGTATACAAGCATGTATGTATATATTTAAGTTACCTAAAACCCAAAAGTTATTCACTCCTCGCAAATACTTTCTTTTAAAATAAGCACGCAAGCCGCCATGCACCAGGATGGGAAGCGTCAACGTACCGAATCCTCATTTCATCATCACAGAGCTAAAATAAATTTGCGAATGAATATCTGCATTATATAAAAAAAAAGTAACTTACAAGCAAATCGTTCAAACTGTATTGGCCTTTCCTGTTGTAATAAAGGTGTGCGTTTTGTGGTGGAGTAATGTTTCTAACATGGGTGCCATCAATGCATTCCACCACCCCAGGAATACCATGCTTTAAGTAAAAAGCAAGTGCTATTTTCCGGTTTTCATCGTTACTTCCACTCCCTTTTATCCACTTTGGACACAAATGTTTTTCAAACAAAGTTAGCACTTCCGTTAATACTTTCATGAAACTGGATTGTGCCAACGATACATAACATTCATTTCAGACTTCCGTCTGATACCCGCCTTCAGCAAAAAATCGTAAGCACCCACTTAATTTTATTAATGGGGATACTGCAGAAATCTTTTTTGCAGGCTCAGAAGCTACTACCAACACATGCAACAGGTACTTAAATGCTGGTTTGTTTAACCTGTAGTACTTTTCAATCCTATAAGAATAATAAAAATAACTATTTAAACTATGGCCATTCTGAACGCTGGGTTACCAACTCATCTATCAACTCATTCCACGTTCACCCATCTAGATCTGTTCCTTGTGACGCCACACCTACGCCACTTTTTTCGTGGCAAGTTGACTCAAAGCTATTTGGTAGTGATCACTTCCCCATTCATTTACAATTTTTTTATCGTTTCAATAGAAATAATAATAATACTCTCCAACAATCTGGACCAATTCACTATCTCTTCTAAGATAAATAAGTCTGCAGCGGTATTCCGTAGGTAGATATTTCGAGCGGCAAACGAGTCCATTCCACACAGATCAAAAACACGAAACTACACTGCCCTTTATGGTTGGAATGATACTTGAAATTGCTCTCATACGAGGAGGACGTGTTTTTGTGGTGCGCTTAGTTATTTGCGTTTAATCTTAGTAGTCTTTCAAAAAATTGCGTTAGAGAGCAGTGCAGTTTCCACTAATTTAATAATCAACGGGATCCCCCAAACGGCTAGTGAGAATATGCCTGAACTCTTTGCTAAGATCTGTGGTGTAATGCAGCACAAGCCTCCGCCTTTGCGTGATGCTTTTCGGATACGAAATGCAAAAGGCAATATGCAAAAAAGCAACAATAATTCCCCTATTGTTGTCAAGTTGCTCTCTGCGCATGACCTAAATCAGCTATTAAAGTCTGTTGCTATTTTCTGCAAAGCGAATAAGAGAGTGCTAGCGCTATCTGACGTTGAGATGGCGGGATATGGATCAATCTCTTTACATGAGAGTCTGCCAAAAATTCTCCGCAACGTAATGTCATACGTCTCTGAGCTTAGGCGAAATAGACAATTGGTGTCAGCATTCTCCATCCGTGGGAAAATTTTTGTGCGGCTAAAGGCAAATGAAGAGCATAAGCAAGTGAGCAGTAGATCCGATGCTCTTATCAGCGCTCAAGCGCAATAGCAAACACTTAACCACATTAAATGTATGTTATTCTAGGTTTTTACTTTATACATATTTTCTGCAGCTTGTGGAATCTCAGAAATTAAGTCTGTTATATTAAGTTTTTTCTCTTTCTATCTAAGTCTACTTCTCTTGATCTACTTTATGTTTACTTTTCTGTTTCTGTTTCTCAACTTCAAAAAATGTCTATCGCTCTCTGTTCATCAATATTTCTGTAACTTTCGGTTATTTCCCTATTATGCTACTTTCTTATCAACTTTTATTTGTTGCAATCGAATGCATTTAAGTTTTTATGTTTTCATATGTTCAATGAGCTTTGGGGTTGCCTATTTTCATTCTGAGTATGCTCGACACAAACCCCAGTAGGAATTCTTCTTCCAGCATTGATGAGAACCATAAGATTTTGATAGATATTATTTGTAAACGGTCGGATGGTCTTAATGTGGTGCAGTTTAATGCACGAAGCCTTAGCAGTCATAAGCTGGACTATGTTAGTAGTATCTTTGGATAGTCCGGCGTTGATGTTATCTGTGTTTCGGAAACGTGGTTTAATCCTGATATCTCGGACTTTTGCTATGGCATTGCTAACTATAAACGTGTGCGTTGCGATCAAACATTCAAGAAAGGGGGAGGTGTTGCAATTTAATACAGAGATACCCTGAAAATTTGACTTTTAGCAGCATCACAAAACTCTGATATTCAATTTATAATTGTTGAACTTTTGGACGGTGTAACAAAGATACTAGTATCTTGTGTGTATAACCCTCATAGGTGTTGCCTGTTAGATTCCTTCTTTGTTGAGTTATCAATGTTTTTGATCGAATATGAGCGTTATGTTATATGTGGCGACTTCAATGTTTATCTCCTCTTAAATGACTCTTATGCCACCAAGCTACTTGACCATGTATCTGTTGCAGGTCTTGAGGTGGTCAACAAATTCGTACCAACAATATATGCAAACAATGCGCGTTCTAGCCTGTTAGATCTTATTATCACCTCTAGTGGACACCACGTTCTTAAATTTAACCAAATGTCTTTTATATCTGACCATGATCAAATTTTTTGTGCATTAGATGTTGCGTTTAATTGTATTGCTGAAAGTAGTATTTTTATGTATCGTGATTTGAAGTCTGTAAACGTTAATGATCTGTTAACTAGTCTATCAAATGTTAACTTAGATTAATGTTGGTTCGTTGAAACTGTAGATGCAAACCTTGACTTCTTAAACAAAACTTTGACTAAATCATACGAAGGTCATGTTCCATTACGTGCTGCCCAGGCTATGAATAGTTCTTGTCCCTGGTACAATAAAAAAGTCAGCTCTGCTATAAAGCTTCGAAATAAATTGCATGCAAAATGGAGAAGAAGCAACACTGACTTTGCTTGGTCGGAATACAAAACTGCACGAAACAAAGCAACTGTCATTATAAGACGCGCAAAACGGCTATTCTGTAATTCTAAATTGTGACCGTCCTTACCATCAAACGACTTATGGCGCAATCTAAAAAACTTAAATGTGCATGAAAAACTTAAGAGTACATGTAAAATTGACCCCAACGAGTTTAATGATTATTTCGCTAGCGCCAGCAAAAGCAGTACTCGTAATAGTCCTCCCGCTCAAAACTTTACTAACAACTTTAATATTAAAGAAGCATTTAAATTTGGCGGAGTGACCGAAGCAGAAGTTATGAAGGCTGTTATGGGTATCAAATCCAATGCCATCGGTGGGGATGGCATATCTTTAAAATTCGTTAAGATTGTACTGCCATTTATTCTGGGAACTGTAACCCATGTCACTAATCACTGCTTCACAACCTCATATTTCCCAACTGTATTTGTCGTATTGGTCTTGTGGAGGATTAGTGTTACAAAATTAATAGTGACCTGTCAACAATTTCGCAATGGGCTCTTGACAATTGCCTTTGTTTAAATTCTGCCAATTCATAGGTGTTGCCAATAAGTAATAGTGTAGTACATGTAGGAGATATTCCAGACCTAATCTAAGATTCAATTTATAACCTAATAGCCATGACAGAGTCCGTGCAGGGGGTGACAGCGGAAACTCTTGGGTTGCCCAGTTTCGACGTCACCGAAGTGATTGAGGTTACGGCAGAGCCTATTGAGGAGGGTGCTTCTACTTCCGAATATTTTGAGCTGATTGAGGTCAGTGTCCTTACTAGCCATTCCAGCAACTCCTACTTCGTTACCCACAAAAAGAGCTGCTAAACTGGCTACGAAGAAGGTTCGAGCGAAAACGGCCCCAGAAGTCGTTGAGACAGTGCTCGAGGTACAACAGGCCATGCTGGAGGAAATGACGGAGCCTGTTGCTCTTATCCCAAAGCGAGGAGATGGAAGCATTGAAACGGGTTTCAAATGCTGAAATGCGCGGCACAATGCTCTACTGGAAGAGATGCTTAGATTAAATCAGTGATTCATAAAGTTAACTTAGTTTTTTGTTTTTGTTTAATACTTACGTGTTATTGATGATTATGTTCTGTTTATTTATTTTGTTATAAGATTTAAATGTTTTTTATTATCCTTCAAGGATATCGAAATAAAAGTTGAAAAAAAAAAACTTAAAAACTATGTTTAAGTTAACTTCTCGGCGAATTTTTATTTCAACATTTTAAGACACTAACCGACTTCTTAAATCAATCGATGAATACAAAACTTATTACCTAGATATATTAAGGGTTGGTGCTAAAAGGGTAGTGAAGTGCAACACGATGGCTGATCTTCGGATGTGACGCCTCTCCACCTCTCACTATCAATCTTCTTCTTTTTCCTTCACGTCTGGTTGCACTGTTAACCTAAGCCTCGGCTGGGGAACTGATAAAGGAAGGTGAGAACACTTCCCGCATTTGGCCTGACCTCTGCTTCGTCCTCGGACTACCCCCTCCTTTACTGATTGTATTTAGTCGATATCGAGCTGGTGGTTGCGGTATTCTGTTACCTGAGTATGCAGGGGTGATACCCTGCAGAAATGGTTTCAGGCTAATGCCGTGACTGCCCCCGCCCCGTTAAAACCCTGGCAGGCCTCGAAGTACGTTCCGATCTCGTCGCCATTCAGTTGGTGGTTGTAGGTAACGGTTGAGGCGACCCTCCAGTTTTTGCGCTGGATCTGGCTCTGACCACCCTACCTCATAAGGGGGGGTGCCAGCCCTCGCATGGCCTCCCTGATCCTCTTCTTCATAGATAACCATGGGATCCCATAGCGACTACAACATCGAGGGAGGATAGCGGCTTCGAGTGGGGACCCAAATATAATGGAAAGGCCAACTAACACAAAACAAAAAAACCTTTCGTCTTCCCCTCCACGGGGCAAGACAGTGGCGGCGCATGCGCTAAAGGCACCTCTTCGCACAGCGAGCACCTCCGGGTCTGCTTTGGGGGCGACCCCAGGGCGTCCCGTGATCCCATGCGGACAAAGATCTCACGACCTGGCTCAACTGGGGATGGGCGGATAGCAGCCGAGGCAAACCAGGGAAATGTCGCGATGGCAACTACGGGCAATTCCATCCACGGTCGGTCGGGCGGGCGGTCCACACACGCTGAAAAGCGGAGGGCTGCCAGAACGCTCAAAAAATATGAGGGGGTGCCGTTGGAAACGTTGCCCCAGAGTGCAAAGGATGCGGTGGATAGAGCGAAAGCCCTGCTACCCAACTACCAAAGCACAACTGGGGCCTCGGTTGAAGGCAAAGCACCCCTCTCCAAAAGACAGAGATCGTTTGAGGAGCAACAACCAGCTCCAAAGAAGAAATGTATCCGTCCCGGGGTGGCCAGACCCAGCTTTGCTGATGTCGCCAGGAACAGAATCCTGATAGGGGTTCTGGACCGCGGCAATGAGCTCGGGTCAATACCAAGGCACCAGTGGAGATGGGTGAAGGCGGCTCTGGCAAACGTCATCCTTGACGTGCTGCTGGAGAACCCTGGAGCCCCTCCCGCGTGCAGAGATGCCGGCTGGTTCCAGGGCCACATTAAGGTTGTGGCCTGCGACGACTCGAGGTCGGCGGCGCTGTACAAGGCCGCCGTCGCTAGGGTTGGGGAAGTCTACCCTGGGGCTAGACTTGAGGTGGTTGACTGGAAGGATATTCCAGTCAGGCCCAGAGCGAGGGCGTGGGTGCCTGTCACACCATCGTCACCTAAAAATATTTTAAAGATGCTTCAGGTGAAGAATCCGACATTGCCGACAGGTGATTGGAAGGTCCTTAAAGTAGAGGATCCGGAAGGGCCGTCAAGACAAGTGGTCCTGTCGCTGAACAGGGACTCTTTGGAGCTCCTGGAGAAAAGACAGGGCCGGGTCTACTACGGCCTAGATGAAGTGACTCTAAGAGTCTATCGCGGTGATGCGCAGCGCGCCTCCGGAGCAAGCACCTCAATGGATGTGGACATTGAGGAGCCTGAACCGGAGGCTGACTTCTCCGATGCGGAGAGCAGAGCCTCCTCGCAGTCGACCCTGGCATCTGCGATGCATAGGATGTATGGCGAGGAGGAGCTGCTTTACAGCGATGGGGAAGACAGCGCAAACGTCACTTACGTTGCGGTTGAGGAGTCGGTGGAAACCTCTAATGAGGGTTCTACAAACAAATCTCCACCGCTCTAGGGCAGCATCCGCTGCTTTATTGAGTCGCCTGCTTGGCGACGACATAGACATCGCACTTATACAGGAGCCCTGGGTTAATAACTCGGGGGTCTGTGGTTTAGGTGCGGTGGGCTATAAGCTAATGGTTGAGCGTGGTAAAGGTAAAATAAGAACCTGTGTAATGGCAAAGAAAGATTTAAACATTTTTCTTCTACCCTATTATAGTGATGGAGACATGACGACAACGCTGCTGGAGATTGGAGGGAAGTCTTTGCTGATAGCCTCAGCATACATGGCGTACGAGGCTGAGGATCCCCCTCAAAGTCAACTCCGCAGGCTAATGAGCGACCACGCGGCGAGCTTAGTTCTTATCGGTTGCGATGCTAACGCCCACCATGTGCAGTGGGGAAGCACCAACATAAACAATCGGGGTGAGTCTCTTTTCAACTATCTCCTAACTACTAACCTAGTAATTTGCAATAGGGGCGCAGAGCCCACATTTATTGTCAAAAACCGTAGGGAGGTCATAGACCTCACGCTATGTAGTGAAAATCTGCATGATATGGTAATGAACTGGAAGGTTCTCGACGAACACTCTTTTCCTCATGGAGGGATTTTTGCACTGGCGTGGAGGGCGCAGGCGCAACTGCCAGACTACGAAAAATATTGTCAGGTACAACAAACCCAATTGGGTCTCTACAGAGATAGGATGGTTCATGGACAGCGACGGGAAAAGAAACGGTTGAACTACTTCTCGACACACCATTTCCTGGTAGTTTACAGACAATGGAAGCAGATTGTTCCTCTTCGGGCGCAATGGTAAATCTCCCTCTCTCAAAAGAAAGTATCACTTCGGCGATAAAAAGCTTTAAACCCTATAAGGCTGCCGGGCCAGATGGTATTATACCGGCTCAATTGGTTGCAACGATTGATACATCTACAAATTGGCTACTAAGTATGTTTAGAGCATGCTGCAAGCTAAACTACGTATCGACGGTATAGAGATCTGTTTCTGTGGTCTTCATACCCAAGGCTGGAAAAGCAACACATGCGAACCCAAAGGACTTTAGACCTATAAGTCTCTCATCCTTTGTTCTTAAAAGTTTAGAAAGGCTTATAAATAACTTTCTCTCTCTTACAATTGACAAAAGACTATTGTCTAATAATCAGCACGCTTACCTTAAGGGAAGGTCCACGGACACTGCACTGCATTCCCTGGTGAGCTATATCGAAAGGTCCTTCAGCTACAAGGAATTTTGCCTTGTAGCTTTTCTTGACATTGAGGGTGCTTTTAACAACATTAGCCCTGAGGCCATAACACATGCCTTAGGAGGGCTCTGTGTGGAAAGCTCCCTGGTTGAATTTATAGAGCAAATGCTCTTGGGAAGAAAAATTACAGCAGAGGTCGGTGCAAACCGTGTTTCGAGACAGGTGTCTCGAGGTACGCCGCAGGGTGGTGTACTTTCACCTCTTCTATGGAATCTGACCGTTAATTCTCTCCTGCAGGAGACGGAATGGGGTGCTGCCAGAGTTGTCGCATATGCAGACGACATCGCCATTGCATATATGGGCAAGTTCCCTCAGACCTTGTGTGACTTGATGCAAGGGACACTCCGCGAAGTGAGCAACTGGTCCACGCGATGTGGTCTCAGAGTCAACTCAGAAAAAGTGGAGCTGGTGCTCTTCACTAGGAAATATAAAGTTCCGCATGTAAGGAGGCCAAGTTCCTTGGCGTCACATTGGACATGAAGCTTAGCTGGAGGAATAATATGATCCAGCGATACCAGAAGGCTTCTGTGGCCCTATACTCTTGTAAAAGGGCCATTGGGAAGAGATGGGGTCTGAATCCAAGCGTTTGCCGCTGGATTTACACAGCAGTGGTTAGGCCGATTCTCCTCTACGGAGCAATCGTTTGGTGGCCTGCACTAAGCAGCGCTGCTAATCTCAATCTACTTAGCAAGGTGCAGAGAGCGGGTATGATCTGCATTAATGGAGCGTTGCGAACAACACCAAGCGACGCCTTGAATGTCTTCCTGGACCTTTTACCCTTAGAATTAGTGGGTCAGCAAATGGCGGCTCTTGCCGCGCTTCGGTTAAGGGAGACAGGTCTATGGGAGTCTAGCTTGCGTGGGCACTCAAGCATACTGAGCAAATATAGAATGCTTCCGGGATACACAGACCGTTGTGTTGATACTGCGGTCCCGGACAGGAATTTCGCGATGGTAATCCCAGGTAGGGATGCGTGGTCGAGAGATTTCTACACTCCACCTGGAAGTCTCACGATCTTAACAGATGGCACGAAACTGAATGGCAGAGTGGGAGGAGATGTCTACTCGCAGGACCTATCTCTGAACTGTTCTTTTCGGCTGCCGGATCACTGTAGTGTTTTTCAGGCTGAGGTTCTAGCCATAAAGGAGGCTATAGACCTGTTACAGACCGCTTTGAAAGGCAATGATATCTTTATATTTAGTGATAGCCAAGCGGCAATCAGAGCTGTGAGCGCAGCTATAATTAGATCAAAGAGTGTACTGGATTGCAGCCGATCTCTGCAGGAGATGGCCAAGCAGAACAGCCTCAACCTCATTTGGGTTCCTGGCCACAGGGACATCGAGGGTAACTGCATTGCGGATGAACTTGCGAGGGAAGGAACAACCAAGCAGATTCTTCCCAGTAAAGAACGCATTGGTATGCCCTTTAGCACTTGCAAGCTGCTCTTAAAAGAATCTACTTATGCTCGTGCGAACGACAGATGGACACATATCACAACCTGTAGGATCTCAAGGCTGACTTGGCCTAGATGGGACCGAAAACGGTCGCGTAGTCTTTATACCTTAAAACGGGACGATATTTCCCAAGTAATTGGCACTTTATCAGGGCACTGCCTCATAGGCAACCATGCTGGTCGTCTTGGAGTACCCTTCTTTAGATGCTGTAGAAGCTGCAAAAATTATGAGGAGGAAGAAACGGTCCTGCATCTTCTCTGTATCGGTCCAGCTCTAGCCAGAAGCAGGCTACAGTTTCTAGGGGCACCTGTTTTTAGGAACCTTGGAGAATTAGGTGAAATAGACCCAAGATGCTTGACGAGCTTCGTCAAGAATTCTAAATGGTTCAGCAAGAGGGAGTGAGCGTTAAGCTTGTGGTATCACAACGGGCCTCTACTAATGGCCTAAGTGAGTCGCTGGATTAGCGGTGACAGCCACTCATACCTACCTACCTATTACGGGTAAATATACTATTTTTGTTCATACATACATAATATTATGTACATAACGCGCACTAATACAGAAGTGGCAAAACTCATACTCACACTAATAATTAAAATAAGCTTAATCAAAAATATCTTTGATTTTGAGTTGTGCCACTTTTATAATTAGTATACGATATGTAAATACAAAAGATTTAAGTTAATAGCTACTCTTCTGAACATAGATACATATATGTACATAAGAACGTATGTGTACGCATATACAAATAATACAAACGTATGTTTTTACATTTATAAATAAAACATAGCTTAAAGTGAGGCTCCTATATTATTCCTTATGGATTGAGCTACAACAGTATACTGCGCTGACGCAACTGACGTTGCATTCACCTCGGCTGATTCCAACACTTCATATTCAATAATGTTTGTGCTTGCTTTAAAATGAATACATATGTATATTATGCCGAGCACAACACACATTTAATTTTTTTGCTGCTTTTTCAGGTGCATAGTGCAATTCTCGAGCACCAAGTAAACATCTCCACCTATTCTATAATACACCATTGGTCCGTTCGATAATGTTGCGACATTTTGCTGGGTTTCATTGAACTTCATCTCCGTTGAACCTTCATCCGGTGTTCTATGAGGTGTCAACAGCCACGGTTCCAAAGGGTATCCAGCATCTCCTTATAAGAGCAAAAGTATTAGATACCTTGGTATACAAGCATGTATATATTTAAGTTACCTAAAACCCAAAAGTTATTCACTCCTCGCAAATACTTTCTTTCAAAATAAGCACGCAAGCCGCCATTATTCCAAATAAAGGAATCATGGCATGCACCAGGATGGAAAGCGTCAACGTACCGAATCCTCATTTCATCATCACAGAGCTAAAATATATTTACGAATGAATATCTGCATTATATAAATTATATAAAAAAAAGTAACTTAACGATTTGCTTGGTTCAAACTGTATTGGCCTTTCCTGTTGTAATAAAGGTGTGCATTTTGTGGTGGAGTAATTGTTCTAACATGGGTGCCATCAATGCATTCCACTACACCAGGAATACTATGCTTTATGTAAAAAGCAAGTGCTATTTTCCGGTTTTCATCGTTACTTCCACTTACTTTTATCCACTTTGGGCACAAATGTTTTTCAAACAAAGTTAGCACTTCCGTTAATACTTTCCTGAAACTGGATTATGCCAACAAAACATCACATTCATTTCCAACTCCCGTCTGATACCCGCCTTCAGCAAAAAATCATAAGCACCCACTCAATTTTATTAAGGGGGACTTTAATGCTGGTTTGTTTAACCTGTAGTACTTTTCAAACTTATAAGAATAATAAAAATTACTATTTAAACTATCCAAAATATAATTTAATTTTACAATGGCTCAGGTAACTCAAAAGGATTCATGGAGTCGCTTAGCTGTCTTCGAGCAATTTTTTACTGCTCCGCCTCCTCTACTGCTAAGCGCAATGCAATGGAATGCATTTTTTTTTATTCAAAAACGCAAGTTATCATTTTTTTTTTACTAAATATGCATTTCTTGCAAACTTAAATTTCAATTTTTTTTGCCCTATAAAGAAATGTCAAATGTGCACGAAACAGCTGTATCGAAGTTCGAAATTCCTCCTCTCGAATTTTAAGGGAAAAACTTCCTCCCGGAGGATTTATAATTGGAGAATTTTTTTCTCGGGAAAAACAAAACTCCCGGTAGAATTCTGAATCGGGCTGTGTATCTTTTGGTTTTTATAATTTTTCACAACTTTTTCGCTTTTAATTATATTTTCCACTGCATGCTTTCTTTCTTTGTTTCACTGTATCTTTTGGTTTTCATAATTTTTCACAACTTTTTCGCTTTTAAATATTTACAGTAAAATTTTTAGTTTTTGTTTAAATTAGAATACTATTTTCCACTTAAATTGATTTGATATCATTTGATGCCGCACTTTGTTCGCGTGACCGCCGCCAATTGCTTTTAAATTCACTGAGCGTGAATTTGAAAAAATGCAAGGGCTGCCGATTACTTCGAACGGATCGTAGGGACCATGTTCATTACTCACTGTGCTCAGAGGAGATATACGATATTCAAAAAAAAAGAGGGAAGTATTTCGATTTTAAATATATATAAAAATATGATTTATTAAATCCATTTATCTTCAAACTTCAAATATTTCGAATACCAGGGAGGCGTATTAAAGCTTAAATAAATGAGGTGCGTTGGCGGTGGTGGTCATTAGAAGACTATAAAAATAAGTTAGGATGGCGCGATCCGTCTCCCCGCACCGTCGCGTAACAATGCAATCGTGATTACACGCCACCCCAATTCACGATATAAAAGAAAGCATACCCATGGTTGCATTGCGTGCTACTACTTACTATGCCGATGAGTTCAGGAATCAAATCTCAGCCTTGGAAAGCAGGATTTAACTGATAAAAGCAGTTGCATCTAATAGAGGTGCTCCGACGGCATTTCTGCCATCCATTATATATATAATATAATTTTGGCGCGTACACTATATAGCTCAGTGTTTGGCTGAGCTTCTCCTACCATTTGTGGTGTACGTCTTTATGTTATACAACAAATGGAGGGACCTACAGTTTTGTGCCGACTCCGAACGGCAGATGTATTTAATGAGAAGCTTTTTCATGGCAGAAATACCCTCGGAGGTTTGCCATTGCCTGCCGAGGGGTGACCGCTATTAGAAACAACTTTTTCTATTATTAAGTAAGATTCGAACCTCGAACTCACCGGCATATCAAGTTATAGCACGCACCGCTACCAACTCGACCACAGCGGCCATTGGTTTCTCATAAAGTATATCTGCCGTTCGGAGTTTGTATAAAACTTTTTGTTACATTGTAAAAACGCATATCTGAGCAATATAGTGTAAGTGCCTAATTGTTAAATATTAATTAATTCCACAAGACGCAAAACCTTTATATTAAGGACCTATAAGAAGTTGAACGTAATCGAAATGCGCAAAGTACACGAAATAATTCAAAATTAAAATAAAGTAAGTCTTCCGAATACAATGTTTGCCTACCAGTCTTTCAGCTTTTTCTGTGAGTACTTCCACATAAACCGGTTTTAGAGCTCTCACAAATATTCAGATTTCCATCTTAGACAGAACATATGGTTCATAGCTTTCAACTTTTGTCAACGGTTGACCAATGATATAGGCTTTTCATTGATTGGCTCGGCTTTTATCAGAAAAGGGCCTTCTACCAGACAGTGTTCTGGTGTAAGGGGTGCGAAATCATTAATATTATCAGGCATTGGGACAGACAAAGACACATACCCTGTACAGATTTTTATATTAAATGGCCCTGAGAAATCACAAACGTTGTTTCAAATGGTCTCGACGCCTGGAGAGGAGCCATTAGCTGCGTTTGTTACCGTTTTTTTTATATAAAATACAGGTTTTGCAGATGTGAATAGTACACCTAATGAGGTTTCTTGCTCTCACCAACCAGCACCGCATGCGTAAAACACGCACTGGTTGCCATCGTAGATCAAGACCAAATAAATAAACTTTACCATTAGTTTGGAAAAATGGCAATTGTATGGCGATATAATTGGGTGCCGTTCATCAAAACTCATTGATGGGATATTATTTAGCCTCCCACCGACGCTTGGAAGTCCACTGTCGTCAATATATGGGGTCAACGAAAGTATCGTAGACTTTTTCCCCACAGGCTTGTTATTTTCTAACTCAGAATATTCAGAGGCATATGCGCTTTGAATTAGCCTTGATTGGAAGAATTTACGTCACCTGGAGTGATGGTGAAAGAATTTGAACGTTTTTTATATACAGAATGAACCCGTTTAAAGAACCTTAAGACTCGAGCAATTACTCTAACGGCCCTTTGAAAGCTTGGAAAGCGTGCTATGGTATCTTCAAATGGAAGAACCGATGCTGTATGAACCCGAATAGCTTAAGATTCGTGGGTGTTTTCGAAGTCATTGGGCTGAGAGATGGGCCTAAATCCTTGGCTGAGGTTAAGCCACTTAGGGCCATGCCACCAAAGGTGACTTTCTCTTAAATATTAAGGAGAAAGACCACGACTAGCGAGGTCTGCTCGGTTGTCTTCAGAGCTAACACGATTCCAATTCCCGATAATTGTGCCTTCTGAAATTTTGAAAATTCGGATGGCCACAAATGGAGATCACGAGCAAATTGGGTTTCTAAGCCATGCCAGAACAATTGTGGAATCGGTCCAGAAATACGGCCCTTGGCTTACATACCAATTTTTTGCAGGAGAACAGCCGCCGCGACGTTATTGAGATCAGCCTGAAGCTTACAAGAATCAGAGGGACAAGAAATTGTTTTAAAAATTTTTTAATCATCCGCATATAAAATAAATTTCGAAAATTAAAAGCAATCAGTTATATCAATAATAAAAATTAAGAAGAGTAATTGACCAAGAATACTGCCTTGAGGTACATACAAACGAATTAGATGACACATTATCAACGACGACTACATATTTGCGACATGAAAGATACGACTTTACCCAGTTGTTGAGGACATGGACCTCATAGAATTTTAAATCATAAATTTATGAATTCTTTATATAATTTAATCATGAAATAATTATTAACCTGAAATTATGAATGTAAATACCTTAAAATATTTATCTTAAAATACTTACCTGAAATACTTACCTCATACTTACCTAAAACATGTAATTAATTTTCTTTCTCACCACTATTGTGAATTAACAACTTATACTAATTCGCCTAAAAATCCTACCGGGAATAAGAATATACTTACCTATATACGTATAAAAAGGTGAACTTGGTCCTCCGAGTTAGCTAGTTCGCTATTATTCCGCCTCGCACACGCAGGGTTGTTATTCGCGCTCTCTTAATAAAGTATACTTATCTATATTGGAAAACATTAAAAAAAGGATTCCAAGTGTTTTTTATTTGAACAAAGAAAAATTAAAGATTATTCGCCAAGTCGCGAATATGGTGCCGAAACCCGTATTAAACCGGTGGTGAAAAGATAAATAAAACAACCAAAAAAGTGTAAAAAAGTGCCTTTTTAAAAAACTGAAAAAAACGAAATAATTAAAACACAGAAATTACAAAAATTAAGAAATCATACTTTTCGTGTAGTTAAAGTGATAGCAAATACCTAAAGAAGGTTACGATTTTAAAATTTATTTACAAACATTCATATGTACAAACATAAGCGCGCAAAGTGTGAATATTTATATATGTGTGCTTATATAAACATACGTACATACCTGTCAAAGGTTATTATTTCAAAATACGGTAAAACGCCAAAAAGTTGTCATTAAAAATTAAATAAATTCATACAAGTGTTGAAAAATTCTAAAATTCTCACCAAAATAAATTTTACATACGTAAACTAATAGCGAATACCAACAGTGGAAATAGTTCTATGTACATACATACATACATATGTATATACACATCGACCTAAGAATAAAAAAGTGCGAATACTTACCGTATAAAATATAACTACATTTAAACATACCTGAAAAAGGTTATTATTTCAAAATTAGTAAAAACGCCAAAAATTTGCGTATACAAGAAGCTGAGAATACTTACCGGTGATAATAATTTATATACCCTAGAAAAGAAAAAACAATAACAAATTGTAAATACATACATATCTGAATAAGTGCGAATACTTAAAAGAGCGAATACTTACCGTAAATATTATAAAATTATACAAACATAACTGAAAAGAGAATATTGCTTTTCATGTGCAAAAATACCTCAAACCAAAAAAAAATTTTTAATACTTACTGTCGAAAATTTACCCGGAAAATTTGTACAAACAAAAACAAACAGGTGGAAAATAACAAGGAATAGTTTCTCGACCAACCACCCTAACACTTGGCCGCAGCACAACACCAAGTTCGCAGATTTACAGCAAAGGGGCACAGCTGTACTACTCCCACAAAAAAAAGCGGTTTGTACAAAATCGTAATGCCAAAGTAAGTCCATATTTTCTTACAAATAATTAAAAGGTAAAGCGGATTTCCCTCATATGTGAAAACCTCTACTTTTCACATACATCACATTAACGCTCGAATACATATTTTCATATATGTATGTACATACATATGTTATAATTATATCCCATATACAAATATTTTTGAAAATCATCCCGCGCATTTGCTCATATTTCTAAAATCCGCTAAACTATTCTCATTTTCATACATATATGTACATATGTACTTAGCGGATCCCTAAACCGGCAGCAATAAATTCCCTCAATTTTAATTTCCCGCGCATAATCACGCACATTTGTCAATAGATACATATAATATTTTCCCCTCACCCCCTTACAAACTCAAAAAAAAAAAAAAAAAAAAATATATATATCCGCTAAGTAAAATTACATATTTACACGTATTTAGTTATTAACCCCAAACTCACCCAAAAAGTTCACGCGCTCAATTAATATACCCAGCAAAATTACTGCTTGGTATATAAGAGTGCCCGCTACACTTCCCCAACTGGTGTATATACGTACCGGCATACATATTTACATAAATACATACATTTGTACGTACATAATGTACATACACACACACTCACACACACACGTGTAATAGTAATCCCTTTTCGCTAGCGCAACGTACATATCCATTACTGGACTCAGACGCGCTGAGACAGTACAGTACGTTGCAAAAATATAGCAGCGACCTAAAATAAAGCGCGGAGCATAAATACAGCACCGACTCTGAATAAAGTGTGCTAATATAATATAATAAATTCCTGCCATAAAATTTTACGCACAATTCTCAAATATCTCACTCAATTTGCTCTCCAACTTTCATACCCTTAAATACTAATTCGAAATGGCAGAAGACAAGCAGGAAAAGCTCCAAACTCTCCAAACTGTTCCCGGAGTAAAGGCAAGGTCCAAATCCCAATCGGAAGAAGAGGAACAAGGATACATTTGCAAGAAACTCCGCTACGAAACTTCAAAACTGGACCGATATTGCGAAAAGTGGTGGAATCTCAACGAAGCTGATCACACAGAAGCCGGCCTGAAAACATATGTGGATCAACTCAATAGACTCATAGCTCGTGTGGAGGCAGCGGACGAAGCAGTTACAGTTATTGTTATTATTCCTACTAAACTTTATTGGGGATTCTGTTAGTTTTAGTTTTTATTTTTACTATTATTATTTCTAATATTGACTATTTTTATTATTAATATATAGCGTATTGGCTTTGCAACTCCGAGCTCCCGGGTTCAAAGCCTGAGAGAAGTGGTTATGAAAAATTAAATTTAATTAAATTAATAAAAAGAAGTCTGATGAGGAAATGTGGTGATTTCCGAAATAGTACTATAACTTCTACCATTAAAATCTGTTGTGGTTTTTTCACAAAAAACTTCCATAAACTGGCCTTGAGCTCAATAAAATTGTAAAATATTAATTATCTTAATATTTAAAATATTGTCGCTTAAATATATTCAAATTTGGTCGAGAATCAAATTTTATGCAAACTAAATATTTAAGAAATGTATCATGTTACGCAATCAATCTTAGAGACGTTATAACAAAACAGATCATCTTTAAAGTTAAACTGGTATTAATTTTTTTGTTTTCTTTTATTTCAAACACTGTGCCAATGCTTGGTTAACCGCAACAGCATTAAATGCACTTTATATGTATACATGCACTTGCATAAGGGGCAAAATTTGCAAGTGTACCCGCTCAAAAAGTTGATGTCACCGATTTCAATGTAACTTCGTAAAAATGTGGTGTTATTTGTTCACAACAATTTTGCTAATGGGGGAGAGTTAACTGTGGAAGGTTGCAGATGTACAGGGGCTCAAACTTTTGTGCACGTAAAAGTTTGAAATTTCATACATTTTAGCTTAAGTACAAACTTAACAATGTTTATTTTGGTTCTTACAGAATTTTTGCTATGCTTTACGATAAAAAAATATTGAATTACCGTCGGCAACCGGCGCGCTTTGAGAGCAGTTGAGCAATCGTGTAACTAATTGTTGATTTTCCGTGTGAGTTCTGTTCATAGCGTATTACTTCATTTTGATACACGTGTTGTTTAATTTTCTATCGCGTATCGTTTGAGTGTTAAAAATCTAGTTTAATTCGTAATTAATTGCAATGGCGTCCGCCTCGGGAGAAATTACTTTGAACTACTTGACCCAGGAGAAACTCCTATTAATCCCCCTTCACATAAACCTAGAAAAATAGTTTAACTGTGAACCTCAAAAACACATATGAGTTTCTAATACTGGGATTCAAAAACAATCAAAATAAAAATCTGTGCCACTAATTTATAACAATTAAAAGCAACGTTGCTGACAAACCAATCAATAGCTTAAACATTGTTATGGTCCACTAGGTACAGGCCACCCTGTGGCTAGGAAATCTTGCTGCAGACGAGATGGCAGCATCTCCCGAATATGTGGACTGGCAATGCGGCAAAGCCCACAGGTTGGGGGTGCTGCCAGATCGTCGTGCATGTTGGTTGGAAGGATGTCAGAATAGGAGGAGACAGGATTGGTAGAAGAGGTGGAGAAGGCAAAAGGCAATGGCGGGAAAATCACGCGTCACCGTAGTGGCGTGATTTAACGGGATAGCGAAATGGAGGAGGCAGAAATAGTGGAAGAAGAGATGGCGGGAAAATCGCGCGTCACCGAGGTGGCGCGATTTTACCGTTAGCGAAAAGGAGAAAATCAAAAAAAAAAAAAAAAAAAAAAATAAACCGGTCTGAGCATCCTGGAGGTGGGTGGTCAACGATGACCTCCGATATATGGCGTTGTGAAAATATTTCTTTTACCTTATCTTATTAAATTTCCTTACTAAAAATAAAGATATAGCCAAACTTTAATTACGTTAAAATTTTTTTTCTCTTTCTTCTATTCTTCCATATCAATCAAAATATAGCGCGGTTATAGTCTAAGAAAAAGAAAAAATTTACCAATTATATCATATTCGAAATTATTGCAAAATTTCATGATTATTCCAAACTAATTAAATAGATAAAAAGAAAAATTTCACACATTAACTTTTCTTATTCGGTCATTATTAGTATAAAGCATTTTAATAAACATTTATTCTAACAATAAACTCATTTTTCATATTCCGATTGAAGGAGGTTATCGAGGGCTGACCATCCCTAGCATGCCATGGAAAATTCCGTTGCATGGGTGACGGCGGATATAAAAACCCGCTGGCAGCACGGCACTATTCAGTTAGCATCAGAGTGGCAGTGGAGAATGGCTGGCAGCGTGTGAAGTTGTCGAGTTGAGTGTGTGTGATCTGGCATGACAGATACTTCGCGGCCATCTGACAACAACTGTGCTTAGGACATTGTGCAATTAGCAAGATACATAAATATCGCAATTAGAAGAATTTATTGTTAAAATTTTAGCAAAAGAATATGTGCATTATGTTTATAATGTGTTTAAGAAAGTGTACTAACAAAAAGAAAAGTGATTTGTGCGGTTTTGTATTAAAATATTGCTAATGAAATATTCCAAATACTTGGCTAAAAAAAGGCATTGGTTCCGTAAAGGAAATCTCAGCCTCAAAAAAACTTGAACTGTGAAGTGAAAATTAATTTACAAAAAAACAAAAAAACCATTGCAAGGAAATTGCATCAGTTGCATCGTAACAGTAACACCAACGACATCAACAGCACCAACCATCGTCTCAAGAGCAACCACAGCGACAAATGCATCAGTTGCATCAACAGCAACAGCAACACCTCATAGCGGCAGCAACAACAACAGCAGACGAGTGAAGGGGTGGCCCTCCTCGTAAAATAGTGCGGCAACCTGCACAAAATTGGCATCAGCAGCAGCAGCAACCACATCAACGACAGCAACAATAACCACAACAACAGCAGACGAGTGAAGGGGTGGCCCTCCTCGTAAAATAGTGCGGCAACCTGCACAAAAGTGGCATCAGCAGCAGCAGCAACCACTTCACGACAGCAGCAATAACAACAACAACAGCAGACGAGTGAAGGGGTGGCCCTCCTCGTACAGTAGTGCGGCAACCTGCACAAAAGTGGCAGCAACAACAACGGCATCAGCAGCAGCAGCAACCACTTCACGACAGCAGCAATAACAACAACAACAGCAGACGAGTGAAGGGGTGGCCCTCCTCGTACAGTAGTGCGGCAACCTGCACCAAAGGTGGCAGCAACAACAACAACGTCAACAGCTACAGAAACGTCAACATTTGCCTCAGCAGCAACAACAACAACGACAACTAGCAGACAATCACAGCACGGCCAAACTAAAGCCTGCTGCATCGGGTGGTAAGACAGTGAAAATATAGTTGCAACAAATATGTTGTTGCCTAATCGCGCATATGTAATTAGTGTAATCTATTTTTAAGTTTAAGTGATTACATATTGGACAGGTAATGTCTGAACTGAATATTACGTAATTTAATAGTTTTGATATAATATTCTGAAGTAGTTTTAGGGAATAACCGGGTTTTGACGTAAGACTCACTTGGGGACGGTAAATGACTTTTTTGTACCCCTCGAGTACCTTTACTTAACCTGCCTATGAATTAAATAAATTGAATTAAATCAACAACTAAAGCAAAACAACCTATAACTAACTAAAGGCCTACTATAATACAAGTCAACATAAGACATATAACCTAAATAAAAGGGAGACCGAACCTAACGCTAAGATATCCGGATGGGGTGACTAAACTTTTGGGTTATATTCTTTTCTTTAGGAAATAATTGATTAGCCCATTTGATTAACACATACATTTTTTTTTCTTTCCTTTTTCTTCCCACTTATCTGCGAAGAGTGTCGCAATGAAATATTATAATAGTATCTGTACTTTATTCCTACTTGCGAATACTTACCTTATTGAAATCCTATTTACATTTTGATACTTACTTTATTGAAATCCTATTTACATTTTGATACTTACTTTATTGAAATCCTACTTACTTTTTGATGCTTACTTTGTTGAAACAACATATACCTTTATACTAAGATTATATAGATTTAAGAGCCCTGAAATACTGTATTTATATGTTAGTATTAGTATGATTTGTGAATAAACGTTATAAGAAAATGGGAATGCTTGTTGTTCCAATGATTTAGGAGGCACACAGGAGTTTGTATAGGGGCTGCTGGTATAAGGGTGCGACTGCAGCCATGGATGAGGGTGGGCTAGCACCAGGCATCACACCACCAACGGTGATGCCCTATATTCGGCCGTCCTTGTTTATTATAACTTTATCTCTCTTTTCAGCATTTTTTTTTTCTATTCTTTTGGCGGTTTTATTTGAATATATTTTTTTTTTCCTTTTGCATTATGTATGTACATATATTGAGTTCCGGCCGGGCCGGAAATGAATTTTGATTGTAAGGCATGACAGTTTCTCTGTTTATGGCGCAGAGGACAGCAATGAGGGCAAGAATCCGCCCCAGCCGACAATGACTAGCCACAGTGCACCCGAAATGTCATGCCAGCCTTCACTGTTGCTCTCAACAAAAATGCGTATTCCATAACAACATATTCTTGGTACATATCTTAAGCTTTGGAAGGTATATGCATGGAGGCACCCCATGACGTCTTATTCAATAGAGATGGCAATTTGCTTGTGCTTACAAAAAGTAAAAACCAAACCAACAAATTGTTGAAAGTCAAGAGCTTGGCTAATGTTTGTTTTGTCACGACTGGTTTACACTCTACTTCAAATAAAGTATAAGGCGTTATATTCGCCACTTCGCAATTTGTCTGAGTTTGAGATTCTACAGGGCTTGTATGATCAGGCAGTAAGTAGTCGAATGCCAAAACATTAAAAAACTCGATGATGGTAAACTCATCACTACATCACTACATATAATATAATTTAATAGATACGAAATCCCCTATGAAATAAAGATCGGGTTTCTTACATCCAATCCCCTCTCCAGTTTAAAAACTGTTTTAAACTTGGACACAGTAAAAAATATTGTAAAAGCGAAGAAAAATGTGAGGTGTGCGCTTCTGCCGTCCATGATCCCGTCACGTGCTTGGAAAAAAGTGTATCAATTGCAACCATCCGCATAGACCCAACAACACAAACTGGGCAAGCATAAAGCAAAGACAAGAAATAATTAACATAAACAAAATAAAGAAATGTTCCTTTAAAAGTGCTGTCGAAATAGCAAAATCATAGCAAAAAGGGTACAGTACTCCAACTGAAACTTTAAATGAAGCTATTCAGCAACGACGTAAGCGTATTTTTTTTCAGTCCAAAACTACTCAAACAATCACTATACCTAAATCAACATATGATATATTCAACACGATTTCAACACAAAATACGATTCACTCTTATACTCTAGCAACAAGAACCACTAAAAACCCAACTACTATTCTTAGTACATGCAATAGCAACTACCTAAACAAAAGCAGACAGCGCTCCCTGATTTCTACCTACGAATGTTAGCCATAGTTACAACAAAGAACATGTATTTGATATACATAACTTCCAAAACACTCTCGAACTCAATACAAAGTCACATGATTCAAGATTGATGAATAAGAGATTGCGCCTAGCCCAGGTCCGTTACTTTTTACTTTACGATATTGGTTGTCTGATGACGTCACATCATCATAGTTTCTTAAAATTAAAGGTTGAATTAAAGTTTTTTATGAAGTGCAGCGCTATTTTATTATACTCGTATTATTCGAACTTATAAAGAAATTATCCAATCAAAATGAGAATATGTTATTGATGGTGTGACGTATTTATATGCGCAGATCGTATAATATTTTTGTTAACTATCGGCGCAATCTTTTCTATATCAATCTTGCACACGATTGAATTCTCTCACTCTGAGAACCCGGTTTCTCCTAAAATGAATGACAGCTCCACATCATTTGACTCAAAAACATTCAAACACACCTAAATAATCGCACCGTATATTAAGTATACGCTTTTAGACTTATTTCACTCACTCTAAATATTATGGTAGTTAAAATTCTGAAATGGAATTTAAATGGTTTGTTCAAATATCTTTGAACATGTACATATACATAGATACAGTCCACTAGCTACATAAGAGTTTAATACTTAGAAAACTAAAATTGTATACACACGTAAATACATACTTACATTCAAATGTACTATCAGTATACTTGCACGCACAAGAAATTTGTAATTAAAGGGTAGAAGTGCAACGCAACGGCTGATCTTCGGATGTGATGCCTTCACCTCTCACTATCAATCTCCTCCTTTTCCTTCACGCTTGGTAGCACTGTTAACCTAAGCCTCGGCTGGGGAACCTTATTTCGTCCCTTGACTACCCTCTCCCTAATAATTTGTTTTGTTGAT
The DNA here is from genome assembly GCA_963971545.1 of Philophylla caesio. NCBI lineage: Eukaryota > Metazoa > Arthropoda > Insecta > Diptera > Tephritidae > Philophylla > Philophylla caesio. Next base: position 62,623,705 of record OZ020605.1, read on the forward strand.
ACCGAGCTGGTGGTTGCGGTATTCTGTTAGCTGAGTATGCAGGGGTGAAACCCTGCAGAAATGGCTTTCAGGCTAATGCCGTGACTGCCTCCGTCCCGTTAAAACCCTGGCAGGCCTCGAAGTACGTTCCAATCTCGTCGCCATTTAGTTTGTGGTTGTAGGTAGCGGTTGAGGCGACCCTCCCGCCTTTGCGCTGGATCTGGCTCTGAGCACCTAACCCCATAAGGGTGGGTGCCAACCCTTGCATGGCCTCCCTGCTTCATAGATAACCATGGGATCCTATAGCGACTACAGCACAGAGTGAGGATAGCGGCTTCGAGTGGGGACCCAATTAAACATGGAAAGGCCAAGTAATAATAAAACTTCTTCGTCTTCCCCTCCACGGGGTAAGACAGTGCAGGCGCATGCGCCTAATGCGCAGCTTCGCCGCATAGCGAGCACTTCCGGTTCTGCTCCGGGGGACCCCGAGCCGACCCGTAATTACGGGCGTTATGGTAGGGCTAAGCACCAGTAAGGCTGCGAAGGCTATGCTGGAAACGGCAGGTCGACCCGCGGCCCCTGGCGCAGTGTGCCCATCAAACGCCGGCACGGCTGCGAAGCCTTCACCCATAAAGGCAAAGGTCTAACGACCTGGCTCAACTGGGGATGGGCGGCAAGCAGCCGAAATAATTTATAAACGAGGAATCGTCGCGATGGAAACTACGGGCGATTCCCGTCACGGTTGGTCGGGCGGGCGGTCCACACACGTTGAGAAGCGTAGGGCTACCAGAACGCTCAAAAAGTACGAGGGTGTGCCGTTGGAAACGTTGCCTCAGAGTGCAAGGGAGGCGGTAGAAAGAGCGAAAGCTCTACTACCCAACTACCGAAGCACAGCTGGGGTAGCGGCTGAAGATAGAGTACCCCCAACAAAGAGACAGTGGAGGAGCAACAACCTGCTCCTAAAAAGAAGTGTGTCCGACCCGGTGTGGCCAGACCCAGTTTTGCGGATGTTGCCAAAGACATGATCCTTATCGGGGTTCTGGACCGCGGCAACGAGCACGGGTCGATCCCAAGGAACCAGTGGAGGTGGGTGAAGGCGGCTCTGGCAAACGTCATCATGGATGTTCTGCTAGAGAACCCTGGAGCCCCTCCTGCGTGCAGAGATGCCGGCTGGTTCCAGGGCGAGGGCCTTTGTGCATCTTTAAGATGCTCTCCGGTGATGAACCCGACAATACCTACGGGCGACTGGAAGGTCCTACGAGTAGAGGAGCCGGATGGGCCGTCAAGGCAAGTGGTCCTGTCTCTGAACAGGGACTCTTTGGAGATCCTGGAGAAGAGACATGGCCGACAACACTGCTGGAGATCGGAGGCAAGTCTTTGTTATTGGCCTCCACATATATGGCGTATGAGGCTGACAATCCCCCTCAGGATCTACTCCGCAATCTAGTGAACGACCACGCAGAGGGTTTAGTTCTTATCGGGTGCGACGCTAACGCCCACCATGTACAGTGGGGTAGCACCGACGTTAACAATCGAGGTGAGTCTCTTTTTAATTACCTCTTAACCACTAACTTAGTTATATGCAATAGGGCCACAGAGCCCTCTTTTATCGTCAAAAATCGACAGGAGGTCATAGACCTCACTTTATGTAGTGAAAAGCTATATGATATGGTAACCAATTGGAAGGTTCTTGATGAATACTCCTTTTCAGACCATAGATATATTGAGATAACTCTAGATCTGTTCACCAGTGCTCCGAAGGTTCGTAAGAACCTGAGAAACACTGACTGGCTTCTCTATAGGGTAATTCTCGAAAGCAACCTACCACATCCATTACCGGTAGAGCCCAACACCATCGGTAAACTGGAGGACATGGTGGACTTTTTTACTGCGAGCTGCTCGCAGGCCCTGACCAGAGCCTGCCCTGACCCCAAAACTTGGGGAAAGCGTAGGCCACACTGGTGGTCCCGCGACTTAGACTCGCTGCGCAAAGATTGCCGAAGTCAGTTTAACAGGGCGAAAAGGCTGAGTCAGGAGTTAGAATGGCAGACTTATATGCAGCTCCTGCGGGTCTACGTGAAGCGAAGAGGTCCTCATGGAGGAAATTTTGTACTGGCATTGAAGGCGTCAACGAAACTGCCAGACTAAGAAGAATTCTGTCGGGCACAACAAACCCGATTGGAGTTTTTACAGAGACAGGATGGCTCCTGGACGGCTACAGGAAAAGATACGGTCGAGCTGCTTCTCGACACACACTTTCCTGGAAACTCACAATCAAGGGAAGTAGAGTGCCCCCCTTCGGGTGCAATCGTTAATCTCCCTATCTCAAGAGAAAGTATTATTTCAGCGATAAAAAGCTTTAATCCTTATAAAACAGCAGGGCCGGAAAAAGTGGAGTAGGTACTCTTCACTAGAAAATATAAGACACCGGAGTTAATTACTCCGGTACTGAATTGTATTCGTTTAAATCTAAAGAAGAAAGCCAAGTTTCTTGGCGTCACACTAGATATGAAACTAAGCTGGAGAAATAATATTGTCCAGCGCACTCAAAAGGCTTCTGTGGCCCTATACTCCTGCTGTTGCTGGCGCAGTAGCAACTTTAGAGTTTCGTACGAGGGGCGGCTAACGACGTGTTTTGAATTAAAAGAAACACGAGTATATTAAGAACGCTCTTTAATGTAAATTCATATACTTAGTGGTTTTATTTAAATTGTTGGTTTTGTGCGAGGGAGGGTTTTAATATCTGTAGGTGAAATAAATTAAAGAAATATTCGAGAGCAAGATAAATGTCTTACTTATTCGTGTCCTCGTACGTCTCTGAAATGGCGAACGGCGATATTCAATTAAGTTCGGCCAAATCAACGACGTTTACATCTTCAGGGCACGGTTGCAATTTAATGTACGCATATTTCGTATTTTCAGGCTTTCTTATACTAGAGAATTAATTGTAATGGAGAAACATTTTTTCTTAAGGCTTAAACAGTAACATTCTGCCCCCCCCCGTGATTCTGGTCGGGATCGGGAGAATCACCAATAACGTCCAGAACTGCTATTTTTTGATGCTGGTCGACGTAGGTTTCCGGAAGGCGTCTTCACTAGGACTGATCGGACTTGACCATCGGCGGCTGGCTTAGCTTCAACTACTATACCTCGTTTCCAGTGACCGCGGCTTTCGTTGTCATCGCACACTATGACTACATCACCAACGCTTATGGGCTTCACCCTTTTATGCCATTTTGTTCGGCGAGTCAGAGTTGGAAGATACTCTAACATCCAACGTTTCCAAAACGTTCGCTATAATTGTTGCGTTATTTGCCACTGCTTCCGTAGACACACCCTTTCTGGAACGTCAGCAGTTTGTACGAAGTTAGGGCAACCCAGAAGAAAATGGTTCGGTGTGAGAGGCTCTGCATCTGTGCTCTCAATCGGAACGTGGGTTAACGGACACTAAGTTCTCTGCCTCGACTAAAAGACTCTGTAACGTCTCAATCTGTGGTGCACGTTCCTTTAAAGTGAAAGACAAAACTTTCTTTACGGTGCGTACCATCCTTTCCCATACTCCTCCCGCGGAGGGATTCGCTGGAGTGTTAAAAATCCACTCAACGCCTCGGCAATTACATTCGGTTGCTAAGCCTTTCTCGACGTACAGCCATTCTTCTTTGGTGGCACCGACGAAGTTTGTGCCTCTATCACTTCTGATTCGAACCGGTACGCCTCTTCGATTAACAAAATTTTTAAAAACGATAATAGTAGCGTCTGTCGAAAGATCTCTAGACAACTCCAGGTGAATTGCCCTTGTGGTAAGGCACGTGAAGATTGCGACCCATCATTTCTCTTGCCGACGCCCTATTGCAACGAAAACAGGCCCAAAGTAATCGACGCCTGTGTAAGAAAACGGCCGCACGAACGGAGTGAGCCTGTCGACTGGCAATTGTCCCATTAGTGGCGTTTCCGGGATGGCTGAAAGGTTCTTACATAATTGGCAATCTACCTTGACTGACCTGAGTAGCCGGCGTACACTCGGGATCCAAAATTTGTAGCGTATTGTGCAGATCGTTGCCTCAAAATTATGGTGATAGTGTAATTCGTGGAAATGTCTTACAATAAGTCGTGAAGAGCGTGGCCCTTTGGCAAAATTTTAGGTCTTTTCGTAGCCGTTGGAACACATTCTGCGTAATCGATGCGTCCACAAAGTCGCATGATACCGTCAGCGTCTATAATAGGGTTCAATTTGTAGAGCGGGCTAGATTTATTTACCGGCATCTCGCTTTGTAAGGCTTTTATTTCGTTAAAAAATTCCACATTCATAGCTTCTTTCACGAAATCTTCTGACAGCGTGCTGAACCCAGCTCATGACTTTGAGAAATTTGTAGTAATTTGAATAGTTGTTATATTGTATAGACTCTTCACCTTTGTAAATTGAGTACAGCTGCTTAGAACGCATTTCTTCCTCGCATCTGTCTTGCGTTAGGTCGTCGAGCATGACGGGCCATTCATCTTTACTTAACTTTAAACAGGGTGGACCATTCAACCACTTACCGTTCATGTTGAACGCCTTAATACGAGTAGCGTCGTCGGCAGGATTGTGTTTACCAGGTACCCACTTCCACTGAGATTCGTCAGATGCTTGCAGTATTTCTGTTATCCGATGGGCTACAAACAGTTTGAAGCGCCTTGTATCTGACCTTACCCACTGAACAACTGTTTTCGAATCGGACCAGAACGTCACTGAACTTGGCTTGACATTGTGACTGTTGATGACTGCTTCTTTCAATCGCACTCCGAGGACGGCTGATTGGAGTTCCATCCTTGGAATGGACATCGGTTTCAGCGGACTACATCGTGATCTTCCAGCGACAAACGACACCGCCGTAGACCCCTTATGGGAGATTCGCCAGAATGCTACAGCCGCGAATGCGAGTTCGCTCGCATCCACAAATACGTGTAGTTCCACGTCTGCCTCTGGCTCGAGAAATTTCGGGTTGTAACACCTTGGCATCTGGAAACGTTCAATAAATTTCAAACCTCTGTACCAGTCTAACCATTTATCGTAAATGTCATCAGGAATTGGCTCGTTCCAATCTATGCTACGTTGCCACAGTCTTTGCATTACTATTTTAGCATGCAGCACAACATTGCAAAGAAACCCGAGCGGATAAAAAATCGACATCAAGATGCTCAATATTTCGCTTTTTGTCGGCCGTCTAGTACCGTCGAGGACTGGTGTTGACACTTTAGCGAAAAGTAACTTAAAAAAGAAGTAATCTTTTCTAGGGTTCCAGTGCATACCGAGCACCTTCTCGGATGCGAATTCACTTCGACACGGATCGTGAAGTATCGGTAATAGCGGTTGCGCATTACTGGCTACTGCTGCCATAAGCTCGCTTGAATTTGAAATGATTCCTCTTAGTTCAAAATCTGCACTGCCGTGAATATCTATCACCTGTTTTGTTACGTTGATACCCTCTTCGACGGTACGAAAACTGTCGATATAGTCGTCGACATAGTGTCGATTGACTTTAGCGTCTACTGCCCTCGGCGAGCAATCTCGAAATTGTTGTGCATGTAAATTCTTGACGAATTGCGCTGAGCACGGAGAACTAGCTGATCCGAAAATCATCGCGCACATCACGTACACGTCAGGCTGCTTCATTCTATATCCCGCTCTCCAGAGGAAACGCTGCGAGTTCACATCCTCTTGACGGATGATTATGCGGTGGAACATCTCACGGATGTCTCCACATACTCCGACTCGACCCTGTCGGAACTTAAACAGTATTGACACAAGCGGCTTCGGCTGATATTCGTCTGGCCCTTTCATGAGTGCACTATTCAAACTCATGTCGTGTACTTTCGCTGTTGCATCGAAAACTAATCTACGCTTATTACCCTTGTTAAGATTGCATGTCGCAAAATATGGCAAATACTACGTACGTTGGTCTTTGAAACTTGCTTCGAGCGACGTAAGTTGCCTCGCGTAGCCCTTTTCTACATATTCTTTAATTTTGTTGTGGTACCATTCTGCATACTCAGAGTCCCGTGCCATTTTTGCTTCAACTTGTTCGAGACGTTTCACTGCCATACGAAAACTTTCAGGAAATTCAACCTCTTCACGACGCCACAGTAGGCCAGTTTCATATCTACCGGCTCTGAATCTAGTAGTATCTTCCAGTAATTTGTGTGCCCTTTTATCTGCGTCAGATATTATTATTGGCAATTGTTTTATTTCAAAGTTCTCGGCAGCAAAGTATTCTGCTATTTGTTTGCTCGCTTCGAACGCCTTACACATCTTTATATCTACATGACAAACAGTGTTGTCGCTAGCACATTCTTCGTGCGATCCAAACACAGTCCAACCCAAATTAGTTTTGTGCACTGCAAAAACATCATCAAAGTTCATAGCTTTCATTGTTCGTGTCAAGTTCGAATGCGGCATTCCAATAAGAATCTGCGGCACAGCTTTGTTGTAATCACTAATGCAAATGTCTTGTAGCTCTGCATGCTGTTGCGTGAACTCGCGCAGCCTCAACGTTTGCTGGAGCAGATACAGCTGTTTCGTTGTGCGCACACCACTCATGTGAAAAAATTCTGCTGCTTCGAAGTCGCCAGCAATTTCGCATGATATCTGCTGCGAATGTTCGTTCGTTGTGTGGTTGCCGATCCATTTCAAGCGCAACACGTCGGTTTTGTCTTTCAACCCGATTGCGTTTGCTACTTGCTCTTCTAGTAGTGATATTTTCGCTCCTTCATCAATGAAAGCGATGACACTTATTTCCCCTCTCGGACCTTTTAGTTTGACTGACAAATACTTCAACAGTGTCTGGCTGCACTGTTTATGTTGCTTCGCAGAGTTTTGTTGCACTGTTTGATAGCCACTGACTGTGTCAACGGCCGTGCTCTCAATGACAGTGTTGCCTTTTGCATATTCATTCCCCTTATGAAGTAATCGGTTATGGAACTTATTGCATGACATAATATTACAAGGACGCCGTTTATAACATTTTTGTATATTATGTCCGGACTCCAAACAACAAAAGCATAATCGATTTATTTTTACAAAATTCCACCGACTATGTTGATGGCAGTCATAACTGGCTTTGATGAAGTTTTGGTTTTGTTGTTAGCCTGTTCATTTCCTGGGTTTCTTGGAGGCGTGAGATCGGTGAACATGGACACGTAACTAGCAATTTGCGGCAGCCAGTTGCAGAAATCACGCACAGTGGGATAAGACATTTGTAAATTAAATATATGGCGATACCATTCTTCTCTCTTGTTCACCGGCAGCTTGCAAACAGAACAGCTTCGAGAAGAGTCGGGTTGTTCAGATGCGGTATGGCCCCGGAGTTTTCCAGGAACGCTGTTAAATTAGACACCATAGCACTGAGGTTGAGTATTTCAGTTGTTCGTCCTCCGGTTACTGCAGAAAATGAGCGGGCTTTTGCTATTTGACTACGAATTAATAACTCCGGTCGGCCGTAGTGAAACTCAAGAGCATTCATTGCGGCATCTACGCTATTCGGGTGGATTAGCAACGATTCCACCTGCTGTAGTGCTTTCCCTTTTAGCGCCTTCTGCAAGCGTAATAGGTTTTCTAAATTTGTATAAAAATACATGCCAGTAGTTTCCTTGAAGGCGACAGAAAACATAGGCCATTCCTCGGGCGAACCGTGGAATTCAGGCAAATCTAATATTTTTCGAGTTCGTGTTTGTGAATAGTATCCGGGGTTACAATTTGGATGGGCGGCATTTATATCAGGGGCTGCTGTTACTTTTGGCATATAAGCGTGTGGTATATTAAAGGTACTTACTGTTGACGTTGCGGTGTTTCGGTTGATTGACGGAAAATTTGTACCTTGGCGACTAGGTGCGAAGTTTTGGCTAGACTGCGCTGGAGAGTAATTTGTGGTAAAATTACCATAGACTGGATACGATCCATCGGCGTTGACAGAAGTAACGTTGGCGTAAGTGGCGTTGGCAGAAATGGCGTTGGCATAGTTTATGCCGGCACAGGTTACGATGGCATTTTCGTTGGCAGGCGTTGGCCAAGTCGCTGGCTGCAGCTAGGTTCGTTTCAAGGCAGTTTAAGGCCACGGCTGCTGAGTGGATAGAAGCAATAGGGCTGGAAATTGTAGCTTCGACATTTTTTATGCTGGCAGAATTGAAGTCGGCGGATTGACGATTCATTTTTTGCTTTAAGTGAATCTTCTCTTGCTCTGATGCGGCAAGTGACTTCTGTAGTATTTAAATCTGTTCGCGCAGATCTTCCATTGTATTGTCTGGTTGCGCAATCGTAACGTGGTTTCTTTACCACTGTTCGAACTATTTTCGCTCTCGTTTTCGGCCATGTTGACTTCGCGAACGTTCGACGTGACTATTCTATTACGCAAGTGGTAGCCTTGTTCTTCTTCGGAAGTTTCTTGGATGCGGCGTTGCAAATCCAATGATTTCATAGATGATCGCTATGCGGATGGTTAGAGAAATCGAAGAATAAGTATTAAAAGAATGTTGCTGGCGCAGTAGCAACTTTAGAGTTTCGTACGAGGGGGCGGCTAACGACGTATTTTGAATTAAAAGAAACACGAATATATTAAGTACGCTCTTTAATGTAAATTCAAATGCTTCGTGGTTTTATACAAATTGTTGGTTTTGTGCGAGGGAGGGTTTTAATATCTGTAAGTGAAATTAATTAAAGAAATATTCGAGAGCAAGTTAAATGTCTTACTTATTCGTGTCCTCGTACGTCTCTGAAATGGCGTATTCAATTAAGTTCGGCCAAATCAACGACGTTTACATGTTCAGGGCACGGTTGCAATTTAATGTACGCATATTTCATATTTTCAGGCTTTCTTATACTAGAGAATTAATTGTAATAGAGAAACATTTTTTCTTAAGGCTTAAACAGTAACACCTGCAAAAGGGCCATTGGAAAGAAATGGGGTCTAAATCCAAGCGTATGCCGCTGGATCTATACAGCGGTAGTAAGACCAATTCTTCTTTATGGAGTCATCGTATGGTGGCCTGCCTTGAGCAAAAATGCTAACCTCAATCCACTTAGTAAAGTACAAAGAGCCAGTATTATCTGCATTAGCGGAGCTTTACGAACAACACCAAACGACGCCTTGAATGTTTTTCTGGACCTTCTACCCCTCGACTTAGTGGGTCAAAAGATGGCGGCTCTTGCCGCGCTTAGACTAAGAGAGACATATCAATGGGAGTCTAGCCTATGTGGGCACTCAAGCATACTGAGTAAGTATAGCTTCCTTCCGGACTGCACTGATCGCTGCGTCGATACCATAGTCCCAGACAGAAACTTCGCGATGTTGATTCCAGGTAGGGAGGAGTGGTCTAAAAATTTCTATACCCAACCTGGAAATATTACGGTGTTCACAGATGGAAGAAGCTGAATGGCAGAGTGGGAGCAGGGGTCTTCTCGCGAGTCTTATCTCTGAGCTGTTCTTTTAGCCTGCCGGATCACTGTAGTATTTTTCAAGCTGAGGTTTCAGCCATTAAGGAGGCTGTGGACAGGTTGCAAACCGTCTTAAAAGCCAACAACGTTTTTATATTTAGCGATGGCCAAGCGGCAATTAGAGCAGTGAGCTCAGCTGCGATAACTTCAAAGATTGTACTGGACTGCCGCCGATCTCTTCAGGAGATGGCTAAGCAGAACAGACTAAACCTCATCTGGGTTCCAGGCCACAGGGACATCGAGGGTAACTGTATAGCGAATGAACTTGCGAGGGAAGGGACAACCAAGCAGATTCTTCCTGGTAAAGAACGCATTGGTATGCCCTTTGGTACTTGCAGGCTGCTCTCAAAAGAATATGCTTATGCTCGTGCGAATGAGAGGTGGGCACAGACCACGACTTGTAGGATATCTAGGCAGACTTGGCCTAGATGGGATCGTAAACGGTCGCGGGGTCTGTACACCTTAAAACGGGATGATATATCTCAGGTCATTGGAGCCCTTACGCAACCACGCGGGGCGTCTCGGTGTACCCTTTCACAGATGCTGTAGAATCTGCACAAATTATGAAGAGGAGGAAACTGTTCTTCATCTTCTATGCAATTGTCCAGCACCAGCAAGAAGCAGGCTACGCTTTCTAGGGGTACCACTTTTTGGAGAACTCGGAGAATTAGGTTCTATAGACCCAAGATGCTTGGCGAGATTCGTCAAGAGCTCAAAATGGTTCAGCAAGGGGAATGAACACTTAGCTAGTGGTATCACAACGGGCCTCCAATCATGGCCTAAGTGGGTCGCTGAAGCAACGGTGACAGCCACATATATGTACCTACCTACCTAGACACTTGCTCGTAAAAAAAACGCAATCAACATGGGAATAAATAGGGGAAAGATCCTTGAGAACCAGTTTGACATAGCAGAAAAAGTCCTGCAAATTTGTAACAACTCAGTAGGCAAACCAATAAGGAGGGCAAAAATAGAAGACATAAATAAAAGTCTTTTAAAATATCAAAAGGATTTTGACTCCAACCATGAAAAGCTAATGGCAGATATAATAGGTGATGAGGACTACTTTAAAACAAATGCGTATCTTGAAACTTCAAGAAAAATTTATGAAATGTTCCATCAAATGAAACTTGCACTCAACGATGAAATTACGTTTCCATTGCCACAGACATCTTTGAAATCGCCAGTCGACGCAAACGAAGAGAACCGAGCTACCTTATCAAATGCCGTAGATCAAAAATTTACTATTTTCAAGAGGAAAATTGACAACCTCAGAAAAAAATGAATGATTTAAATTTCGAGACAGAGGTAAACTCCAACCAAATTAAATATTTGGAAACACTGTTTAGTAATGTAGAAAATATATGTGGGATTGACTGACGAACAAAGAACGACCAGAAGTGGACATAACTATTGAACTTTAAATGTAAATGCACCTCTGTACAATAAACGAACACTAACCGAAATGGGCATCACTGAACGAACAAAGAGAGCCTTGAGCAGGCGTTAGACGGACGGACTTACAACACTCAGATTCGAAACACGGAATATATCGGACGCGACCAACTAATATTAAATTACATACATTTCTTTGAATAAATTATAATCTAAATCGTTAAAGCTTTCTTTTATTTAACACGGCGCAAAAAAGAATCCCACAAATTGGGGGCTCAACCGGGATACGTCGTTAAAAGTAAAATAATCTAAAGTTTTTAATTGATTTAAATATCGGTTCGGTCGCAGTGACGTTACAGCAGAAAGCGTTTGCATATTTGTCGTTCGTGCGGTTTGCAGCAGTAAGCAGAGGCACATTATTTTATTGTGCGCAGCAAACAAGCAACAAGCAGCAGAGTTCCGTGTATTCGTTGTGTTAAAAGCGTCAACTTTTACACAAAATAGTCTGACGAAAAGGTGGTAGGCGCATAAATTTTACCACGCGGGAGCAGGGGAAAGTAAGTCCAGCGAAAATAACGGTCTTTGCAGACAGTTAAAAGACATCAGCTAACGGACGCTCAGTAGCGGATTTCAACGGCACAAAATTGTGCGCAGCAGCAGCAGCAGGGCAGCGGCAGAGGCTTAGGTACGTACGCAAAAGCAGTACAGCAGCATTAAGTGGCGAGCAAGGGCCTAAAGTATAAAACCAACTCATCAAGCAAGGATCGACAGTGGTCGTATCGAGAAGTTACCTGTAAGTGTGTGCCAGTTAAGGGTGAGTTGAGTTTGAAGCAGTTCGGCTTCGAACAGCGAGATTTCGAGAATCGTTTGTCGATGAAAGTTCGACAGTGAGTTGCGTCGGGCAACGACAGGATTTGTATGTACGTGCGCAAAAGGGCGAACAAGTGCAAAAAGGTTGCGATCAATTCGTCAAACAAGGTTCGACAGAGGTCGGATCGAGAATCGTTCTGTTGGTGAGATTTCAGCAATAGAGTTGCGATTGCAGTTCGCAGACTTGTGTTGAGTCGAATTGGAAGGTGTTCGGTATTGGTAGCAGCAATATTTCGTAGTGTGAATTCGAGAATCGAAATTCGATAAGCAGCATTTGGTGCGGTGTAAAGTTGCGGATAAGGCAGTCAACAGGAGCTGAGGTTACATGTATACGTATATCATTACAAATAAGTTGATTTTAATATTACATATATACGTGTGTACACTGTATGATATTTCTGGTAACGTTGCAGAGTTGTGATTGATTGAAACAAGTTTGATCGAAATTTGATTTAAAAGTGTTGCATTGCAAGTCGTAAAAGTAAATAATTTTTTTAAGAATTTACTGAATAGATTATTTCGTGTTTCTTTTAAATTAAAAATTAAATATATCTCTGTAAGCTAAGTGTATAAATTCATAAATTTTGCAGCTGTTAAAGAAAAAACAGAAATTTTTTGTCATTTGGCGAATACAAAAGTCACGAGCTAAATTAAGGCAACCAAGCCAGAGGTGTCAAGGGTTCTTATTTAAATAAACTATTTTCTAAAGTCAGTTAAGACAAAGTTTTCAAGTAGTTATAATTTAAGTGAACAATTTGGTTAAGGCAAATAAGCCAAAGTTTTTAAGCGAACTAATTAGTAAGGCAGTTAAGCCTGAGTTGTCAAGCAGTCGAATTTAAGCAAAATATTGAATTACGGCAATTAAGCCGGAGATTTGAAAAGTAATTGAAATGGAAAAATGTCAATTAAATGATATAACGAATAAGAGGCTATCGTAAAGTCAGTGAAAGTTAAGTTTAAAAATATTCAAATGAATTAACATCATTTAAATATAATTTGGTGATTACATTTTTCGGAATTGTAATTATTTTGTAGCGAATCAAAATACTGCGTAAACATTTTTCTAAGTAACAAATAATTAATCCATAATATTTTGGAATTATTTTGTATAAGTTGAATTTATTTTGAATTTTATTTACATTTGTGATATCCAACATTGTAAAAGACACCGACATGGACATGGACGAAATTTTAGCGTTGAATTTGAACAGTCTTAGGGAAAAACTAATAGCTTTGGGTTTACCTAGTAGGGGACGGAAACGCGATTTACAGGACGCTCTATTAGAACACTTCGGTCATTCAAGAGATGAAGGCGATGATGTAAGTTTAGACTCGGATGATGGCTCTGAAAATAGATCGGCTAATATACGCGATATCGAAGATACGTTGTCATTATTCTCAGGATGCGGGTCACCAGACGTTAACCAGTGGCTGCAAGAATTTGAAGATAACTCAGTCGTTGTTAATTGGAACGAGTTACAAAAGTTTATCTACGGAAAACAATTACTTAGGGGTGCGGCGAAAATATTCGTAAGAAGTCAGAGAGCAGTGAAGGATTGGGACTCGCTAAAGACCATCCTTAAGAAAGAACTTGCAGTTAAATGTAGCACAAATGAAATTCACCGCAGGCTGAAGAATAGGCGTAAGCGAGGAAATGAAAGTTTCTTGGAGTACTTATACTCACTAATGGAGATCGCTAGTCAGGTCAATATGGATGAAGAGAGCATCATCGAATATTTTATTGAAGGTATTTCGGATACGCGTGCGAATAAGCAGATTTTGTACCAATCGCTCACTATCGAGAGTCTTAAAGAGAACGTGCGTGTTTATGAGAAGTGTCGAGGGCCTCAAAGTAATATAGGCATCAGATCATTTATTCCACAGTCATCACAAGAGAGGGACGGTACCAAAAATGAAGCAGCACAAAACAGCAAGACGTGCTTCAAGTGTAGAAAAGTAGGGCATTTGGCCAGGCAATGTACGCAATCGGCTTTTCGTTGCTTCAGGTGCAATCAAGTCGGTCACAAGGCAAATGAGTGTAAGCAGGCTATACCGCGAGCGGAAGAGAAAAGCGAAAACAAAAGAGTTAATGTAGTTACAGATGGTAAAGAACAACCAAAAGCTAAATCACAGAACGCTAGTCTATTTCGCGACTTAGAGATAAACGGCTATACATTCTCAGCGTTGTTGGATTCGGGTAGTGATATTTGCGTTATCAGATATGATACCCTAGTTAACATTGGCTACGTCAATTTACAACCTAAAACTAAAACGTTGTTTGGCATCGGAAACAAAACGATCAAAACTGTCGGCTGTTTCAATGCACTTATGGATTTGGATGGGGTCGAAGTTAATATCGAGTTCCACGTTGCCAAGGAGCGCGATATTTTATACGACGCAATTTTGGGTAAGGACATACTGCAGCAGGTCGACATCGTCATCGATATAGAAGGTGTTAAGTTTCGGAAGAAGAGAATCATAGATCAAACACCGGAGCCTGAAATGGTAAGCGATAAAACATCAGCGAGCGATGAGGTGACACCTATTGATGAGTTAGCGAAGGAGTTTGGACAAATCTTACATTCTGTATGCAGCGAGAGCGCGAAGTTGCAGGTTGAACTCGATCACTTGTCAACTGCGACAAAGGAAAGTGTGCTTAGTCTCATCACGAACTACAAAAGCGAGAAGAAGAAGGAATCGCCAATCGAAATGAAGATAATCTTGTCAGATGAGGTGCCAGTATACCAAAGACCACGTCGAATGCCATATGCGGATCAATGTTTAGTCGAGAAGCAAGTAGAGGAGTGGCTAGATGACCATATCATTCAGATAAGTACCTCCGAGTATGCAGCTCCGATAGTGTTAGTGGCAAAGAAAGACGGTACCAAACGGTTATGCTGCGACTACCGGAAGTTGAACGAGAAGATAATACGCGATAACTTCCCAATGCCGTTAATTGATAACGTTTTGCAGAGACTTCAATCAGCGACCTTTTATTCAACGTTGGATCTTCGAAATGGGTTTTTTCACGTTCCGCTAGAGGCAACATCGCGTAAATACACTGCGTTTGTAACGATATGTTAACGCCACATTGGGTGGACTTATTCGTAGTAACACGATAATAATGTACATGGATGGCATAATTATATCTTCCAAAAGCGAAGAGGAGGGGTTAGCTAGCTTGAAACGAGTTTTAGAGGCAGCAGAATTATATGGGCTTCGCATAAAATGGGAAAAGTGTCATATTTTGAAGAGCCGAGCGACATTCTTGGGCTACATTGTTGAGGCGTCAACCATAACACCATCCCAGCAGAAAACTCAGGCTGTAAGCGATTTTCCTGCTCCAACGGATAAGAAAATGTTACAACGATTTTTGGGTCTCACGTCCTATTTTAGACGTTTCATTAAAAGGTATGCTTTGGTCGCTAAACCATTGACTGACCTCATGGGAAAATATGTAGACTTTCGATTTGAGGATGAGCAATTAGCAGCGTTTCATCAACTGAAGATTGCGTTGGCGAACCCACCGTTACTTAAACTTTTTGATCCAGCACTCCAGACCGAAATACACACTGATGCGTCTATGTTCGGATATGGCGGAGTCCTCATGCAGAGAGATTCGGAAGATAGATGTTTACATCCCATCAAGTATATGAGTAGGAAAACTACGCCTGTCGAGCAAAATTATCACTCCTACGAACTGGAGGTGTTAGCGATTATATCAGCGTTAAGGAAATGGCGAGTTTATGTTATGGGTATCAGATTTAAGATAATAACGGATTGCAACGCTTTTGCACTTACTATGAAAAAGCAAGATGTGCCGTTGCGAGTGTCGCGTTGGGCGATGTATCTTCAAGACTATCAGTACGAGATTGAGCACCGTTCAGGAAGTCAAATGAGGCATGTGGATGCGTTAAGTCGAATACATTGCTTAATGATGACAGACACTATACGATATAGAATACAAGAAGAACAGCGGAAAGATGAGAAGTTGGCAGCTATAATGGAGGTTTTGAAGCATGAGAGTTATCAAGATTTCTATGTCCAGCATGGAGTTCTTCATAAGGATCTCGTTAAAGAACTTATGGTAGTACCCACGTCGATGGAACGAGAGGTTATACAGATAGCTCACAGACAAGGTCATTACGCTACTAAAAAGACTCAGGATTTGGTCGAGAGAGATTTTTTTATTTTCGATTTGGCAACGAAGGTATTGCGCGTGGTCAAGAGTTGCGTAGAATGTATAGTCGCAGAGGCTAAAGTTGGGAAAAGGAGGGAATGCTTAACCCGATCGACAAGGAGGACAGACCTCTTGTGACGTACCATTTGGACCATGTGGGTCCTATGGAGGAGACAAGGAAGCGATATAACTACATTCTAGTGGTAGTAGATGCGTTCTCCAAATTCGTTTGGCTACATCCTACTAAAAGTACCGGAAGCGAAGAAGTTTTATACCGCTTAGAGAAGCAAGCAGCAACGTTTGGAAATCCTCGCCGGATCATAACAGACAGAGGAACGGGTTTTACTTCAAACGCATTTGAAGATTATTGCAAGAAAGAAAACATTCAGCATCTAGTTATATCGACTGGCGTCCCGCGCGGGAATGGACAGGTAGAAAGAGTCCATAAAATCGTTATGCCTATGCTTACTAAGTTATGCATTGAGAATCCGAAGATATGGTATAAGCACGTGGACAGAGTGCAGCAAGTTATAAACTCTACACCGACGCGAAGCACAAAGTACGCCCCGTTCAAACTTTTGACTAGTGTAGATATGCGCGTTAACGCAAACTATGACATTCGCGAGCTGTTAGAAGAATCAGCTATAGAGGAACTTGACGGAGAGAGGAACAATATACGAGAAGAAGCGCGAGATAACATAAACCGTATGCAAGAGGAGAACAATAAGAATTTTAATAAAAACCGAAAAATAGAAACTGAATACGAGGTCGGAGATTTGGCCGCAGTCAAGCACACGCAGTTTGGGACAGGACTCAAGCTGAAACCTAAATTCTTTGGTCCGTACAAAGTTAAAGAAAAAAGAGACCATGGCCGCTATACCGTGGGAAAGATTGGTGACATCGAAGGTCCGAAAACAACCCATACCGTGGCCGAGCACATGAAGTCATGGAATCCTTCATTCGAGTCGAATGAGACATCAGGATGGCCGAATGTGCGATGACTGACGAACAAAGAACGACCAGAAGTGGACATAACTATTGAACTTTAAATGTAAATGCACCTCTGTACAATAAACGAACACTAACCGAAATGGGCATCACTGAACGAACAAAGAGAGCCTTGAGCAGGCGTTAGACGGACGGACTTACAACACTCAGATTCGAAACACGGAATATATCGGACGCGACCAACTAATATTAAATTACATACATTTCTTTGAATAAATTATAATCTAAATCGTTAAAGCTTTCTTTTATTTAACACGGCGCAAAAAAGAATCCCACATATATATACCAACGACCTTTCCAAGTACTATAGCAATGAAATTGAGGAAGCATACGAACAAATAGCATCAGACTATTTTAAAGAGCTCCCAATTTTAAAAAGATGTTTAAAATAAGAAGAGACAAAAATAGCATTTCGTCCTAATTTGGAATTAGAAAAGCTTAAAATTCCAATTTTCTATGGAGAAATGAAAGTATGGGCTAACTTTTTTAACGTGTTCCAAGACATGGTTCACAATTACGAATAAATATCTAGTTCGGAAAAAATGCTGCGTCTACGTCTAAACTTAAAAGGTGAAGCTATGCGGCTGATTCAACATCTGCAAATATCAGCAGAAAACTATTAAGCAGCGTGGTGCCTTCTAAAAGATAGGTATGATAACATGCGGATTCTGTTCACGACACAGTGGGACAGAATAATGGATTAACCTATAATGAATAGTAGCAATGTCGAAAGTGTAAGACAGTTGCTCGATACCACAAATGAATGTCTAAATGCAATAAAGTCGCTAGGCATAAAAGCGGAAGAAGCTGATCCATTTATAGCTCGAGTAATTGTTCAGAAGCTAGATCAAGAAGAGCTCAAACTGTATGAACAAACTGTTAGAAAGACCAGAGAGGTTCAGAAGTTATCTGATGTTTGCGAATTTTTGGATCAGCACTTTCAAACATTGAAAGCACAGTCTTATAAGGCAAATCATACGTCGCTCAACGCAAAATATTCAGATAGACAGTGTACCTATTGCAAGCTTTCAGGTCACATGACGAGTGATTGCAGAAAATTCAAAGGCATTACTTTAGAAAACAGATGTTAATATGCCAGAGAAAACAAAGTATGCTACAAGTGCCTCAACCATAATTGGCGCGAAAATTGTAATAGCAACACAAAATGCAAAATTTGCAATAAAAACCATCATGAGCTCCTACATTCTGAGACTGAGGAAAAGAAAATATCAATGTCCACAAAAGCAACATCGACAATGGTCATTCTAGCCACAGCTCAAGTGAGGGTCAAAGCTGCGAATGGTGGTGATGTGTTATTAAGGGCTCTTATTGATCTAGGATCACAAATAACATCATTATCCGAAGAAGCAGCGCAGATATTAGGTGTGCCAAGGACAAAAGTTGTGACAAAACTTCATGGACTAGGAGATGTTGGGGTTGGTGAATCGAAATTTAAGGTCAACGTACAAAAAAGGCCACGATTTCTGAGTAAGCACGTCGAAAAAGTAGAGGCCATAGTTCTATCAACTCTTACAACTGCACAACCCGATCAATCCTTCAAGTTCAATTTTAAGAATTGGGAAAACCACACTCTTGCTGACCCATTATTTAATAAAGCAGATAGGATTGACATGGTTATTGGTGAAGATGTCTTCAGTAGAATTATTAAAAATGGAGTCACAAAATTCGACGGAGTTCTTGGGCAAGCTACGAAGTTTGGTTGGATTCTCTCTGGGATAATAAAGCAGAAGAAATTCAGCAAAATAATATCTGCAACGACCAACTTAGAACGATTTTGGGAGCTAGAGGAAATACCTGAAGATGAAAAACTTGAAGACGATGCATGTTTGAAAACGTTTAAAGAAACTGTGAAGCAAGATTCGGATGGACGATTTATTGTAGAAATTCCTTTCAAAGAAGACAAAGAGCTGGGGGAATCTCGCAAACAAGCTATAGCGCGTCTGATTTCAATGGAAAATAAGTTTTAAAAAAAAATTATAAACTGAAAGAAGATTATCATGAGTTTATCAACGAATATATAAAGCTTGGTCACATGGTTAAAGCAAATGAAAAAGTAAAAGGTAAATGTTACTTACCGCATCATACTGTTGTACGCGAAAACAATTTAACAACAAAGTTGTGCGTTGTATTCGATGCATCTGCAAAATCATCTAACGGAAATAGCCTTAATGATATCATGTTTGCCGGTCCAAAGTTGCAAAAAGATATATTCGATATTCTTATCAAATGGAGGCTTTGGAAAGTAGCAATAACTGCTGATGTAGAAAAAATGTTTCGGCAAATAAAGATTGCAAAAGAAGATCGCGATTTTCACAGAATAATATGGTGTGAAAATCCTTCGCAGAAGATAGAAGAATATGAGCTGACAACAGTTACTTATGGTACTGCATCAGCACCTTATTTGACGGTACGCGAACGGCTGCAAGCAATAATTAAGGAGGACTTCTACATGGATGACCTTATGAGAGGTGCGGATACTGTTCAGCAATGTCAAAACATTCAAGAAGATATCAGCAAACATCTGCAAACATTTGGGTTCCATCTTAGAAAATGGCTCTCAAACTGCAGCAGTATTGCCGAAAATATAGAAGCTAGAGAAAACAATGAAATAATTCAAATTAAGAAAAACGAAGCAGTAAAAACACTTGGCCTATATTGGGATCCAAAACAAGACCAGTTCCAATTCAAAATAAATTTGGAAAGAGCAAAGAAGGTAACGAAAAGAAGTGTTCTTTCTCAGCTAGCTCAAATATTTGATCCATTAGGTTGGATTTCACCAATAACACTCGTCGCCAAGTTATATATTCAAAAGCTTTGGACGCAACATTCAGGATGGGACGCCCAACTATCAGAAGATCTACAAAACGAATGGACGTTCTTTTTAAATCATGTTAATACAATTCAGAATGTACGTATTCCACGCTGGATAGAAACTAATATTCAATCTGAAATTGAAATTCATGGAAATGCGTACGCTGCGGTCATCTATGTCAAAGTTGGCAATTCTGTAAAGCTTTTAACTGCAAAAACCAAAGTAAATCCGCTTAAAAACAGGAAAACATTACCAAAACTGGAACTTTTTGCTGCTCACTTATTGGCCAAATTGATAAATAGAGTTTGTAAAATCATCACGAGAAGTCATAAAATTTATGCATGGAGTGACTCCACAATTACACTTTGCTGGATTAAGGCAAACAAAAACAAGGACAAATTTATTCGAAATCGAGTAGAAGAAATTCAAAAACTTTTACCACAAGCATCCTGGAGACATGTAAACACAAAAGACAATCCAGCAGACGTAGCGTCAATAGGCACATCATCTCCAAAATTACTAGACATGGACATATGGTGGTGTGGGCCAAAATGGCTACCATTGCCAGAGAATCAATAGCCAACAAATGATGTGATAAATACAGCAACAGTACTAACAACATCCAAAATTGAAAGTGAATTTATGGAGGAAGTTGTAAATCGATATTCTAGCTGGTTAAAACTTCAAAGGGTAGTGACTTATATATTACGAATTGCTAAAAGAAAAAGAAGCCCATCAGTAAATTTGTCTGTAGAAGAATTACATGCAGCACAAAATGTTATCATTCGAGAGTCACAAAAACGATTTTTTAAAGATGAAGTCAAACAACTACTAAATCGTAAACAGGTTAACAATACAAGCCAAATTTTGAGTCTCAACCCGTTTTTGGATAAAAATGGAGTAATGACAGTTGACGGTAGGCTAACAAATTCAGAGCTATCTTATTGTTCAAAGCACCCAATAATTCTACATAAATCAACTTTAACTGCATTAATAATCAAAGATGCACACCACGCTACAATGCATGGTGGAAACCGATTAACAGAAGCAATCATAAGAAGACAATACTGGGTAATCGGTGTAAAGAATGCAATAAAAAGTTGTATACGAAATTGTTGTAAGTGTATAAGACATAAGCAAGTATCCGCAAAACAAATAATGGGCGACTTACCAGAATTCAGAGTATCAACATCAAGTCCTTTTACTTATACTGGAGTTGACTATGCAGGACCTTTCCAGATGAGATGTACAAAAGGACGCGGTCAAAAATCATTCAAAGGTTACGTTGCAGTTTTTGTTTGTTTAACAACTAAAGCTATTCCTCTGGAAGCAGTCAGTGAATTATCATCAAATGCCTTTCTAGCAGCATTAAGAAGATTTTTCGGCATGAGAGGAAGATGCTCTCATATTTACTCGAATAACGGAACAAATTGTGTGGGAGCAAATAAATGGATCGATAAAGAATTTAAATCCGCAATAAAGCAAAATTCAGAGATAGCACCAATATTGGCGAACGAGAAAATAACTTGGCATTTTATTCCCCCGGCAGGCCCACATTTTGGTGGAATATGGGAAGCAGGAGTGAAAGGCATGAAATACCATTTAAAGAGGGCCATTGGAGACACGAAACTAACTTTTGAAGAGATGTTAACAGTTTTAGCACTTCCACTGAGATTCGTCAGATGCTTGCAGTATTTCTGTTATCCGATGGGCTACAAACAGTTTGAAGCGCCTTGTATCTGACCTTACCCACTGAACAACTGTTTTCGAATCGGACCAGAACGTCACTGAACTTGGCTTGACATTGTGACTGTTGATGACTGCTTCTTTCAATCGCACTCCGAGGACGGCTGATTGGAGTTCCATCCTTGGAATGGACATCGGTTTCAGCGGACTACATCGTGATCTTCCAGCGACAAACGACACCGCCGTAGACCCCTTATGGGAGATTCGCCAGAATGCTACAGCCGCGAATGCGAGTTCGCTCGCATCCACAAATACGTGTAGTTCCACGTCTGCCTCTGGCTCGAGAAATTTCGGGTTGTAACACCTTGGCATCTGGAAACGTTCAATAAATTTCAAACCTCTGTACCAGTCTAACCATTTATCGTAAATGTCATCAGGAATTGGCTCGTTCCAATCTATGCTACGTTGCCACAGTCTTTGCATTACTATTTTAGCATGCAGCACAACATTGCAAAGAAACCCGAGCGGATAAAAAATCGACATCAAGATGCTCAATATTTCGCTTTTTGTCGGCCGTCTAGTACCGTCGAGGACTGGTGTTGACACTTTAGCGAAAAGTAACTTAAAAAAGAAGTAATCTTTTCTAGGGTTCCAGTGCATACCGAGCACCTTCTCGGATGCGAATTCACTTCGACACGGATCGTGAAGTATCGGTAATAGCGGTTGCGCATTACTGGCTACTGCTGCCATAAGCTCGCTTGAATTTGAAATGATTCCTCTTAGTTCAAAATCTGCACTGCCGTGAATATCTATCACCTGTTTTGTTACGTTGATACCCTCTTCGACGGTACGAAAACTGTCGATATAGTCGTCGACATAGTGTCGATTGACTTTAGCGTCTACTGCCCTCGGCGAGCAATCTCGAAATTGTTGTGCATGTAAATTCTTGACGAATTGCGCTGAGCACGGAGAACTAGCTGATCCGAAAATTATCGCGCACATCACGTACACGTCAGGCTGCTTCATTATATCTCCCGCTCTCCAGAGGAAACGCTGCGAGTTCACATCCTCTTGACGGATGATTATGCGGTGGAACATCTCACGGATGTCTCCACAAACTCCGACTCGACCCTGTCGGAACTTAAACAGTATTGACACAAGCGGCTTCGGCTGATATTCGTCTGGCCCTTTCATGAGTGCACTATTCAAACTCATATCGTGTACTTTCGCTGTTGCATCGAAAACTAATCTACGCTTATTACCCTTGTTAAGATTGCATGTCGCAAAATATGGCAAATACTACGTACGTTGGTCTTTGAAACTTGCTTCGAGCGACGTAAGTTGCCTCGCGTAGCCCTTTTCTACATATTCTTTAATTTTGTTGTGGTACCATTCTGCATACTCAGAGTCCCGTGCCATTTTTGCTTCAACTTGTTCGAGACGTTTCACTGCCATACGAAAACTTTCAGGAAATTAAACCTCTTCACGACGCCACAGTAGGCCAGTTTCATATCTACCGGCTCTGAATCTAGTAGTATCTTCCAGTAATTTGTGTGCCCTTTTATCTGCGTCAGATATTATTATTGGCAATTGTTTTATTTCAAAGTTCTCGGCAGCAAAGTATTATGCTATTTGTTTGCTCGCTTCGAACGCCTTACACATCTTTATATCTACATGACAAACAGTGTTGTCGCTAGCACATTCTTCGTGCGATCCAAACACAGTCCAACGCAAATTAGTTTTGTGCACTGCAAAAACATCATCAAAGTTCATAGCTTTCATTGTTCGTGTCAAGTTCGAATGCGGCATTCCAATAAGAATCTGCGGCACAGCTTTGTTGTAATCACTAATGCAAATGTCTTGTAGCTCTGCATGCTGTTGCGTGAACTCGCGCAGCCTCAACGTTTGCTGGAGCAGATACAGCTGTTTCGTTGTGCGCACACCACTCATGGGAAAAAATTCTGCTGCTTCGAAGTCGCCAGCAATTTCGCATGATATCTGCTGCGAATGTTCGTTCGTTGTGTGGTTGCCGATCCATTTCAAGCGCAACACGTCGGTTTTGTCTTTCAACCTGATTGCGTTTGCTACTTGCTCTTCTAGTAGTGATATTTTCGCTCCTTCATCAATGAAAGCGATGACACTTATTTCCCCTCTCGGACCTTTTAGTTTGACTGACAAATACTTCAACAGTGTCTGGCTGCACTGTTTATGTTGCTTCGCAGAGTTTTGTTGCACTGTTTGATAGCCACTGACTGTGTCAACGGCCGTGCTCTCAATGACAGTGTTGCCTTTTGCATATTCATTCCCCTTATGAAGTAATCGGTTATGGAACTTATTGCATGACATAATATTACAAGGACGCCGTTTATAACATTTTTGTATATTATGTCCGGACTCAAAACAACAAAAGCATAATCGATTTATTTTTACAAAATTCCACCGACTATGTTGATGGCAGTCATAACTGGCTTTGATGAAGTTTTGGTTTTGTTGTTAGCCTGTTCATTTCCTGGGTTTCTTGGAGGCGTGAGATCGGTGAACATGGACACGTAACTAGCAATTTGCGGCAGCCAGTTGCAGAAATCACGCACAGTGGGATAAGACATTTGTAAATTAAATATATGGCGATACCATTCTTCTCTCTTGTTCACCGGCAGCTTGCAAACAGAACAGCTTCGAGAAGAGTCGGGTTGTTCAGATGCGGTATGGCCCCGGAGTTTTCCAGGAACGCTGTTAAATTAGACACCATAGCACTGAGGTTGAGTATTTCAGTTGTTCGTCCTCCGGTTACTGCAGAAAATGAGCGGGCTTTTGCTATTTGACTACGAATTAATAACTCCGGTCGGCCGTAGTGAAACTCAAGAGCATTCATTGCGGCATCTACGCTATTCGGGTGGATTAGCAACGATTCCACCTGCTGTAGTGCTTTCCCTTTTAGCGCCTTCTGCAAGCGTAATAGGTTTTCTAAATTTGTATAAAAATACATGCCAGTAGTTTCCTTGAAGGCGACAGAAAACATAGGCCATTCCTCGGGCGAACCGTGGAATTCAGGCAAATCTAATATTTTTCGAGTTCGTGTTTGTGAATAGTATCCGGGGTTACAATTTGGATGGGCGGCATTTATATCAGGGGCTGCTGTTACTTTTGGCATATAAGCGTGTGGTATATTAAAGGTACTTACTGTTGACGTTGCGGTGTTTCGGTTGATTGACGGAAAATTTGTACCTTGGCGACTAGGTGCGAAGTTTTGGCTAGACTGCGCTGGAGAGTAATTTGTGGTAAAATTACCATAGACTGGATACGATCCATCGGCGTTGACAGAAGTAACGTTGGCGTAAGTGGCGTTGGCAGAAATGGCGTTGGCATAGTTTATGCCGGCACAGGTTACGATGGCATTTTCGTTGGCAGGCGTTGGCCAAGTCGCTGGCTGCAGCTAGGTTCGTTTCAAGGCAGTTTAAGGCCACGGCTGCTGAGTGGATAGAAGCAATAGGGCTGGAAATTGTAGCTTCGACATTTTTTATGCTGGCAGAATTGAAGTCGGCGGATTGACGATTCATTTTTTGCTTTAAGTGAATCTTCTCTTGCTCTGATGCGGCAAGTGACTTCTGTAGTATTTAAATCTGTTCGCGCAGATCTTCCATTGTATTGTCTGGTTGCGCAATCGTAACGTGGTTTCTTTACCACTGTTCGAACTATTTTCGCTCTCGTTTTCGGCCATGTTGACTTCGCGAACGTTCGACGTGACTATTCTATTACGCAAGTGGTAGCCTTGTTCTTCTTCGGAAGTTTCTTGGATGCGGCGTTGCAAATCCAATGATTTCATAGATGATCGCTATGCGGATGGTTAGAGAAATCGAAGAATAAGTATTAAAAGAATGTTGCTGGCGCAGTAGCAACTTTAGAGTTTCGTACGAGGGGGCGGCTAACGACGTATTTTGAATTAAAAGAAACACGAATATATTAAGTACGCTCTTTAATGTAAATTCAAATGCTTAGTGGTTTTATACAAATTGTTGGTTTTGTGCGAGGGAGGGTTTTAATATCTGTAAGTGAAATTAATTAAAGAAATATTCGAGAGCAAGTTAAATGTCTTACTTATTCGTGTCCTCGTACGTCTCTGAAATGGCGAACGGCGGTATTCAATTAAGTTCGGCCAAATCAACGACGTTTACATGTTCAGGGCACGGTTGCAATTTAATGTACGCATATTTCATATTTTTAGGCTTTCTTATACTAGAGAATTAATTGTAATAGAGAAACATTTTTTCTTAAGGCTTAAACAGTAACACCTGCAAAAGGGCCATTGGAAAGAAATGGGGTCTAAATCCAAGCGTATGCCGCTGGATCTATACAGCGGTAGTAAGACCAATTCTTCTTTATGGAGTCATCGTATGGTGGCCTGCCTTGAGCAAAAATGCTAACCTCAATCCACTTAGTAAAGTACAAAGAGCCAGTATTATCTGCATTAGCGGAGCTTTACGAACAACACCAAACGACGCCTTGAATGTTTTTCTGGACCTTCTACCCCTCGACTTAGTGGGTCAAAAGATGGCGGCTCTTGCCGCGCTTAGACTAAGAGAGACATATCAATGGGAGTCTAGCCTATGTGGGCACTCAAGCATACTGAGTAAGTATAGCTTCCTTCCGGACTGCACTGATCGCTGCGTCGATACCATAGTCCCAGACAGAAACTTCGCGATGTTGATTCCAGGTAGGGAGGAGTGGTCTAAAAATTTCTATACCCCACCTGGAAATATTACGGTGTTCACAGATGGAAGAAGCTGAATGGCAGAGTGGGAGCAGGGGTCTTCTCGCGAGTCTTATCTCTGAGCTGTTCTTTTAGCCTGCCGGATCACTGTAGTATTTTTCAAGCTGAGGTTTCAGCCATTAAGGAGGCTGTGGACAGGTTGCAAACCGTCTTAAAAGCCAACAACGTTTTTATATTTAGCGATGGCCAAGCGGCAATTAGAGCAGTGAGCTCAGCTGCGATAACTTCAAAGATTGTACTGGACTGCCGCCGATCTCTTCAGGAGATGGCTAAGCAGAACAGACTAAACCTCATCTGGGTTCCAGGCCACAGGGACATCGAGGGTAACTGTATAGCGAATGAACTTGCGAGGGAAGGGACAACCAGGCAGATTCTTCCTGGTAAAGAACGCATTGGTATGCCCTTTGGTACTTGCAGGCTGCTCTCAAAAGAATATGCTTATGCTCGTGCGAATGAGAGGTGGGCACAGACCACGACTTGTAGGATATCTAGGCAGACTTGGCCTAGATGGGATCGTAAACGGTCGCGGGGTCTGTACACCTTAAAACGGGATGATATATCTCAGGTCATTGGAGCCCTTACGCAACCACGCGGGGCGTCTCGGTGTACCCTTTCACAGATGCTGTAGAAGCTGCACAAATTATGAAGAGGAGGAAACTGTTCTTCATCTTCTATGCAATTGTCCAGCACCAGCAAGAAGCAGGCTACGCTTTCTAGGGGTACCACTTTTTGGAGAACTCGGAGAATTAGGTTCTATAGACCCAAGATGCTTGGCGAGATTCGTCAAGAGCTCAAAATGGTTCAGCAAGGGGAATGAACACTTAGCTAGTGGTATCACAACGGGCCTCCAATCATGGCCTAAGTGGGTCGCTGAAGCAACGGTGACAGCCACATATATGTACCTACCTACCTAGACACTTGCTCGTAAAAGAAACGTAAGCAAATACATATTGACAAAAACCATTTGTTGTCAGTCACAGCTAATAATTTCAGTTCATGATGTTGTTTATTCTAAAATAAAAATACACATTCATACATACAAATTCACATTTACAAAATAGAAATGTAGCAATGCATTTGTACATTGTTTAGATTAAGAATCAATACGCTTAAGCATGCGTTGGTTCTTTATCAGCTAAACATAAATACTCACACACATACATACATAATTAGTTAAGCAACGTAATCTTAAGAATTTGTATATAAAGAGCTGTAAATACTTGAATAAACCAGAATTCAAAAGATTCTCAATTTAGAAACATTGACTATTTCTTAATCCTTCCCTTTTATTTTATTCTTTACTTCCCCCGACCAGTGGTAAGGAGTAGAAAACCAATATTAAAAGTAGTTTTCAGAATAAGTCAGTGCATGTTTACTTATTACCCCCCACCCGAGGTAAGGAATAAGTTAAACTGCTCTGAAATATAGTACTTAAACTGTACATTTGGTCCATACGAGCCTTGAAGCTCAAGCGACACCTAAAAGGGGAATTTTAAAGGATAAATAAGCCGGAATAAAAGAAATTATCCGCAATATCCGATTCTTGTGATTCAAAAGGATAAAAACCCGCTGTTAGTCGAGGCACAGCAAGGTCAACTTGGCGACCAACCAATAACCTCCAACGATCCTTTTGAAGAAAACAAACACAAGACAAAAAAAACGCAATCAACATGGGAATAAATAGGGGAAAGATCCTTGAGAACCAGTTTGACATAGCAGAAAAAGTCCTGCAAATTTGTAACAACTCAGTAGGCAAACCAATAAGGAGGGCAAAAATAGAAGACATAAATAAAAGTCTTTTAAAATATCAAAAGGATTTTGACTCCAACCATGAAAAGCTAATGGCAGATATAATAGGTGATGAGGACTACTTTAAAACAAATGCGTATCTTGAAACTTCAAGAAAAATTTATGAAATGTTCCATCAAATGAAACTTGCACTCAACGATGAAATTACGTTTCCATTGCCACAGACATCTTTGAAATCGCCAGTCGACGCAAACGAAGAGAACCGAGCTACCTTATCAAATGCCGTAGATCAAAAATTTACTATTTTCAAGAGGAAAATTGACAACCTCAGAAAAAAATGAATGATTTAAATTTCGAGACAGAGGTAAACTCCAACCAAATTAAATATTTGGAAACACTGTTTAGTAATGTAGAAAATATATGTGGGATTGACTGACGAACAAAGAACGACCAGAAGTGGACATAACTATTGAACTTTAAATGTAAATGCACCTCTGTACAATAAACGAACACTAACCGAAATGGGCATCACTGAACGAACAAAGAGAGCCTTGAGCAGGCGTTAGACGGACGGACTTACAACACTCAGATTCGAAACACGGAATATATCGGACGCGACCAACTAATATTAAATTACATACATTTCTTTGAATAAATTATAATCTAAATCGTTAAAGCTTTCTTTTATTTAACACGGCGCAAAAAAGAATCCCACAAATTGGGGGCTCAACCGGGATACGTCGTTAAAAGTAAAATAATCTAAAGTTTTTAATTGATTTAAATATCGGTTCGGTCGCAGTGACGTTACAGCAGAAAGCGTTTGCATATTTGTCGTTCGTGCGGTTTGCAGCAGTAAGCAGAGGCACATTATTTTATTGTGCGCAGCAAACAAGCAACAAGCAGCAGAGTTCCGTGTATTCGTTGTGTTAAAAGCGTCAACTTTTACACAAAATAGTCTGACGAAAAGGTGGTAGGCGCATAAATTTTACCACGCGGGAGCAGGGGAAAGTAAGTCCAGCGAAAATAACGGTCTTTGCAGACAGTTAAAAGACATCAGCTAACGGACGCTCAGTAGCGGATTTCAACGGCACAAAATTGTGCGCAGCAGCAGCAGCAGGGCAGCGGCAGAGGCTTAGGTACGTACGCAAAAGCAGTACAGCAGCATTAAGTGGCGAGCAAGGGCCTAAAGTATAAAACCAACTCATCAAGCAAGGATCGACAGTGGTCGGATCGAGAAGTTACCTGTAAGTGTGTGCCAGTTAAGCGTGAGTTGAGTTTGAAGCAGTTCGGCTTCGAACAGCGAGATTTCGAGAATCGTTTGTCGATGAAAGTTCGACAGTGAGTTGCGTCGGGCAACGACAGGATTTGTATGTACGTGCGCAAAAGGGCGAACAAGTGCAAAAAGGTTGCGATCAATTCGTCAAACAAGGTTCGACAGAGGTCGGATCGAGAATCGTTCTGTTGGTGAGATTTCAGCAATAGAGTTGCGATTGCAGTGCGCAGACTTGTGTTGAGTCGAATTGGAAGGTGTTCGGTATTGGTAGCAGCAATATTTCGTAGTGTGAATTCGAGAATCGAAATTCGATAAGCAGCATTTGGTGCGGTGTAAAGTTGCGGATAAGGCAGTCAACAGGAGCTGAGGTTACATGTATACGTATATCATTACAGATAAGTTGATTTTAATATTACATATATACGTGTGTACACTGTATGATATTTCTGGTAACGTTGCAGAGTTGTGATTGATTGAAACAAGTTTGATCGAAATTTGATTTAAAAGTGTTGCATTGCAAGTCGTAAAAGTAAATAATTTTTTTAAGAATTTACTGAATAGATTATTTCGTGTTTCTTTTAAATTAAAAATTAAATATATCTCTGTAAGCTAAGTGTATAAATTCATAAATTTTGCAGCTGTTAAAGAAAAAACAGAAATTTTTTGTCATTTGGCGAATACAAAAGTCACGAGCTAAATTAAGGCAACCAAGCCAGAGGTGTCAAGGGTTCTTATTTAAATAAACTATTTTCTAAAGTCAGTTAAGACAAAGTTTTCAAGTAGTTATAATTTAAGTGAACAATTTGGTTAAGGCAAATAAGCCAAAGTTTTTAAGCGAACTAATTAGTAAGGCAGTTAAGCCTGAGTTGTCAAGCAGTCGAATTTAAGCAAAATATTGAATTACGGCAATTAAGCCGGAGATTTGAAAAGTAATTGAAATGGAAAAATGTCAATTAAATGATATAACGAATAAGAGGCTATCGTAAAGTCAGTGAAAGTTAAGTTTAAAAATATTCAAATGAATTAACATCATTTAAATATAATTTGGTGATTACATTTTTCGGAATTGTAATTATTTTGTAGCGAATCAAAATACTGCGTAAACATTTTTCTAAGTAACAAATAATTAATCCATAATATTTTGGAATTATTTTGTATAAGTTGAATTTATTTTGAATTTTATTTACATTTGTGATATCCAACATTGTAAAAGACACCGACATGGACATGGACGAAATTTTAGCGTTGAATTTGAACAGTCTTAGGGAAAAACTAATAGCTTTGGGTTTACCTAGTAGGGGACGGAAACGCGATTTACAGGACGCTCTATTAGAACACTTCGGTCATTCAAGAGATGAAGGCGATGATGTAAGTTTAGACTCGGATGATGGCTCTGAAAATAGATCGGCTAATATACGCGATATCGAAGATACGTTGTCATTATTCTCAGGATGCGGGTCACCAGACGTTAACCAGTGGCTGCAAGAATTTGAAGATAACTCAGTCGTTGTTAATTGGAACGAGTTACAAAAGTTTATCTACGGAAAACAATTACTTAGGGGTGCGGCGAAAATATTCGTAAGAAGTCAGAGAGCAGTGAAGGATTGGGACTCGCTAAAGACCATCCTTAAGAAAGAACTTGCAGTTAAATGTAGCACAAATGAAATTCACCGCAGGCTGAAGAATAGGCGTAAGCGAGGAAATGAAAGTTTCTTGGAGTACTTATACTCACTAATGGAGATCGCTAGTCAGGTCAATATGGATGAAGAGAGCATCATCGAATATTTTATTGAAGGTATTTCGGATACGCGTGCGAATAAGCAGATTTTGTACCAATCGCTCACTATCGAGAGTCTTAAAGAGAACGTGCGTGTTTATGAGAAGTGTCGAGGGCCTCAAAGTAATATAGGCATCAGATCATTTATTCCACAGTCATCGCAAGAGAGGGACGGTACCAAAAATGAAGCAGCACAAAACAGCAAGACGTGCTTCAAGTGTAAAAAAGTAGGGCATTTGGCCAGGCAATGTACGCAATCGGCTTTTCGTTGCTTCAGGTGCAATTAAGTCGGTCACAAGGCAAATGAGTGTAAGCAGGCTATACCGCGAGCGGAAGAGAAAAGCGAAAACAAAAGAGTTAATGTAGTTACAGATGGTAAAGAACAACCAAAAGCTAAATCACAGAACGCTAGTCTATTTCGCGACT
Source organism: Philophylla caesio (assembly GCA_963971545.1). Classification (NCBI taxonomy): domain Eukaryota; kingdom Metazoa; phylum Arthropoda; class Insecta; order Diptera; family Tephritidae; genus Philophylla; species Philophylla caesio. Next base: position 62,655,115 of record OZ020605.1, read on the forward strand.
TAGAGATAAACGGCTATACATTCTCAGCGTTGTTGGATTCGGGTAGTGATATTTGCGTTATCAGATATGATACCCTAGTTAACATTGGCTACGTCTATTTACAACCTAAAACTAAAACGTTGTTTGGCATCGGAAACAAAACGATCAACACTGTCGGCTGTTTCAATGCACTTATGGATTTGGATGGGGTCGAAGTTAATATCGAGTTCCACGTTGCCAAGGAGCGCGATATTTTATACGACGCAATTTTGGGTAAGGACATACTGCAGCAGGTCGACATCGTCATCGATATAGAAGGTGTTAAGTTTCGGAAGAAGAGAATCATAGATCAAACACCGGAGCCTGAAATGGTAAGCGATAAAACATCAGCGAGCGATGAGGTGACACCTATTGATGAGTTAGCGAAGGAGTTTGGACAAATCTTACATTCTGTATGCAGCGAGAGCGCGAAGTTGCAGGTTGAACTCGATCACTTGTCAACTGCGACAAAGGAAAGTGTGCTTAGTCTCATCACGAACTACAAAAGCGAGAAGAAGAAGGAATCGCCAATCGAAATGAAGATAATCTTGTCAGATGAGGTGCCAGTATACCAAAGACCACGTCGAATGCCATATGCGGATCAATGTTTAGTCGAGAAGCAAGTGGAGGAGTGGCTAGATGACCATATCATTCAGATAAGTACCTCCGAGTATGCAGCTCCGATAGTGTTAGTGGCAAAGAAAGACGGTACCAAACGGTTATGCTGCGACTACCGGAAGTTGAACGAGAAGATAATACGCGATAACTTCCCAATGCCGTTAATTGATAACGTTTTGCAGAGACTTCAATCAGCGACCTTTTATTCAACGTTGGATCTTCGAAATGGGTTTTTTCACGTTCCGCTAGAGGCAACATCGCGTAAATACACTGCGTTTGTAACGATATGTTAACGCTACATTGGGTGGACTTATTCGTAGTAACACGATAATAATGTACATGGATGGCATAATTATATCTTCCAAAAGCGAAGAGGAGGGGTTAGCTAGCTTGAAACGAGTTTTAGAGGCAGCAGAATTATATGGGCTTCGCATAAAATGGGAAAAGTGTCATATTTTGAAGAGGCGAGCGACATTCTTGGGCTACATTGTTGAGGCGTCAACCATAACACCATCCCAGCAGAAAACTCAGGCTGTAAGCGATTTTCCTGCTCCAACGGATAAGAAAATGTTACAACGATTTTTGGGTCTCACGTCCTATTTTAGACGTTTCATTAAAAGGTATGCTTTGGTCGCTAAACCATTGACTGACCTCATGGGAAAATGTGTAGACTTTCGATTTGAGGATGAGCAATTAGCAGCGTTTCATCAACTGAAGATTGCGTTGGCGAACCCACCGTTACTTAAACTTTTTGATCCAGCACTCCAGACCGAAATACACACTGATGCGTCTATGTTCGGATATGGCGGAGTCCTCATGCAGAGAGATTCGGAAGATAGATGTTTACATCCCATCAAGTATATGAGTAGGAAAACTACGCCTGTCGAGCAAAATTATCACTCCTACGAACTGGAGGTGTTAGCGATTATATCAGCGTTAAGGAAATGGCGAGTTTATGTTATGGGTATCAGATTTAAGATAATAACGGATTGCAACGCTTTTGCACTTACTATGAAAAAGCAAGATGTGCCGTTGCGAGTGTCGCGTTGGGCGATGTATCTTCAAGACTATCAGTACGAGATTGAGCACCGTTCAGGAAGTCAAATGAGGCATGTGGATGCGTTAAGTCGAATACATTGCTTAATGATGACAGACACGGCTTCCAGATTATTTTTTGTTAGTGCCATCAGGCTGTGGAATTCCTTACCATTATCAATTAAATGTATTAAATCAAGTAGATGCTTCAAAATGGCAGTTACAAATTTGTTTATGTAATACTCTTTCAACTCTTTTCCTTTGCCTCTTCTATAGTATAAGCATATTACTTATATATAAGCTAATGTCAACTTAAGTTTTAAAAACATAGTTAATTGAAAATTGAAAATGAATGTTTGTAATTTAACTTTCAAATACGTACACTGAAAAGACTTCAAGTCTTACTGTACACACATGTGAAATTAATAAATAAACATTAAATCAAACACTATACGATATCGAATACAAGAAGAACAGCGGAAAGATGAGAAGTTGGCAGCTATAATGGAGGTTTTGAAGCATGAGAGTTATCAAGATTTCTATGTCCAGCATGGAGTTCTTCATAAGGATCTCGTTAAAGAACTTATGGTAGTACCCACGTCGATGGAACGAGAGGTTACACAGATAGCTCACAGACAAGGTCATTACGCTACTAAAAAGACTCAGGATTTGGTCGAGAGAGATTTTTTTATTTTCGATTTGGCAACGAAGGTATTGCGCGTGGTCAAGAGTTGCGTAGAATGTATAGTCGCAGAGGCTAAAGTTGGGAAAAGGAGGGAATGCTTAACCCGATCGACAAGGAGGACAGACCTCTTGTGACGTACCATTTGGACCATGTGGGTCCTATGGAGGAGACAAGGAAGCGATATAACTACATTCTAGTGGTAGTAGATGCGTTCTCCAAATTCGTTTGGCTACATCCTACTAAAAGTACCGGAAGCGAAGAAGTTTTATACCGCTTAGAGAAGCAAGCAGCAACGTTTGGAAATCCTCGCCGGATCATAACAGACAGAGGAACGGGTTTTACTTCAAACGCATTTGAAGATTATTGCAAGAAAGAAAACATTCAGCATCTAGTTATATCGACTGGCGTCCCGCGCGGGAATGGACAGGTGGAAAGAGTCCATAAAATCGTTATGCCTATGCTTACTAAGCTATGCATTGAGAATCCGAAGACATGGTATAAGCACGTGGACAGAGTGCAGCAAGTTATAAACTCTACACCGACGCGAAGCACAAAGTACGCCCCGTTCAAACTTTTGACTAGTGTAGATATGCGCGTTAACGCAAACTATGACATTCGCGAGCTGTTAGAAGAATCAGCTATAGAGGAACTTGACGGAGAGAGGAACGATATACGAGAAGAAGCGCGAGATAACATAAACCGTATGCAAGAGGAGAACAATAAGAATTTTAATAAAAACCGAAAAATAGAAACTGAATACGAGGTCGGAGATTTGGTCGCAGTCAAGCGCACGCAGTTTGGGACAGGACTCAAGCTGAAACCTAAATTCTTTGGTCCGTACAAAGTTAAAGAAAACAGAGACCATGGCCGCTATACCGTGGGAAAGATTGGTGACATCGAAGGTCCGAAAACAACCCATACCGTGGCCGAGCACATGAAGTCATGGAATCCTTCATTCGAGTCGAATGAGACATCAGGATGGCCGAATGTGCGATGACTGACGAACAAAGAACGACCAGAAGTGGACATAACTATTGAACTTTAAATGTAAATGCACCTCTGTACAATAAACGAACACTAACCGAAATGGGCATCACTGAACGAACAAAGAGAGCCTTGAGCAGGCGTTAGACGGACGGACTTACAACACTCAGATTCGAAACACGGAATATATCGGACGCGACCAACTAATATTAAATTACATACATTTCTTTGAATAAATTATAATCTAAATCGTTAAAGCTTTCTTTTATTTAACACGGCGCAAAAAAGAATCCCACATATATATACCAACGACCTTTCCAAGTACTATAGCAATGAAATTGAGGAAGCATACGAACAAATAGCATCAGACTATTTTAAAGAGCTCCCAATTTTAAAAAGATGTTTAAAATAAGAAGAGACAAAAATAGCATTTCGTCCTAATTTGGAATTAGAAAAGCTTAAAATTCCAATTTTCTATGGAGAAATGAAAGTATGGGCTAACTTTTTTAACGTGTTCCAAGACATGGTTCACAATTACGAATAAATATCTAGTTCGGAAAAAATGCTGCGTCTACGTCTAAACTTAAAAGGTGAAGCTATGCGGCTGATTCAACATCTGCAAATATCAGCAGAAAACTATTAAGCAGCGTGGTGCCTTCTAAAAGATAGGTATGATAACATGCGGATTCTGTTCACGACACAGTGGGACAGAATAATGGATTAACCTATAATGAATAGTAGCAATGTCGAAAGTGTAAGACAGTTGCTCGATACCACAAATGAATGTCTAAATGCAATAAAGTCGTTAGGCATAAAAGCGGAAGAAGCTGATCCATTTATAGCTCGAGTAATTGTTCAGAAGCTAGATCAAGAAGAGCTCAAACTGTATGAACAAACTGTTAGAAAGACCAGAGAGGTTCAGAAGTTATCTGATGTTTGCGAATTTTTGGATCAGCACTTTCAAACATTGAAAGCACAGTCTTATAAGGCAAATCATACGTCGCTCAACGCAAAATATTCAGATAGACAGTGTACCTATTGCAAGCTTTCAGGTCACATGACGAGTGATTGCAGAAAATTCAAAGGCATTACTTTAGAAAACAGATGTTAATATGCCAGAGAAAACAAAGTATGCTACAAGTGCCTCAACCATAATTGGCGCGAAAATTGTAATAGCAACACAAAATTCAAAATTTGCAATAAAAACCATCATGAGCTCCTACATTCTGAGACTGAGGAAAAGAAAATATCAATGTCCACAAAAGCAACATCGACAATGGTCATTCTAGCCACAGCTCAAGTGAGGGTCAAAGCTGCGAATGGTGGGGATGTGTTATTAAGGGCTCTTATTGATCTAGGATCACAAATAACATCATTATCCGAAGAAGCAGCGCAGATATTAGGTGTGCCAAGGACAAAAGTTGTGACAAAACTTCATGGACTAGGAGATGTTGGGGTTGGTGAATCGAAATTTAAGGTCAACGTACAAAAAAGGCCACGATTTCTGAGTAAGCACGTCGAAAAAGTAGAGGCCATAGTTCTATCAACTCTTACAACTGCACAACCCGATCAATCCTTCAAGTTCAATTTTAAGAATTGGGAAAACCACACTCTTGCTGACCCATTATTTAATAAAGCAGATAGGATTGACATGGTTATTGGTGAAGATGTCTTCAGTATAATTATTAAAAATGGAGTCACAAAATTCGACGGAGTTCTTGGGCAAGCTACGAAGTTTGGTTGGATTCTCTCTGGGATAATAAAGCAGAAGAAATTCAGCAAAATAATATCTGCAACGACCAACTTAGAACGATTTTGGGAGCTAGAGGAAATACCTGAAGATGAAAAACTTGAAGACGATGCATGTTTGAAAACGTTTAAAGAAACTGTGAAGCAAGATTCGGATGGACGATTTATTGTAGAAATTCCTTTCAAAGAAGACAAAGAGCTGGGGGAATCTCGCAAACAAGCTATAGCGCGTCTGATTTCAATGGAAAATAAGTTTTAAAAAAAAATTATAAACTGAAAGAAGATTATCATGAGTTTATCAACGAATATATAAAGCTTGGTCACATGGTTAAAGCAAATGAAAAAGTAAAAGGTAAATATTACTTACCGCATCATACTGTTGTACGCGAAAACAATTTAACAACAAAGTTGTGCGTTGTATTCGATGCATCTGCAAAATCATCTAACGGAAATAGCCTTAATGATATCATGTTTGCCGGTCCAAAGTTGCAAAAAGATATATTCGATATTCTTATCAAATGGAGGCTTTGGAAAGTAGCAATAACTGCTGATGTAGAAAAAATGTTTCGGCAAATAAAGATTGCAAAAGAAGATCGCGATTTTCACAGAATAATATGGTGTGAAAATCCTTCGCAGAAGATAGAAGAATATGAGCTGACAACAGTTACTTATGGTACTGCATCAGCACCTTATTTGACGGTACGCGAACGGCTGCAAGCAATAATTAAGGAGGACTTCTACATGGATGACCTTATGAGAGGTGCGGATACTGTTCAGCAATGTCAAAACATTCAAGAAGATATCAGCAAACATCTGCAAACATTTGGGTTCCATCTTAGAAAATGGCTCTCAAACTGCAGCAGTATTGCCGAAAATATAGAAGCTAGAGAAAACAATGAAATAATTCAAATTAAGAAAAACGAAGCAGTAAAAACACTTGGCCTATATTGGGATCCAAAACAAGACCAGTTCCAATTCAAAATAAATTTGGAAAGAGCAAAGAAGGTAACGAAAAGAAGTGTTCTTTCTCAGCTAGCTCAAATATTTGATCCATTAGGTTGGATTTCACCAATAACACTCGTCGCCAAGTTATATATTCAAAAGCTTTGGACGCAACATTCAGGATGGGACGCCCAACTATCAGAAGATCTACAAAACGAATGGACGTTCTTTTTAAATCATGTTAATACAATTGAGAATGTACGTATTCCACGCTGGATAGAAACTAATATTCAATCTGAAATTGAAATTCATGGAAATGCGTACGCTGCGGTCATCTATGTCAAAGTTGGCAATTCTGTAAAGCTTTTAACTGCAAAAACCAAAGTAAATCCGCTTAAAAACAGGAAAACATTACCAAAACTGGAACTTTTTGCTGCTCACTTATTGGCCAAATTGATAAATAGAGTTTGTAAAATCATCACGAGAAGTCATAAAATTTATGCATGGAGTGACTCCACAATTACACTTTGCTGGATTAAGGCAAACAAAAACAAGGACAAATTTATTCGAAATCGAGTAGAAGAAATTCAAAAACTTTTACCACAAGCATCCTGGAGACATGTAAACACAAAAGACAATCCAGCAGACGTAGCGTCAATAGGCACATCATCTCCAAAATTACTAGACATGGACATATGGTGGTGTGGGCCAAAATGGCTACCATTGCCAGAGAATCAATAGCCAACAAATGATGTGATAAATACAGCAACAGTACTAACAACATCCAAAATTGAAAGTGAATTTATGGAGGAAGTTGTAAATCGATATTCTAGCTGGTTAAAACTTCAAAGGGTAGTGACTTATATATTACGAATTGCTAAAAGAAAAAGAAGCCCATCAGTAAATTTGTCTGTAGAAGAATTACATGCAGCACAAAATATTATCATTCGAGAGTCACAAAAACGATTTTTTAAAGATGAAGTCAAACAACTACTAAATCGTAAACAGGTTAACAATACAAGCCAAATTTTGAGTCTCAACCCGTTTTTGGATAAAAATGGAGTAATGAGAGTTGAGCTATCTTATTGTTCAAAGCACCCAATAATTCTACATAAATCAACTTTAACTGCATTAATAATCAAAGATGCACACCACGCTACAATGCATGGTGGAAACCGATTAACAGAAGCAATCATAAGAAGACAATACTGGGTAATCGGTGTAAAGAATGCAATAAAAAGTTGTATACGAAATTGTTGTAAGTGTATAAGACATAAGCAAGTATCCGCAAAACAAATAATGGGCGACTTACCAGAATTCAGAGTATCAACATCAAGTCCTTTTACTTATACTGGAGTTGACTATGCAGGACCTTTCCAGATGAGATGTACAAAAGGACGCGGTCAAAAATCATTCAAAGGTTACGTTGCAGTTTTTGTTTGTTTAACAACAAAGACGTCGCGCTGTTCGGACGTGTTTTTAACTGAGCTCTCCGTTTTGCTTGTTTGTAGCTCGTAGCTTGTGCGATAGTCATTTGATCGATACCTATGTACTTCGATCGTGTTGCTTGGACACTTATATTGTATATACTTTTACTATGCCTTGTACCTGTGGTCAGAAGGTTGACCGCAGTCATCCTAAAAAAATTCAATGTGCTAAGTGCAGTGAAATCTTTCACTTAGTTTGTGCTAATCTGTTACCAGTTGACATTGAATTTATGCAAAAGTCAAAAAAACAGTTTTTATGCAAGCAATGTACAATTGTGCGTCGAAAATCTCTTCACTCTCCAACGCGTACTAATGCTCAATGTAAAGAGATAGTTGCTGTTAATAGTGATCCGGTAATATCGGCAAGTCCGACCAGGGAAACTGGCACGACAGATCATGAGTGTACTAAAGAAGAAATAACATTACAAGCTATTTACAATGAACTTGTTGCTCTTAAAGCTGAAGGTGCTCTTGCACTGTCCTATATAAAATCTCTTCAGAGTGATAAAAAACTTCTTCTTAAAAAAGTTGACGACCTTAAGCTTGAACTGCAGGCAGTGCGCAGCCAATTGTGTAGTTGTGATGTTACTGCTGTCATTTCGGGCGTGAACATGCACGCGACTGCTAACGATAATCAAGAGAAAACTAATCTTATTGCTCAATCGACCTCGCCCTCTCTTAATTCAACAGTAACTGCTGCCCTTTCATCTTCCTCGTCTACTTCATTTGCTGCTGTTGCTGCTGCTCCTATAAGTGCTTCTCCATCTCTCTTCATTGCCAAAAACAAAAGTGGAGCAAAGAGTATTAATAAGAAAACATCGGCTGCACCGCTCAACTCTGTTGCTGCATCTACTGTTATTCCGGCCTATAGTTCTGAGGCTGCCTGCTCTTCGACACCACCACTAATGCATTTATCGCAAAGTGACGTGAGAGATGGTAGTGCAAAGAAAAAGCAAAAACAACCTCTGATTTTTGTTGGCGCGAGTGCTAACACGGAGCTCAACGTACCTATTCGAATGAAGTGGCTACATCTTTCTTCGTTTGCACCTAACGTAACAGCTGATAACATTATTGATTATGTAGCTAAACATGCACACATTGATCGTCAATTTCTCTTATGCTCACCTTTAATTAAAAAAGATGTATCTTTAGACAATTTTAAGAAAATTAACTTCAAATTGGGCGTGTCTAATTTGCATTACGAAAAACTTCTGAATCCTGACTTATGGCCTGTGAATGTTGGTGTTCGCCAATTTAAGTTTTTTCCAAAAAACAGCGATTCGCAGACAAAAACCCAACGTTTGATAATGCAGACCACAAGCACATAAGAATATACTTCCAAAATGTCTCAGGCCTAAGGACAAAATCTAAAGCAATACGTCTTATGAGCTCGCAACTGGATTACGATATCTTTGTTGTCATAGAAACTTGGCTAAATGACAACTTCTATAGTCATGAATTCTTTGACCCAAATCTTTTTGAAGTATTCCGTAAAGACCGAGATGCAGCCAAAACTGGATGTGTTAGAGGTGGTGGTGTCCTAATTGCGATCCAGCGAAAATATAAGGCATCATTCTACGAACTGAGCAATAATAATTCGTTGCTTGACCAACTTTGTGTGTGTGTTCAAAGCTCTCGAGAATTGCTCTACATCTGCGCTTCATATATTCCGCCGAATAGCTCCGATGAGCTATATAAAGCACATGTAGATAATGTTTTATCTCTAAGTAAACCAGATAATCACCTTCTTGTTTTAGGTGACTATAACTTAAATAATGTATTATGGTCAAATATTACAAATACCTCTAATCTTGTTCCTAGTAACGTAAACAAGAGTAGTGAGATGTATTTAATTGATAATTTCTTAAGCATTGGTATAAGTCAAATTAATCACTTTCCAAATAAGCTCCAGAGGTTTTTGGACTTAATCTTTCTTAGCAATAATATTAACTATCAATTATCAGAGTGTATATTTCCTTTAAAGGAACCTGATATGCATCACGTTCCTTTAGTTTTAAATATAAATTTTTATACGTTTCTTAGCCTAAAAAGTGAAAATACAACAACTTGTTACAACTTTAAATTTTGCAACTTTGCCAGTCTAAACAGGCAATTTTTAAGCTTAGACTGGGATAGTTTGTTTTCTAACCGTAGCGTGTCTTCATGCTTTCATATCTTTAAATCTAAAGTGTCTGAATTGTGCCATAATAATATACCAATTATTCGCAAGAAAGTATACAAACTGCCTTGGCATACTACAAAATTACGAAAACTTAAAAATGTAAGAAATAAATTTTATCGGAAATTCAAAAAGTCGAATAATTATTCTTTTTTTCTTCAATATAAAAACTATGCCAAGAACTATAATTGCCTTGATAAATTTTTATACAGAAATTACGTTCTTAATTATGAAGCCAACATAAAATCGAATCCCAAAGCTTTCTGGAGATTTATCAATTCAAAGAAAACATGCTCTAGTGTTCCTTCGCACTTATTTTTGAATGAGAAGTCGGCAACTTCACCAACTGAGGCCGCAAATCTCTTTGCTGATTTCTTCCATTCCAATTTTACTTCAGGTATTGACCCTAGCGAGAACTTTTCTAGCACCTTGGAATCGTCTTTAAACTTCGGATCCCTACCCTTGACTGCACTAGATATTATTAACGGCATTGCACGGCTTAAACCTTCAAATCAAACTGATGTTGACGGGCTTTCCTCAATCTTAATAAAAAGCTGTGATTCACTCATTTATCCTTTAAGTATAATCTTTAATAGATCGCTATCCTCAGGCGTATTTCTTGACGACTGGAAAATTGCTTATATCACCCCTATCTTCAAAAGTGGTAACAAAAACGATGTAAAAAATTATAGGCCCATTTCTAAGCTCTCTTCTATTTCGAAATTGTTCGAATGTATTGTCTATAATAAATTATATTTTGCAGTTAAAAGCATTATTTGCCAAAATCAGCATGGGTTTATTCCAAATCGTTCGACTGTGTCTAACCTAGCCGTCCTTTCAGATTATTGCATATCTGGGTTCCAAGATGGTCTTCAGACTGATGTTATTTATACCGATTTTTCTAAAGCTTTCGACAGAGTGTCTCACTCAATTTTAGTCAATAAACTTGCAGCTATTGGTTTTCACTCCACCTTTCTGAAATGGATAAAATCATATCTAAATAATCGCCAGTGTGTCGTTAACGTGGACAATACGTTATCGCATCCCTTTTTTGCTTCCTCCGGGGTCCCCCAAGGAAGTGTATTGGGACCTCTATTTTTTATTTTATTCATTAATGATATAAGTAGTTGCTTCTCCTTCGCAAAATTTCTCCTATATGCTGACGACTTAAAAATCTTCTCTACAATAAAAAAACCGGAGGATTCACAGATGCTTCAAGCGGAGCTTAATAATCTTCACACCTGGTGTGAGACAAATCGCTTATCACTGAATATCGAAAAGTGCTATCACGTTACTTTTAGTAAGCGTAATACTGTCTTACAATCGTCGTATAGTATTTCAAACATCTATCTTAAATCAGTCCACGAGATTAAGGACTTAGGAGTAATTTTCGATAGCAAATTTACTTTCGTCAATCACATTAATTTTATAGTTTCAAAGTCGTACGCAATGCTGGCTTTCGTGCGACGAAATAGTTCAGAATTCTCAGATCCTTACACTTTAAAGTTACTTTTTACAGCCCTTGTCAGATCTAGACTTGAGTACGCCTCTTTTGTTTGGAGGCCCTATCATGCTTGCTACATTAATTGCATAGAAAAAATTCAGAAGGTGTTTATTCGATATGCCTTACGAAGAATACATTTTAGCGACCCGATTCCCCCATATCACGCTAGATGTATGCTAATAAATCTAAAATCGCTAGAGAGTAGAAGAGCGATACTCTCATTATCTTTTGTGTTCGATATCATCAATGCGGGTGTAGATTGTGCTTCCCTTCTTGAACGCATTCGCTTTAATACACCATTACGAAATTTACGTCACTTTGATACATTTTATGTTGGTTCCATAAAAACTGTATATGCATTTAATGCTCCCATCACAAGAGCTTTAATTGATCTTAATCGCATAGCAAGCAGTAGAGATATTGATTTCTCAGTCTGCAAAAACGACTTTTTGAATACGCTATATTCTATTTTTGAATAATTTTCTACCACTCGTTGTTAGTCTGTAAGAATAAATTATGTATTCATAGACTATTTTACAAATAAATAAATAAATAAATAAAATAAATATTCCTCTGGAAGCAGTCAGTGAATTATCATCAAATGCCTTTCTAGCAGCATTAAGAAGATTTTTCGGCAGGAGAGGAAGATGCTCTCATATTTACTCGGATAACGGAACAAATTGTGTGGGAGCAAATAAATGGATCGATAAAGAATTTAAATCCGCAATAAAGCAAAATTCAGAGATAGCACCAATATTGGCGAACGAGAAAATAATTTGGCATTTTATTCCCCCGGCAGGCCCACATTTTGGTGGAATATGGGAAGCAGGAGTGAAAGGCATGAAATACCATTTATAGAGGGCCATTGGAGACACGAAACTAACTTTTGAAGAGATGTTAACAGTTTTAGCACAAATAGAGACATCTTTGAACTCGCGTCCATTATATGCCCTAAATGACGACAATGGAGTTGATGCATTAACACCAGGTCATTTTCTAATTGGAAGACCATTAATGTCAATTCCATCTCCCGAAACACATGTCAGCACTTCCACCTTAAACAAATGGAAGTTGGTTCAGAAAATTCAAAAAGGCTTTTGGAATCGCTGGAAAAATAAGTATCTGCATACACTTCAGCAAAGGACTAAGTGGAAAACACCCGTAGACAACATAAAGGTGGGAGATGTAGTTATAATTAAAGAGGAAAACTCTCAACCCGCAAAATGGCCTCTTGCAAAAGTTTTAGAAGCTCATCTAGGAAGTGACGGCAGAGTCCGAGTTGTGACATTAAAGCTTCAACATAATATACAGGAGCGACCAATTCATGGTGCTTAATGAATCAAAAGGCAGCAACGCAGAAGTGAGCAAACTCTCTGAAAACACCACAATTTATCTGGATTTACTTGGGAAAATGGACGTTATAACATCTTCCTGGGATTTACTCATACATTATGATCTTCATGCATACTTCGAGCAAACCAACATGATATCAAATTGTCTACAAAAAATAAAAAATCAATGCCATCTTTTATCGCAGTTTGAAGAAGCATGCAATGTCATATCGCTATCATTGAGCAGGCGCTACGAAGATATAATTCATAGTCACAAGTTGATTATCGATAATAAAAAACAAAAAAAGAGCACCATTAGAGTGGGATGGCTCTATTTATAGCATGCAGTTCGGTTTAATGGATGCTGAGGATCATGAATCGATAGAAGATAACTTCAAGAAGCTACTCAACAAAATCAATATCAAATAAAGAATAGATTAAAAGCTCAAGTCTCACTTATCAATTCTACAGCAAATATAATTAATAAAAATGTAAAAGAAGTGAACGCACAGTTCTTCAAAATTGAAAAACAAATTAACAGATATCATTCCGAAATTATTAAAGATATCAATAGAGACAAAATGGCAATCCAGTTTCAAATGTTGGTAACGCAAATAACAATCTTAATGAGCGCATGTGAAAAAATGCAAAAATCTATTATTGAATTATTAATAGATTTGAATCATGGAAGGATTAACCCTGCACTTTTAACTCCAACTCAACAACATAAGGAATTGATGTTGATTAAAGACAAGTTTACAGCGAAACTTCAAATACCTGGCCAGAAATCGAATAGCCAATTACGTGATGCATACAACTTAATGGAAGCACACGGATTAATCATTGACAGCACACTGGTAATCAAGGCTGAGTTACCACTAATACTGAGCGATTCATCGGAAATATTTAAATTCATAGTTATCCCGCATGAACATAATGGAAGAAACGTAAAGGCTAAACTAAGAGGAAATTCACCATGGCAACCTGCGTTAGATCAATCTTGCGAACTCTCTGCAATTACTAAAAGTAGTCATACTGATTGTCAGTATGAGGAATCCAAGAAAACACCTTTTTGGGCCGAATTGTCCGAAGAAAATAAGTGGATCTTCAAGGTCTTCAAAGAATCAACAATCCTTGTGGATTGCCAAAATGGCAAAACTGAATTATTAGACATTCCATCACAAGGCATATTTTCCATCAAGGCTGGCTGCACTGCAAGATACGAAGGCATCACATTATCTGGCATACAATCATTTAAAACACAGAGCAATATCAATCCAGCACAGGATCCAATAGTGACCAATATTAGAGGGATTAGCGAAGACCAAATAGATCCATTGCACATCAGCACCATCAACAACAGCATTGAGTTGAAACAACTTCGCCAAGATATTGACAGAATTAACAATAGCGAACTAAACTTAAGTAAGCTTAATTTTAAAAATCATAGCGGTCATTTGTCATTAATATTAGTGATATTTATCATTGTGGGTTTAGCAATATTGTATTTACGCAATAAATGTAAATCGAAGGAAAGAATAAATATAAATATTCCAGACCGTTGGCAGAATGTTCAGAAGTAAAGATAGAAGATATAAAAAAATACAGTTTTTGCCAGCGTCATTATGTTCAAATATCTTTGAACATGTACATATACATAGATACAGTCCTCTAGTTACATAAGAGTTTAATACTTAGAAAACTAAAATTGTATACACACGTACATACATACTTACATTCAAATGTACTATCAGTATAGTTGCACGCACAAGAAATATGTACTGAAATTAGACACTTGCTCGTAAAAGAAACATAAGCAAATACATATTGACAAAACCCATTTGTTGTCAGTCACAGCTAATAATTTCATTTCATGATGTTGTTTATTCTAAAATAAACATACACATTCATACATACAAATTCACATTTACTTACTTACTTAATTGGCGCATTAACCGCCTAAACTATTTTGGCCGAGGTCAACAAAGCACGCCAGCTGCCCCTATCTCGTGCTAACTGGCGCCAATTGGAAATCCCAAGTATAGCCAAGTCTTTTTCCACATGGTCTTTCCTTTTCCTCTGCTACCACCCGCGGGTACCGCGTCAAACCCCATCAGGGCTGGAGCTATTTCATCCATTCGAACGACGTGACCTAGCCAGCGGAGCCGCTGATTCTTAATCCGCTGCACTATATCTACGTCATTGTACAGCTCGTACAGCTCATCGTTCCATCGAACGCGGTATTCGCCGTCGCAAAGACGCAAGGGTCCATAAATCTTTCGAAGAATCTTTCTCTCGAACACTCCAAGAGCCCTCTCATCTGATGTTGTCATCGTCCATGCTTCTGCGAATTACAAAAGGACGGGCATGATGAGAGACTTATAGAGAATGGTTTTTGTCCGTCGAGAGAGGACTTTACTGTGCAATTGCCTACTCAGTCCGAAGTAGCACTTGTTGGCAAGAGAGATTCTCCGTTGGATTTCAAGGCTGACGCTGCTATTGGTGTTAATCCAGGTTCCTAAGTAAACGAAGTTCTCTACTTTTTCAAAGTTATAACTGCCAACAATGATTTGTGATCCCAGTCGTGAATGTGCCGACTATCTATTTGATGACAGGAGATACTTCGTCTTGCCCTCGTTCACCTGCAGACCCATTCGCTTCGCTTCTCTATCCAGTTTGGAGAAGGCAGAACTAACTGCGCGGTTGTTAAGACCGATAATGTCAATGTCATCGGCGTACGCCAGCAATTGCACACTCTTATTAAAGATGGTACCTGACCGATTTAGTTCTGCGGCTCGAATTATTTTCTCCAGCATCAGGTTAAAGAAATCGCACGACAGAGAGTCACCTTGTCTGAAACCTCGTTTGGTATCAAACGGCTCGGAGAGGTACCTGATCGATTTAGTTCTGCGGCTCGAATTATTTTCTCCAGCATCAGGTTAAAGAAATCGCACGACAGAGAGTCACCTTGTCTGAAACCTCGTTTGGTATCAAACGGCTCGGAGAGGTTCTTCCCAATTCTGACGGAGCTGGTGTCAACGTCATTTTACATAGCCGTATAAGTTTTGCGGGGATACCAAATTCAGACATTGCGGCATAGAGGCAACTTCTTTTCGTGCTGTCGAAGGCGGCTTTGAAGTCGACAAAAAGATGGTGTGTGTCGATTCTTCTTTCTCGGGTCTTTTCCAAGATCTGGCGTATTGTGAATATGTGGTCGGTGGTGGATTTACCAGGTCTAAAGCCACACTGATAAGGTCCGATCAGTTCGTTGACGGTGGGCTTAAGTCTTTCACACAATACACTTGACAGAACCTTATACGCGATGTTAAGAAGGCTAATCCCGCGATAATTTGCACAGACTGCAGGATCACCCTTTTTGTGGATTGGGCAGAGCACACTTAAGTTCCAATCAGTAGGCATGCGTTCTTCCGAATATATTCTAGAGATGAGCTCGTGCATGTACTTAACCAGCTCCTCTCTGCCGTACTTAAATAACTCAGCTGGTAACCCGTCAGCCCCGGGGGCTTTGTTGTTCTTCAGCCGTGCTATCGCTTTCCGAATTTCGTCATGGTCGGGTGATGGTACATCACGTCCATCATCATTGATTGGGGATTCAGGTTCAACATCTTCTCCAACGTTGTTGCAGCTGCTTCCATTAAGCAGTGTGAAGAAGTGCTCCCTCCATAATTTAAGTATGTTGTGGACATCAGTCACCAGGTCACCGTTGTCATTTTTACAGGAATTCGCCCCGGTCTTGAAACCTTCTGTTAGCCGCCGTACTTTCTGAAAAAATTTACGGGCGCTTTTCCTGTCGGCCAGCATCTCAAGCTCTTCGCACTCACGCATTTCGGCCTCTCTCTTTTTCTCACGAAAAATGCGTCTTGCTTCCTTCTTCAACTCACGATAACGCTCCCGCACAGCTCGCGTTGCTCCCGAGCGCAGTGTGGCCCTGTAGACAGCGTCTTTACGTTCCGTAGCGGCGCGGCATTCCTCGTCATACCAGTTGTTCTTTCGGGCTCGCTGAAATCCGATGGATTCTTCAGCGGCGGTATGTAGACAGCGGGAAATATGGTTCCACTGCTTGGAAATATCGTTCTGTTGATTATTGCCCTCAGAGAGCAGGAGTGCAAGTCGAGTGGCGAAGTGGGTGGCTGTCTGTTGCGATTGCAGCTTTCCGACGTCGAGCTTTCCTTGTGTCCGTTTGCGTGCGCTTTTTGCTTCACAGAGGCGCGTGCGGATCTTAGCTGCCACAAGAAAATGATCCGAGTCGATGTTGGCTCCTCGGATCGTGCGCACATTTAGGACACTGGAAGCATGCCTTCCGTCTATCACAACGTGGTCGATTTGGTTTCGTGTCTTACCATCTGGAGACAGCCACGTAGCTTGGTGAATCTTTTTATGCTGGAACCTGGTACTTCAGACTACCATGTTTCGGGCCCCGGCGAAGTCGATCAGTCTCATTCCGTTATCGGACGTTTCGTTGTGGAGACTGAATTTTCGGACTGTAGAACCAAAGATGCCCTCCTTGCCCACCTTGGCATTGAAATCGCCAAGCACGATTTTTATATCGTGGTGGGGCACCGCTCATACGTGCGGCCAAGGAGATCGTAGAAGCGATCTTTGGTCCCATCATCCTTCTCTTCCGTCGGGTCGTGGGCGCAAATCAGGGCGATGCTGAAGAATCTCCCCTTGATGCGGATTGTGGGGAGACGTTCTTCCACCGGAGTGAACGACAGTACTTTACGGCGCAGTCTCTCTCCCACCACAAATCCGACACCAAATTTGCGCTCCTTTACATGGCAGCTGTAGTAGATGTCGCAAGGGCCTATCGATTTTTTCCCTTGCCCCGTCCATCGCATCTGTTGGATGGCGGTGATGTCAGCCTTCGCACTGCTGAGGACATCAACCAGCCGGGCAGAGGCACCTTCCCAATTAAGGTTCCGGACATACCAGGTGCATGCCCTCAAATCGTTGTCCTTAATACGTTTGCCGTGGTCGTCATCAAAAAAAAGGGGGTCTCATCCGAGGCTTTATTTTCCTTTTCATTGGAAGTTGTTTTTTACGTGGCGGGTTCCAAGCCCTGCGCACAACCCATTGCTGGGGGTGAAAAATTTTAAGTTTGTTTATATAGCGAGCCGCTTGCTCCAAGACAGACACCCGCTTGCAGCCGCACCTCATTGTGAACAGACGCTGCGGACTTCAGTGGACCCTTAAACCGAACATGTCGGAGTGGCTCCACTAAAGCTCCCTCTCTATTAGCCGTGACCCATGGCTCCACACGGGTTGGTTACCGTATCTCGCACATGGGTTGCTCACGTTGCCCAGGGTGCACGAACGTGGACGTAAGAGTAGGGATTGAGTACAGCCGTGCAACTGTAACCGCATACCCAGAAGCACCACTGTACCCCATTGCACCCCAGACAGACACCCGTTTGCAGCCGTACCTCCTGGTGAACAGACGCTGCGGACTTCAGTGGACCCTTAAACCGAATATGTCGGAGTGGCTCCACTAAAGCTCCCTCCCTATTAGCCGTGACCCATGGCTCCACACGGGTTGCTTACCGTATCTCGCACATGGGTTGCTCACGTTGCCCAGGGTGCACGAACGTGGACGTAAGAGTAGGGATTGAGTACAGCCGTGCAACTGTAAAAATTCACATTTACAAAATAGAAATGTAGCAATGCATTTGTATATTGTTTAGTTTAAGAATCAATACGCTTAAGCGTGCGTTGGTTCTTTATCAGCTAAACATAAATACTCACACACATACATACATAATTAGTTAAGCAACGTTATCTTAAGAATTTGTATATAAAGAGCTGTAAATACTTGAATAAACCAGAATTCAAAAGATTCTCAATTTAGAAACATTGTTTATTTCTTAATCCTTCCCTTTTATTTTATTCTTTACTTCCCCCCACCAGTGGTAAGGAGTAGAGAACAAAAATTAAAAGTAGTTTTCAGAATAAGGCAGTGCATGTTTACTTATTACCCCCCACCCGAGCTAAGAAATAAGTTAAACCGTTCTGAAATATAGTACTTAAACTGTACATGGTTATTACAATAACCTACAAATTACTCATCAACATTCACTCCCCTGACATAATAGCTCTTCAAGAGACACATCTTAATAGCAACTTAATACATTTAAATAATTACAACCACACCCTAAGCAATACACAAACACAAGCTAACGCCAAAGGCGGTGTTGCCTTATTTATCAAGAAATCTATTCAGCACGTATTTTTACCACAAAACACCAAATATTTTCACAGTTTCAGCAGGTATTAAAGCTGACTCAAAACCTCATTGCCAGAGTCCGTGGAGGGGGTGACAGCGACGTCACCGAAATGATTGAGGTTACGGCAGAGCCTATTGAGGAGGGTGCTTTGAGTGCCGAATAGTTTGAGCTGATTGAGGCCGAGAAGGACACTAGACCAGCCATTCCAGCAACTCACCAAAAGAGCTGCTAAACCGGCTACGAAAAAGGTGCGAGCGAAAACGGCCACAGAAGTCGTTGAGACAGGGCTCGAGGTACAACAGGCCATGCTGGAGAAAATGTCGGAGGCTGTTTCTCTTATGGCAAAGCGAAGAGATGGAAGTATTGAAACGGGAGGCAAATGCTGAAATGCGCAGGCACAATGCTCTACTGGAAGAGATGCTTAGATTAAATCTGTGATTCATAAATTTAAGTTAGTTTTTTGTTTGCAATGAATTGTTTGTTTTTGTTTAATACTTACGTGTTATTGAAGTTTATGTTCTGTTTTTTATTTGGTTATAAGATTTAAATGTTGTTTATTATCCTTCAAGGATATCGAAATAAAAGTTGAAAAAAAAAGAAAGAGGCTGTGTCAGAGACACGGCCATTAAGTTTAACGTAGAATACGCCATCCGATAAGACAGAAAACATATGTATAATGATAATTTATAATGATAAATAATACAAGCAAATGAATATCTTTATTTGATAGTTACTTTTGATGATATACATAAGCTTATGATAGGAAAATAGGATAAAAATGTTTTTAAATTATCAATTAAATTTCTCGCAAAAACGAAGTCAATGGTAGTTATCAATAGTAAAGATAAATGATAAATAACAGACCCAAATTTATTTGATTATTTGAAAGTTACTTTTGAGAATATAGGCTTATGATAGGAAAAATAGGATAAATATGTTTTTAAATCATAATCATGTTCGATTAGTAAATGTGACTCGCGAAGAAATTGAAAACCCTACGTTCTTCACAGAGTGTGCCGAAAAAAACTTTGCATTCCTGAAATCTCTTCCCAATTCTATGGCATATTGGCAAATGAAACGGAATGATCTCAGTAATGAAGCGTGATTTATATTTTTTAATATACTAAACGTCAACTTTCAGCTGTTGTCAAACAGCATCAATCACCTTTGTTATTTTGCAGTAGTTGGCAGCGCTTTCTCTGCCTTTACTCTACTTAAATGTTCCCGCCTAAAATTATGCAATAAAATGAACGTCTATTCGCGCACTTTGTTACCCACCACTACTACACACTCAACCAAACACCACACACATATTTGTTTGGATGTGTTTATAAAATTTTCATTTGAGAAATTTAAATATTAGGAAGATATCAACCAATATGAAATGTATGTCAAACGACAACTAACATCTTCATTTGACTACAAAAAAATTAAAAAAAAAATTTATCTCGCCGTTTCCTTATAATTAAAGAAATAGAGAATACAACAACAACAATCTGACATGGGTGCCCATACCGTAAGGTAAGACGTATTCTACGCCAAAATTAAATCTATGTTTAAGTTAACTTCTAGGCGAATTTTTATTTCAACATTTTAAGACACTAACCGACTTCTTAAATCAATCGATGAATACAAAACTTATTAGGTACCTAGATATATTAAAAGTAAATATAATATTTTGTACATACATACATAACATTATGTATGTACATAACGCGCACTAAATACGGAAGTGGCAAAACTCATACTCACACTAACAATTAAAACAAGCTTAATCAAAAAATTTTGATTTTGAGTTGTGCCACTTTTATAATTAGTATGCGATATGTAAATACAAAATATTTAAGTTAATAACTACTCTTCTGAACATAGATACATATATGTACATTAGAACGTATGTGTACGCATATACAAATAATACAAACGTATGTTTTTACATTTATGAAAAAAACATAGCTTAAAGTGAGGCTCCTATATTGTTCCTTATGGATTGAGCTACAACAGTATACTGCGCAGACGCAACTGACGTTGCATTCACTTCGGCTGATTCCAACACTTCATATTCAATAATGTTTGTGCTTGCTTTAAAATGAATACTTATATTATGCCGAGCACAACACACATTTATTATTTTTGATTGCATAGTGCAATTCTCGAGCACCAAGTAAACATCTCCACCTATTCTTTAATACACCATTGGTCCGTTCGATAATGTTGCGTCATTTTGCTTGTGTTTCATTAAACTTCATCTCCGTTGAACCTTCATCCGGTGTTCTATGAGGTGTAAACAGCCACGGTGCCAAAGGGTATCCAGCATCTCCCTATAAGAGCAAAAGTATTAGATACCTTGGTATACAAGCATGTATGTATATATTTAAGTTACCTAAAACCCAAAAGTTATTCACTCCTCGCAAATACTTTCTTTCAAAATAAGCACGCAAGCCGCCATTATTCCAAATAAAGAAATCATGGCATGCACCAGGATGGGAAGCGTCAACGTACCGAATCCTCATTTCATCATCACAGAGCTAAAATATATTTGCGAATGAATATCTGCATTATATAAAAAAAAAGTAACTTACAAGCAAATCGTTCAAACTGTATTGGCCTTTCCTGTTGTAATAAAGGTGTGCGTTTTGTGGTGGAGTAATGTTTCTAACATGGGTGCCATCAGTGCATGCCACCACCCCAGGAATACCATGCTTTAAGTAAAAAGCAAGTGCTATTATCGTGTGTTTGTATATATGTGGTTTCTTGATACACTACACCTCCTTCCTTAGGAAGAATGGTTATACATTGTGAGGTCAATGTATGAGCATTCTTTTACAATTAAGTACTTTTATTTTTTTTTTTTACACTTGAAAAAGGTTATTGTACTTAAGTAATAAAATTTTTGTATGCTTTATTTGCTTAGCTAATACAATTTCTTATTATGCTAAGTGGAATATTATAACAATTAGTTGTTTCTTATAAATAAACAGGTTTTTTTTTTTTTTGATTTATTTTTATTTTGTGTATATTTCATTTTTATAATTCTAACAATTTTAGTCTATTCTTATGAATTATTATTTTCTTATTTTCATTAATTAATGTATAATTATTATTCTTATCTACTTTTTCTACCTTATAGGGCCCTTTGTATTTACTGTCTAATTTATGACCTGTGTCATCTTTAACTAATACTAAATCTCCTATTTGTATTTCCTTTATTTGTATGTTTTTATCATAGTAAATTTTTTGTTTTTCCTTAGCTTGATGCACTAATTTTTGTGCTCTTTGTTGTGCTACTTGTAACCTATATTTTATTTCTTTATCATATGCGTCATAATTATATAGAGGGCTAATTTTGTCTTCTTGTAAAAAGTCGTAAGTCGGTGGTATTTTTCCAAAAACTAGTTCAAAAGGGCAGTAACCATGAACCGTTGAAGGTGTTGTATTATAACAATACGCAAAATATTTGATATATTCATCCCAATCTTCTTTATCACTGGATATGTAAGAACGTACATATTCATTGAAAGTTCTATGGCTTCTTTCTACAGTGCCTAACGTTTGGTGATGGTACGGTGTTGAAGTTTTATGCTCAACTTTAAGAAGTTTGCATAACTCGTCAAAAACGTTATTTTTGTATTCAGTTCCCATGTCTGTCATGATTGTTTTCATACGTCCATAAATTAAAATGAAATTTTCAAATATTGCTTTTGCTACTGTTTTAGCGTGTTTGCTTTGTATTGGAATCGCAATTAAATATTTTGTTAATTGGCATACGATAGTGATTGCATATTCATTTCCATGTTCTGATTTTGGAAGTGGTCCAATAGTATCTATTTGTACTATATCAAAAGCTTTAGGTGGTGTTTCTGTAATTGTCATTGGTTCTTTAAGGTGTTTATCTGTCTTGTTTTTGTTACAGTGTATACATTTCTTGATGTATTTACGAATGTCATTTTTCATATTTTTCCAATAAAATTTTTGTTTTATTTTGTTAGTCGTACGATTGATTCCTGGGTGGCCACCTTTAACAGGGTCATCGTGAAAATCTTTAAGAATTTTATTAATTTGATCAGCATTTGTCACTTGCATAACCTCCGGAGTTAATGCGATTGTTAAATTTTTGAGAACTTTGGTACCTATTTCCTTAAATTCATCTACTCGAGTATAATTAAACAATTTGTCTCCTAAGGACAATTGTATTTTTACAAGTCCTAAATTGCCGGCTTCTTTCATAAGCCTGGTAAATAATTGTCCTAAGTCAATTTTCGCCTCAACAATTAGGTTGCTTGTATTTATTTGGCTACAAATTTTCTTTCCTTTCTTGAAATATAATTTCGGAGGATTGAAAACGAGCTCGACATGTCTTTTTACTTCATATTTATTTAGCGCTTCATATATTTTAGGGTTCTCTTTGTGACATTTTTCATCTTCTTTAAGATTTTTGTTCTTGTTCGACTGTTTAGTCGCCGATCTGGTCGATACTCGAAGTATTTTATTTGCTTCGATTGTCATGTTTTTAAAGTCGTTTATATCTATGCGGGATAGTGCGTCTGCCACATAGTTTTCTTTTCCAGCTATGTACTCCACCTCAAATTCATATTCTTCTAAGCATAATCTCATTCTAGTTAACTTTGATGATGGATTTTTCATTGAGAAAAGGTATGTTAAAGGTCGATGGTCTGTTTTGATAAGGAATTTTCTGCCATAAACGTATGGTCTGAAATAAGTAATCGCCCAATGTATTGCTGCTAATTCTTTTTCTATTGTTGATTTATTTACTTCACCTTTAGTGAATGATCTTGAGGCATAGGAAATTGGAAGTTGTTTTCCATCATATTCTTGACTTAGTACTGCTCCGCATGCGAAACCGCTTGCGTCTGTTGTGATACAAAATTCTTTACTAAAATCGGGGTATTGTAGGATATTTGGACTAATTAATGCATTTTTTAAATAATTAAATGCTTTTTCACACTCTTCTGTCCAATCGAATACTACATTCTTTTTACAAAGTTTTGTTAAAATTCTTGAGTGATGTGCGAAATGTGGTATGAATTTTCTATAATAGTTACAGAACGCGACGAATCTTTTTGCTTCTTCGGCATTTTTGGGTGCTGGGTATTTTTGAACTGTTTCAAATTTACTAGGGTCTGGTAAAATTCCTTTACTGGTACATTTATGTCCAAGATATGTTACTTCTTGATTAAAAAATAAACATTTATCTGGGTGTAACTTAAGGTTATATTTTCTACAAGTGGAAAATACGTCTCGTAAATTTTTTATCATATGGTTTTCGGAACATCCTAATACTACTAAATCATCCATATATAGGAATGCTTGGGATGGTTTGAGACCTGAGAATGCTAGGGTCATCATTCTTTGAAATGAATTAGGGGCTACTTTTAAACCGTATGGTAGTCTTTTAAAGCGATAAGTACCACCGTCTGCTGTAAATGATGTAAAATCTCTAGATTCTGTGCTTAGTTCAATTTGATGAAATCCAGACATTAAGTCTAAACATGAAAAATATTTTGCTCTTCCTAATTGATCGAGAATATCATCAATTCTTGGTAGTGGGAATTTATCTGCTGTTAGTTTTTTATTTATTGATCTAAAGTCAATTACTAATCTCCATCTTTTATCTGTACTACCTGGAAGTGATTTTTTTGGTACTAGTAGTACTGGGCTATTATACTCTGACATTGATGGTTCTATTATATCATCCTTAATAAGTTTAGTAATGTGTTTATTTATTTCTGTTTTATGTGCTTCTGGTATTCTATAGTTTTTTACATAAACTGGTTCCTCATCTTTCATACGTAGTTTTTGCTTATAAAAATTATTAGTAGTTATGAGCTCTGTTTCTAAGGAAAAAATATCAATATATTCTGAACATAGTGTATTAAGTTGTTGGCTAACGAATGGTGGGAAATTCTTTTTCAATTTCTCTAGTTTTCTGTTAATATTTTCGTTGTTCGTGTAAGTATTTTTCAGAATTATGTAGTCATTTAGGTTTTCTGTTTTTATATCATAATTTTCAATTATTGCGTTTTTATCTGTTGTATTTATTATTTTTACGAATGTTTGATTTTTATTCGCAATTGTATTTGCAAGAAAAATGCCATTATCAAGCTCTTGATGTGGTATTAGAATTTCAGTGTTACTGGTTTTTACATAAACTTGGCGTATAACTTCTGATCTAGCGGGTACTGTAATTGTATTAATAGTTGGTCTATTTGTCATAAGGATTGCTATGTCTTCATGGTAATCATTTGGTCTGAGAATTAACCAATCTTTATCCCTTTGATAGTCTAAGATACAATTATATTTTTTAATAAAATCTAGTCCTATAATGCCGTCGCATGGAATTGGAAAATTGTCTTCTACTACGTGAAATTTGTGTCGAATTAATATATTATCACCTACTAAATCTGTATTAACTATTCCTAGTGTATTTATTATTTCTTGACCAATACCTTTTAAATCTGTTATTTGTGAACTATTGATAATAATGTTCGTATCAATTCGATTCTTTTTAATAATTGATATATCTGCTCCTGTGTCTATCAGGAATGTTGAATATGAGTTGCTTAATGCTGTTTTGCAAGATATGTAGCTATTTAGATGTAGGTTGAGTACGCATACCCTTCTTTTTGCACTATCTATTGTTGTTGAAGTGGAGTTTGCTGGTTTCCCGTACTTTGACTTTCTTGTTGGTTTAGGTTACGTACATTGCGACCATTGGTTCTGTTATTCGGTCTTGTTTGATTATAATAACTCCTATTTTGTCTTTGATGATTATTGTTTGGTCGGTAATTATTGTTATTGTTATTGCGTGGGAATGTTCTGTAATTATTACTTTGATAACCTCTACGGAAGTTACCACGATAATTTCCTTGCTGGCGAAGTTGTAATACTGAGTTAGGGTTACCTGTAACTTCAGTACAACTGTTTGTAAATTTTGATATTGCCTCGTTCATCGAAGTGAACGTTCCTGCTTGCATTATCATTTTAACTTTTTCATTTGAGCAGTTTTTACATATCGCTTTTACAGCTGATTGTGTAGCATATTTTGTTGCTAGCTCGGAGGTCAGGCCATCGGAGATGTATGCTCCTTCTAAAGATTTTGTCAATTTTTCAATTTCATTTGTATATTGGTTGGCTGTCTTAGTGCGTTGTTGGATATTTAGTAGTTTGGCTGTTAGTACTTCTACTGACTCGCCTTTTATACTGCGTTTTAATTTAAGTTTTATTTCTAGTATTGTTTGTTTATTACTTATTAAATTTCTAGCTGTGCCTTTAAGTTTTGTTTTAATCATAGAAATTGCAATGGCTTCATGACTATCCTTGATTTGTTCAAGAATATCAAGAGCATCCAAAAAACTGGGTAGGTTTTCTGGTTTACCGTCAAACTCGGGTAGAATTGTTTTTTTGAAATTTAGTTTTTGTAATTCTTTCTCTGTCTGTTCTTCTTCGTCTTCCTCTAAATCGGTGATTGTATCTAATAATAAGGGTTCAAAGTCAATTAGTATGTCGTGTTCGAATATAGTTGGTACTGTCACTTCTATGTTGTACCTGGCAAGTGAGGATACTAGTTTATCTCTGACACTTGAAAATATTTGATATGCTTCTATTTGGTGACTTTTAGTGAGCTGGCTATTTATTTCTCGTATTTCCTTACCTAATCTATTGAGAGATGTTAATATTATTGTTAAATGTTTGACTACTGTCTCTGTCCTTATTTTTATGTTTTTATTTATACATTTGTAGGATTTCTCTGCTATTCCTTTTCCTTCTAAAAATATTTTACAAACTTCTTCCCATCGGCCCATTGAACATTTGATTAAGTATTAACTAAACATTTATTATACTTTATCTAAACCGTCTGCGCGGCTTAAATATTTTTTCTTTAATATCCTATTATGTGTAGAGTATATTTTTAAAAATAGTTCAATGCAACTGAATATTGTTATTAGCAGTAACATTAGTTTTATGGAGTCTAATGCCTCTGTGTGATCAACAACTTCTATTTGGTTAACGACGTTGGCGTCGGCATTTTTTATTTTGGAGTTTTCTCCACCCATTTTTGTTTTAAATATTTGCTAATAATTAAGCATTGCTTACTAGTAATATATATTTATTGTATTTTACGGCAAGAATTTTTCAATTCTTGCCAATCAATAGGCAGCCGTTAGGTTGCCAAAATATATTTATTTAAAATTTTTCAATACTCGTATATGATATTATAATTTCCTTATCTCCTTAATTGCATTTTTTAGCTTTTTCTTTTTGATTGATGACGTCTGTAGGTTGATTTCTTTGTATAGTTCTGCTACCTTCCTGCGTTGACGATACTTTTTCCTCCTCGTTTCCTCGTTTCTTCGAAATTTTCTGCACTCATTTTTCTTACAAGGGCAGCTTGCCAATATTAAAGGCAAGTCGCCGCTGGAACTGGCAGGATCTGGATATGTAAGGCAAGTTGCCGCTGGAACTGGCAGTGATTATTAAAAGGCAGCTTGCCGATATAGAAGGCAAGTTGCCGATAGAACTGGCAGTGATTATTACAAGGCAGCTTGCCGATATAGAAGGCAAGTTGCCGATAGAACTGGCAGGATTTGAATATTTAAAAGGCAGCTTGCCGATATAGAAGGCAAGTTGCCGATAGAACTGGCAGGATTTGAATATTTAAAAGGCAGCTTGCCGATATAGAAGGCAAGTTGCCGATAGAACTGGCAGGATTTGAATATTTAAAAGGCAGCTTGCCGATATAGAAGGCAAGTTGCCGATAGAACTGGCAGGATCGCCATGTAAATTATCAGGTTCTCGGTTTGATTGCAATTGAATTTATTTTCATATTTTCACGCTTATTTATACTTACAATATTCTTATTTACTAATGCTTACATATGTACGGCCAATTGTATACATAACAATATTGGCTCGTACGCGAAGAATGCTGAGTGCAGCAAGAAACTTGTATGTATGTTTGTATGCGCTTGTACTCAAGTTAAAGTCGCTATTGTTTATGTAATGTAATGCGCGACTCGAGCAATGACCTATGTTTTGGGCTGGCGCGTGTTGTACATATTTTGATATGCATATTTATGTTTATGTATGTTTGTGCATTTGTATGTTTTATTTAGTGTTGAAATGTGTGGTTTCTTGATACACTACAGCAGTGCAGTTTCCACTAATTTAATAATCAACGGGATCCCCCAAACGGCTAGTGAGAATATGCCTGAACTCTTTGCTAAGATCTGTGGTGTAATGCACCACAAGCCTCCGCCTTTGCGTGATGCTTTTCGGATACGAAATGCAAAAGGTAATATGCAAAAAATCAACAATAATTCCCCTATTGTTGTCAAGTTGCTCTCTGCGCATGACCGAAATCAGCTATTAAAGTCTGTTGCTATTTTCTGCAAAGCGAATAAGAGAGTGCTAGCGCTATCTGACGTTGAGATGGCGGGATATGGATCAATCTCTTTACATGAGCTTAGGCGAAATAGACAATTGGTGTCAGCATTCTCCATCCGTGGGAAAATTTTTGTGCGGCTAAAGGCAAATGAAGAGCATAAGCAAGTGAGCAGTAGATCCGAAGTTAATGCTCTTATCAGCGCTCAAGCGCAATAGCAAACACTTAACCACATTAAATGTATGTTATTCTAGGTTTTTACTTTATACATATTTTCTGCAGCTTGTGGAATATCAGAAATTAAGTCTGTTATATTAAGTTTTTTCTCTTTCTATCCAAGTCTACTTCTCTTGATCTACTTTATGTTTACTTTTCTGTTTCTGTTTCTCAACTTCAAAAAATGTCTATCGCTCTCTGTTCATCAATATTTCTGTAGCTTTCGGTTATTTTCCTATTATGCTACTTTCTTATCAACTTTTATTTGTTGCAATCGAATGCATTTAAGTTTTAATGTTTTCATATGTTCAATGCGCTTTGGGGTTGCCTATTTTCATGCTGAGTATGTTCGATACAAACCCCGGTAGGAATTCTTCTTCCAGCATTGATGAGAACCATAAGATTTTGATAGATATTATTTGTAAACGGTCGGATGGTCTTAATGTGGTGCATTTTAATGCACGAAGCCTTAGCAGTCATAAGCTGGACTATGTTAGTAGTATCTTTGGAGAGTCCGGCGTTGATGTTATCTGTGTTTCGGAAACGTGGTTTAATCCTGATATCTCGGACGTTTGCTATGGCATTGCTAACTATAAACGTGTGCGTTGCGATCAAACATCCAAGAAAGGGGGACGTGTTGCAATTTAACTCGAATCCTCCTGGTACTTTTATTGTCTGGGATTTCTGAAATATTTTAAGGGATGACTTTTATAGGTCCAATGATCACTTAGGTACCATCCTTATTTTAATGCATCATTCCTAAACCGACTTTTGAGGTGTGACCATATGGTCACACTGGGCATGATATGGGGTAATTTTTCTCATGTTTTTATTTGAAGTAAAGCAAAGATTCATCCCACATATTTCAACTAAACAAGTGCGAATTAAAAGAAAATGATTTAAACAGTTATTTAAGTAAATATTGAAAACTATTTTTTATTAAAAAAATATATATACATTCAAAACTATTTTTTATAAAAACATTTTATACCGTATCGTATTTAATTATTAAGATGGCATATGATATTTCTCAAAACATTCTACCAACAGAAACGCACAAATCGGCAGCACAACGTCTTCTTTTTTCGCATTGACGAACGAAATGATTCAGCCCATCATATCTCAATGTCTCCTCTGCTGTTCCTTCCAAAGACCTTTTTCGAGGACCCTTTGATTTGGGGCGGTCACCAAAGTGTTTACAATAGTAAATGGCTATTTGTCGCCGAAACTCGAGCTGAGATATTTCTGGGTAGACTGATCTGTGTAGCTGCCAGCTATTTTGTACCGAAACGTCAACTAGCCACGTAAAGATACTATTCCACCATTTCTTTCCTCTTATACCTATTCGATACAAGCCAACATTCTGATCCATACGATCTACGCCGCTCATATATTTATTGTACTCCTTGATAACTAATGGCCGTGGAACATCAATAAATGTTTTTTGCTTCTGTGAGTATCGAACTGCATTTGTTACCGGGTTTGCGCCATACGTAGTCGAAGCGATGCTAACAACTGCGTTATCATTCCATTTTGTGAGAAAAATATTAGCTTCTTTCAATTTTGTAGACTCAATATGACCACGCTCCTTATTTTTCAATATTTTTTTATGTTCAATCGGGCAACTTTTTGGCAGCCGATTTTCCCGGATCGTACCTGTTGCGGTATATCCTCGAGCTTTCAAGTAAACTAACAGAGGAACACTGGTGAAAAGATTGTCAAAATAGAAGGAAAATGGTAGATTCTGAACCGCTGGTGTAAAATCGTCTATCATATTCAGCAGTGGAGCTGCGCATTTTCCAAATGTTTGCTCGTAGGTACTATTGGCACGAGGATTATTTTCTTGATAAATATCAAAATTAACTAAATATCCCGATATCGTACACAAGGACCAAACTTCATAACCGAACCGTAATGGTTTTCCTTTGATGAACTGCTTGCATCCGTGACGCCCAAAATATGATATCATGCTCTCGTCAAATGAAAGCTGTTGTTCCGGATGGAAATGCTTCAGCATATTTGATTTTAAGTGGTCGGTTAAGGACCGCAGTTTCCACATCTTATCTCCGTCAGTTATTTTTTTACAACTCTCCTCAAAGTGCAAGAATCTCAAAATTTCCTCGAATCGATTTCTACGCATAGCTAAGTATACCATCTCATTGCGCATGTCATGTCAGCGCTCCAAAATGACCTGAACGTACTTCGACCATTGTATCCACTGACCAACAAGATGGCTATGAAAACTTTAAGCTCCGCACTGGTATTTTGAGGATTTGGTTTACCAAGAAAAATTGCATATCTTCGCGATTCGTTTATAATGTGCTCTATGAGTTCATCGTCAAAAAAATTTTCAAGTTGCTCATGAGGCTTCACCTTACAGTCTTCAAAATTTTGTGAAGGGAAAATGGGGATCAATCCGTCCGAGTTATCTTCTACCCACGTAAAATGTGATTCCTTACGTAACAGTGGCGGTGGCACTGAAGACGGTGTAGGTTTCACTTTTCGTAAGCCGCTGACATACGTTTCAGGTTGTGATGAGAACGGTTCTACTGACATTTCGCCCTGTTCCTCTAACAAATTAATTCGCAAGTTCTGAGTAGAGTTTTCTAATATGTCGATCAACACAGAATCAGCAACTTCCAAGTCATCCTCCTTATCATCATTATTAATCGTTAAAACCCTTTTACCACTGCTCATCACTAACTCACAAGGTGCTTTCAATTGACCAACACATATATCCTCTGGCTTACCTACGTCGTCTTCATCACCATCATCTTCTCCACTGATTGCACCATTTTCGTTGTCCGGAGGTAAGATATATAGAGCAGCGGGCGAATCTTCTTCATCGCTATCACAAAAGTCATTTAGATAGTCAATAACCTCTTGTGGGTTTAAACGTCTGAAAATTTGGAAAGAATTCACCACGAATTATAAAGTTTTCCATTCATTTGAACGAAAATTACGTTACATAAAATGAGCTTTTAATCTAGCCCAGCGTGACCATATGGTCACACCAGGAAAAAAATACCGTTAATGGTCAACAAGAACATTTTATTTTTTTACAAAATATAGTTGTCATATATTTTCACTTTATTATTATTCAAATTGAAACTTAACTTCTTTTAAAAACAACACACTTCAAAAAATATTACGGTACTTACCTTTTGTTTCTATCAAAATTCGCATTTTCTGCCATCTTTTTTTCTTTCAACTTTTTCACACCTGCTCACTTCGAAACAAAGACACTTTATAAAAATTTTAAACGCAGTTCGCTTTGCGCATGTGTATTTACATGGAAAAAGCTAGTTCAAAGGGAATTATTTGGGTGAGCTCTGATTTTTTTTTTAAATTCAACTACTACTTCTTGCGTGACCATATGGTTACGCTGGGGTTATCTGAGTTAATACAGAGATACCCTGAAAATTTGACTTTTAGCAGCATCACAAAACTCTGATATTCAATTTATAATTGTTGAACTTTTGGACGGTGTAACAAAGATACTAGTATCTTGTGTGTATAACCCTCATAGGTGTTGCCTGTTAGATTCCTTTTTTGTTGAGTTATCAATGTTTTTGATCGAATATGAGCGTTATGTTATATGTGGCGACTTCAATGTTTATCTCCTCTTAAATGACTCTTATGCCACCAAGCTTCTTGACCATGTATCTGTTGCAGGTCTTCAGGTGGTCAACAAATTCGTACCAACAAGATATGCAAACAATGCGCGTCCTAGCCTTTTAGATCTTATTATCACCTCTAGTGTACACCACGTTCTTAAATTTAACCAAATGTCTTTTATATCTGACCATGATCTAATTTTTTGTGCATTAGATGTTGCGTTTAATTGTCCTGCTGAAAGTAGTATTTATATGTATCGTGATTTGAAGTCTGTAAATGTTAATGATCTGTTAACTAGTCTATCAAATGTTAACTTAGATTAATGTTGGTTCGTTGAAACTGTAGATGCAAACCTTGACTTCTTAAACAAAACTTTGACTAAATCATACGAAGGTCATGTTCCATTACGTGCTGCCCAGGCTATGAATAGTTCTTGTCCCTGGTACAATAAAAAAGTCAGCTCTGCTATAAAGCTTCGAAATAAATTGCATGCAAAATGGAGAAGAAGCAACACTGACTTTGCTTGGTCGGAATACAAAACTGCACGAAACAAAGCAACTGTCATTATAAGACGCGCAAAACGGCTATTCTGTAATTCTAAATTGTGACCGTCCTTACCATCAAACGACTTATGGCGCAATCTAAAAAACTTAAATGTGCATGAAAAACTTAAGAGTACATGTAAAATTGACCCCAACGAGTTTAATGATTATTTCGCTAGCGCCAGCAAAAGCAGTACTCGTAATAGTCCTCCCGCTCAAAACTTTACTAACAACTTTAATATTAAAGAAGCATTTAAATTTGGCGGAGTGACCGAAGCAGAAGTTATGAAGGCTGTTATGGGTATCAAATCCAATGCCATCGGTGGGGATGGCATATCTTTAAAATTCGTTAAGATTGTACTGCCATTTATTCTGGGAACTGTAACCCATGTCACTAATCACTGCTTCACAACCTCA
This sequence comes from Philophylla caesio, assembly GCA_963971545.1. NCBI lineage: Eukaryota > Metazoa > Arthropoda > Insecta > Diptera > Tephritidae > Philophylla > Philophylla caesio. Next base: position 62,688,084 of record OZ020605.1, read on the forward strand.
TATTTCCCAACTGTATTTGTCGTATTGGTCTTGTGGAGGATTAGTGTTACAAAATTAATAGTGAATTGTCAACAATTTCGCAATGGGCTCTTGACAATTGCCTTTGTTTAAATTCTGCCAGTTCATAGGTGTTGCCAATTAGTAATAGTGTAGTACATGTAGGAGATATTCCAGACCTTTTTGTTGGTAATAGTACCCTCATGTTTACTGACAAAATAAGAAACTTAGACTTTGTTGTTAATTCGAAGTTGAGTTGTTCTGACCACATAAATAAAGTTGTAAGTAATGTGTATAATGTTTTACGTAGGTTACGAATGTCAGCGTCAAAAAGTTAGCTATCCAACTTATCGTACCGCACATAACCTACTTTGAGCTTGTTTATAGCAAACTTGACTCTATTTCATTCCATAAAATAGATGTAGCGTTTAATAATGTTACACGTTACGTATACGGCCTAAAAAAATATAACCACATCGCTTTATGGAGAAACAAATTTCTAGGATGTAGCATTTTTAATTATGTAGCTGCTAGAAATTGCATATTTATATACAAGCTTATAGAATTTAAAACTCCATGGTACCTATACGAGAAGTTAAAGTCAACAAGGTCATGCAGGCTTCATAATCTGGTTATCCCAAAATGTTCCTACCTATCCACATCAAGACTGTTTTTCGTTAATGCTGTAAGGCTTTGGAATTCCATTCCTGAATCTATCAAGGCTGCTGTGAATGAATGCGATTGCAATACGACTGTTCTCTTGTCTCTGTCTTTTTCTCCTAAGAAATCCAATTCCTGTCTTCCTATTTGTATACTTTATAATAAAAATAAAAATAACTTTTAACGTCTAATATTTAGCCGCAAGCTGACATTTACGTTTAAATTTAAATTTACTTGTAATTTTAAAATGTTAATTCTTAATTCTTAAATTAATTTAATTTAATGTTGATTTAAAGAATTTAAATAAATGTGAGTTAGTTTTTCCATTTGCCTATTTGTTAACATTAAGTTGACCTTAAGTTTACATAGTATTAGGCAAGAACTCAATTTTGTGTAACTACCATCCAGTTGATGTACTATAAAAGACTAAAAGTCTTACAGATACAACCACTTTCATTAAATTAATAAAAAAATAAATAAATAAAGAATGTTTTATAAAAAAGCTAATGCGAGAGTGTTAACAAACAAAACGCAGATCCTTCACCCAATTTACCAACACAATGATATAAATGTAAATTAACTTCATGCAGACTACTCCTTTGCTCGAATTCGTTTTCTAAAGGCCGATGATGGAGGAATAATAACATACTCCTTGGACGTATCTAACCTCTTTGCCTACAAATGGACAGAGCAAGCTAAGGACTGTAATTTTTCAAACACCTTCATCTTAAGCAAACTAGAATTGCCCTTCCGGCAAACCACCAAGTTGACAAAACTGCTAAACTTCTTTAATCAGACATTACTTTAATTGAATTTAATGCCGCCATTAACTCGTCAAAGGGAAAGTCACCGGGTTTCGACAAAATCACGTACTCAATGTTATATGTACCAAATTACATTGAGATATCTCAATTTTTATGCAAACAAAGTTATAATACCCTTGTGTATAAGTACGCTCGGGTATAAAAACGCCATGAATATTGACATCGAAATCAAACAACATAAATTATGTTTTCCATCAAAATCACTTTGGCATTTTAACAAAAACATTATACCTACAGACCTTATACATTTGTCAAATCAATACTACACCACACAAGTCATTAATACTTATTTCAGCGCCACGATCGAGAAATTTGTTGTGCACGATGGAAACTAACTTACACGGAGGGTTCAAAATCGGAAAACGGGACTTCTCATGCAATAGCGAACAACGGTAAGGAGCACTAAATTTTCACAGCTGAAGCCGAGGCATTGGTTGTTGCGGTTATTACTTGTAAATAGCTTAGAGGTAATCACTTGATATGCTCCGAATTCCTATCCGTAATTAATTAATTACCACAAAAATTAAACAGTTACAAGAATCCGAAACTTAGTCACGCAATACCCAAACAAACTGAAAATAATGTAGGTTCCTAGTCACGCCGGCATCCCAGGCAACCAAAAGGCAGATGAAGCGGCAAAATTTTCCATCACTGCTCCTATAATATCAAAAAATGCATTGAACAAATCAGAAAAGTTAAACAACTGTACAATATGGTGAACGAAAGAGTTTGGAGAAATGGGACGCACATCTACAAGGACATAAACCATCGTCACATTGGAAAGAGCTCCACCTCCAAGATGCCACCTCTGCTTAAGTAGTAACCTCATAACTTACTACTTAATTCATAACTGTATCTTTATTAAAAGCAAACAAATGTCAATTTTTAATAAACTTTGTTTACCAGATCTACTCAAAAATATTAGTCTTGAAAACATTAAGAATACAGTTAATATTTTGAAGAAATATGATATTTACTATGTCATGTAATGAATTATTATAGCGAGGCCAAAGACCTTAGTTGTTAGTTGCTTAGCTTTAAGAGGTTATTTCAGTGTAACCCATGATAGAATAATTTGCACTTTCTTGGACATAATAAGGTATATTTTCAGCTATATTTTAAGATTTTTTTTTTACAAAAATATTGAAAAATAACAGAGTTATGTCCTGTTTTAGAAGGTGCCAAAAGAAAAAGTTCACCAACTGCTGACATGATTCCGGCTGAATGAGTAGCTGAATCAAATAAAGTCCAAAAGGTTTTTAAAGTTAATGGTATTTCCTATACAAAGACCTACGAGTTTTGAAAAAATATCAAAAATTAACAAAATAGCGTAGTTCTGAAAAGGTTTCGTTTTTTTAATGCCAAATGGACAATTTTCAATCAATAAAAAATATCCTAGGTCATTGTATAGTAAATATATTCAAGAATACTCAGCTTAAATTTGAAGTCGATCGGTCAATTTCTCGTTGAGTTATGATGTTAGCAATTTTGAAAAATGTCATTTCGAGAAAAACGCGTTTACAGTTTTCTATAGGCATTTGGAGCGGTTTATACCTGCGAGCGGTCGATATTTAGAACGCTGCCATTCAAAAACTTTTCAAGATACAATCTTGCCGCTTTCACAGGATATTTTTGAAAGTGTCTGGTATAGGCCCTTAAGTTTGTTTATGTAATTGATTTATATAAATAAATTGTAAATAATAATAATAATAAAATTTGAATTAGAAATAAAATTTTTTAGTTCACAAAAACAGTTCTTCAAATTTTGTTTAAACTTTTCGCATAAATTGGTGTCTTGCCGAAAATGTCACGCAAGATTCAGCGCGCAGCATAATCCAATAGAGTAGTCATTTATTTCGCGGAAAACAAATAACAACAAGGAGAACTTCTGCGCTGTGCCGCTGACCGCTTGCCGCTTCATAACTGCTCGTACCATCGGTCATCAGAGTTTTTTTTAAACATCTAGTTGTTTTCGTCCCATAAAGATTTACACATAATTATTTAGAAAATTAGTCAAGATTTCTATTTATCTTATTTTCAAAACAATGGAAGGGGTCGATTTTTGTGAGAAATGCAAAACAAGATTTGAAGACCTGTTTTTAAGCACTAAATTGTTGTTTTTTTCTAATTCAAAATATATTTATCGTAAAGAACAGATAAAATTCTGTAAGAACCATAATAAACACTGTTAAGGTTGTACTTAAGCTTAAATGTATGAATTATCAAAATTTTACATGCACAAAAGTTTTAGCCCCTGTACATCTGCAACCTTCCACAATTAACTCTCCCCCATTTGCAAAAATGTTGAGAAAAAATAATACCACATTTGTACGAAATTAGATTGAAATCGGTGACATCAACTTTTTGAGCGGGTACACTTGTGCATGTGTACATATAAAGTGCATTTCATGTTGTTGCAGTGTTTGAAAAGAAAGAAAACAAAATAATAAATACAAGTTTAATTTTAAAGATTAATTTAATATTTTTTTTTATCTGTTTTGTGACAACGCCTCTAAAATTTAATTCGATACATGATACAATTTTTAAACACTAATTTGCACAAATTTTGATTTGCGACAAAATTTAAATACATATAGTTAAGCGACAATAATTTACATAAATAAAATTTGCGAGTGTTTCAAATTCCTAAAATAATTTTCCAAATTTTATCTTTTACCAATACTGCGTTGCAATCTCGCAATTTCGGCCAGCATCGAATAATTACTTAATGCAGTAATTATCTAAAGTTTTAATTAATCCATCATCTATCGCTATTAGTCAGTGATGCACCACGTTGGTAGAGATACCAACACAAGCGCAACAATTTTGTCTTAGTATGCGTGCGCTTTGTCTCGCATAAAAATATTAACCTCCGCAGACCATGCATACACCACAACGCAAAAAGGCAAACTGATTCGCTGCTAGCTTCGGGACCAGTGCTGCCTCGTTGAAATGTTGCATAATTTCTCACGTAAAATGGTGGGGGTAAGTATGGTAAAATCCGCATAAATCCGTATCCGTATCCATGCTTCCCTCACTTTTTTAATGAATTTAAAATGTCTTATTACGTCAAACGAAGTATATTAATTTTTTGAAGGCTTGAAAGAATGGAATTATTTCATTATCTATGGATTAATGGATTATGGATCAATGGATTAAAAAAACCGCAATTTTTGCATTTTTCAAAATTGCCATTATATGGGAGGTGGCGAGGTTATGGTCCCATTTCAAAAAATTTTATCGATTATAACACCGATATTGAGGAACATTTGTTCACCAAATTTTGTGACGACACCTTAGACCGTTATTGAAATACAGGAATTGTTTCCTAAGTGGGCGTGGCAACGCCCAATTTTCAAAGTTTCATAAATACCTAATTTCTTAGTTCAAAATCGCTCCAAATACCGAATTTAACTCAATTTGCTATAATAGATACCGAAAAACCAGAGTTTTGCATTTTTCAAAAACTTCCGTTGTATGGGAGGTGGGCGTGGCTATTAACCGATCTTGACCATTTTCAATACCAACCTACCCTGTCCAAAGAACAATCTATGTACCAAATTTCATTCAGATATATCAATTTTTACTCATGCTATTGTAACCACGGACAGACGGCCGGACGGACGAATGGACGAGCGGACAGACAGTCAGGGCTCAATAGATTCCTCTTTTCATTCTGATCATTTTAGTATATATATGTCTATATCTATCTCGATTATTTTTTGCTGTTACAAACAACCGTTATGCAAACAAAATTATAATACCCTTGTGTACACGTACGCTCGGGTATGAAAACGCCATGAATATTGGCATCGAAATCAAACAAGCTAAATTATGTTTTCCATAAAACTACTTTGGCATTTTAACAAAAACACTATACCTACAGACCTTATACATTTGTCAAATCAATCCTGCACCACACAAGTCATTAATACTTATTTCAGCGCCACGATCGAGAAATTTGTTGTGCACGATGGAAACTAACATACACGGAGGGTTCAAAATCGGAAAATCGGACTTCTTATGCAAAAGCGAACAACGATAAGGAGCACTCAATTTTCACAGCTGAAGCCGAGGCATTGGTTGTTGCGGTAATTACTTGTAAATCGCTAAGAGGTAATCACTTGATATGCTCCGAATTCCTATTCGTAATTAATTAATTACCACAAAAATGAAACAGTTACAAGAATCCGAAACTTAGTCACGCAATACCCAAATAAACTGAAAATAATGTAGGTTCCTAGTCACGCCGGCATCCCAGGCAACCAAAAGGCAGATGAAGCGGCAAAATTTTCCATCACTGCTCCTATAATATCAAAAAATGCATTGAACAAATCAGAAAAGTTAAACAACTGTACAATATGGTGAACGAAAGAGTTTGGAGAAATGGGACGCACATCTACAAGGACATAAACCATCGTCACATTGGAAAGAGCTCCACCTCCAAGATGCCACCTCTGCTTAAGTAGTAACCTCATAACTTACTACTTAATTCATAACTGTATCTTTATTAAAAGCAAACAAATGTCAATTTTTAATAAACTTTGTTTACCAGATCTACTCAAAAATATTAGTCTTGAAAACATTAAGAATACAGTTAATATTTTGAAGAAATATGATATTTACTATGTCATGTAATGAATTATTATAGCGAGGCCAAAGACCTTAGTTGTTAGTTGCTTAGCTTTAAGAGGTTATTTCAGTGTAACCCATGATAGAATAATTTGCACTTTCTTGGACATAATAAGGTATATTTTCAGCTATATTTTAAGATTTTTTTTTTACAAAAATATTGAAAAATAACAGAGTTATGTCCTGTTTTAGAAGGTGCCAAAAGAAAAAGTTCACCAACTGCTGACATGATTCCGGCTGAATGAGTAGCTGAATCAAATAAAGTCCAAAAGGTTTTTAAAGTTAATGGTATTTCCTATACAAAGACCTACGAGTTTTGAAAAAATATCAAAAATTAACAAAATAGCGTAGTTCTGAAAAGGTTTCGTTTTTTTAATGCCAAATGGACAATTTTCAATCAATAAAAAATATCCTAGGTCATTGTATAGTAAATATATTCAAGAATACTCAGCTTAAATTTGAAGTCGATCGGTCAATTTCTCGTTGAGTTATGATGTTAGCAATTTTGAAAAATGTCATTTCGAGAAAAACGCGTTTACAGTTTTCTATAGGCATTTGGAGCGGTTTATACCTGCGAGCGGTCGATATTTAGAACGCTGCCATTCAAAAACTTTTCAAGATACAATCTTGCCGCTTTCACAGGATATTTTTGAAAGTGTCTGGTATAGGCCCTTAAGTTTGTTTATGTAATTGATTTATATAAATAAATTGTAAATAATAATAATAATAAAATTTGAATTAGAAATAAAATTTTTTAGTTCACAAAAACAGTTCTTCAAATTTTGTTTAAACTTTTCGCATAAATTGGTGTCTTGCCGAAAATGTCACGCAAGATTCAGCGCGCAGCATAATCCAATAGAGTAGTCATTTATTTCGCGGAAAACAAATAACAACAAGGAGAACTTCTGCGCTGTGCCGCTGACCGCTTGCCGCTTCATAACTGCTCGTACCATCGGTCATCAGAGTTTTCTTTAAACATCTAGTTGTTTTCGTCCCATAAAGATTTACACATAATTATTTAGAAAATTAGTCAAGATTTCTATTTATCTTATTTTCAAAACAATGGAAGGGGTCGATTTTTGTGAGAAATGCAAAACAAGATTTGAAGACCTGTTTTTAAGCACTAAATTGTTGTTTTTTTCTAATTCAAAATATATTTATCGTAAAGAACAGATAAAATTCTGTAAGAACCATAATAAACACTGTTAAGGTTGTACTTAAGCTTAAATGTATGAATTATCAAAATTTTACATGCACAAAAGTTTTAGCCCCTGTACATCTGCAACCTTCCACAATTAACTCTCCCCCATTTGCAAAAATGTTGAGAAAAAATAATACCACATTTGTACGAAATTAGATTGAAATCGGTGACATCAACTTTTTGAGCGGGTACACTTGTGCATGTGTACATATAAAGTGCATTTAATGTTGTTGCAGTGTTTGAAAAGAAAGAAAACAAAATAATAAATACAAGTTTAATTTTAAAGATTAATTTAATATTTTTTTTTATCTGTTTTGTGACAACGCCTCTAAAATTTAATTCGATACATGATACAATTTTTAAACACTAATTTGCACAAATTTTGATTTGCGACAAAATTTAAATACATATAGTTAAGCGACAATAATTTACATAAATAAAATTTGCGAGTGTTTCAAATTCCTAAAATAATTTTCCAAATTTTATCTTTTACCAATACTGCGTTGCAATCTCGCAATTTCGGCCAGCATCGAATAATTACTTAATGCAGTAATTATCTAAAGTTTTAATTAATCCATCATCTATCGCTATTAGTCAGTGATGCACCACGTTGGTAGAGATACCAACACAAGCGCAACAATTTTGTCTTAGTATGCGTGCGCTTTGTCTCGCATAAAAATATTAACCTCCGCAGACCATGCATACACCACAACGCAAAAAGGCAAACTGATTCGCTGCTAGCTTCGGGACCAGTGCTGCCTCGTTGAAATGTTGCATAATTTCTCACGTAAAATGGTGGGGGTAAGTATGGTAAAATCCGCATAAATCCGTATCCGTATCCATGCTTCCCTCACTTTTTTAATGAATTTAAAATGTCTTATTACGTCAAACGAAGTATATTAATTTTTTGAAGGCTTGAAAGAATGGAATTATTTCATTATCTATGGATTAATGGATTATGGATCAATGGATTAAAAAAACCGCAATTTTTGCATTTTTCAAAATTGCCATTATATGGGAGGTGGCGAGGTTATGGTCCCATTTCAAAAAATTTTATCGATTATAACACCGATATTGAGGAACATTTGTTCACCAAATTTTGTGACGACACCTTAGACCGTTATTGAAATACAGGAATTGTTTCCTAAGTGGGCGTGGCAACGCCCAATTTTCAAAGTTTCATAAATACCTAATTTCTTAGTTCAAAATCGCTCCAAATACCGAATTTAACTCAATTTGCTATAATAGATACCGAAAAACCAGAGTTTTGCATTTTTCAAAAACTTCCGTTGTATGGGAGGTGGGCGTGGCTATTAACCGATCTTGACCATTTTCAATACCAACCTACCCTGTCCAAAGAACAATCTATGTACCAAATTTCATTCAGATATATCAATTTTTACTCATGCTATTGTAACCACGGACAGACGGCCGGACGGACGAATGGACGAGCGGACAGACAGTCAGGGCTCAATAGATTCCTCTTTTCATTCTGATCATTTTAGTATATATATGTCTATATCTATCTCGATTATTTTTTGCTGTTACAAACAACCGTTATGCAAACAAAATTATAATACCCTTGTGTACACGTACGCTCGGGTATGAAAACGCCATGAATATTGGCATCGAAATCAAACAAGCTAAATTATGTTTTCCATAAAACTACTTTGGCATTTTAACAAAAACACTATACCTACAGACCTTATACATTTGTCAAATCAATCCTGCACCACACAAGTCATTAATACTTATTTCAGCGCCACGATCGAGAAATTTGTTGTGCACGATGGAAACTAACATACACGGAGGGTTCAAAATCGGAAAATCGGACTTCTTATGCAAAAGCGAACAACGATAAGGAGCACTCAATTTTCACAGCTGAAGCCGAGGCATTGGTTGTTGCGGTAATTACTTGTAAATCGCTAAGAGGTAATCACTTGATATGCTCCGAATTCCTATTCGTAATTAATTAATTACCACAAAAATGAAACAGTTACAAGAATCCGAAACTTAGTCACGCAATACCCAAATAAACTGAAAATAATGTAGGTTCCTAGTCACGCCGGCATCCCAGGCAACCAAAAGGCAGATGAAGCGGCAAAATTTTCCATCACTGCTCCTATAATATCAAAAAACGCATTGAACAAATAAGAAAAGTTAAACAACTATACAATATGGTGAACGAAAGAGTTCGAAGAAATGGAACGCACATCTACAAGGACATAAATCCAGAAGGAAAAGGTTCAAATATCCACGTGACTAACTCATCGTCACCTATTGGAAAGAGCTCCACCGCCAAGATGCCACCTCTGCTTAAGTAGTAACCTCATAACTTACCACTTAATTCATAACTGTATCTTTATTAAAAGCAAACAAATGTCAATTTTTAATAAAATTTATCTACCAGATCTACTCAAAAATGTTAGTCTTGAAAGCATTAAGAATACAGTTAGTATTTTGAAGAATTATGATATTTATAATTTCATTTAATGAATTATTATAGCGAGGCCAAAGACCTTAGTTGTTAGTTGCTTAGATTTAAGTTCACCAACTGCTGACATGATTCCGGCCGAATGAGTAGCTGAATCAAAAAAATCCAAAAGGTTATTAAAGTTAGTGGTATTTCTTATACAATAATCTACGATTTTTGAAAAAATATAAAAAATTAATAAAATGGCGTATTTCTGCAAAAAGGGTCTTTTTTTTAATGCCAAAATGACAATTTTCAATCCATTAAAAAGATCGTATGTCATTGTATAGTAAATATATTCAAGAATACTCAGCTTAAATTTGAAGTCGATCGGTCAATTTCTTGTTGAGTTATGATGTTAGCAATTTTGAAAAATGTCATTTCGAGAAAAACGCGTTTACAGTTTTTTATAGGCAGGTGGAGCGGTTTATACCTGCGAGCGGTCGCTCTTTAGAACGCTGCCATTCAAAAACTTTTCAAGGTACAACCTTGCCGCTTTCACAGGATATTTTTGAAAGTGTCTGGTATAGGCCCTTAAGTTTGTTCATGTAATTGATTTATATAAATAAATTGTAAATAATAATAATAATAATATTTTAAATTAGAAATAAAATTTTTTAGTTCACAAAAACAGTTATTCAAATTTTGTTAAAATTTTTTACACAAATCGGTGTCTTGCCGAAAAATGTCACGCAGGATGCAGCACGCAGCATAAACCAATAGTGTAGTCATTTATTTCGCGGAAAACCAATAACAATACCGAGAACTTCTGCGCTGTACCGCTGTGCGCGTGCCGCTTCATAACTGCGCGTAACATCGGTCATCAGAGTTTTTTTAATCTAGTTGTTTTCGTCCCATAAAGATTTACACATGATTATTTAGGAAAATAGTCAAGATTTCTATTTATCTTATTTTCAAAACAATGGAAGGGGTAGATTTTTTGCGAGAAATACAAAACAAAACTTGAAGACCTGTTTTAAAGCACTAAATTGTTTTTTTTTCTAATTCAAAATATATTTAGCGTAAAGAACCATTATAAACATTGTTAAGTTTGTACTTAAGCTTAAATGTATGAATTATCAAAATTTTACATGCACAAAAGTTTTAGCCCCTGTACATCTGCAACCTTCCACAATTAACTCTCCCCCATTTGCAAAAATGTTGTGAAGAAATAACACCACATTTGTACGAAATTACATTGAAATCGGTGACATCAACTTTTTGAGCGGGTACACTTGTGCATGTGTACATATAAAGTGCATTTAATGTTGTTGCAGTGTTTGAAAAGAAAGAAAACAAAATAATAAATACAAGTTTAATTTTAAAGATTAATTTAATATTTTTTTTATCTGTTTTGTGACAACGCCTCTAAAATTTAATTCGATACATGATACAAAAGGCTACCACTATCCAAAACATAAGTTGATAAGTAAAAAATATTTTTTACGAAGGATTAAAATGTTTTAATGAGCTACCCAGTTTAATAAGAAATTGTAATAACATTACTACCTCCAAGAAGCTGCTATCTGCTTACTGTAGGACATTACTTACTTACTTAATTGGCGCATTAACCGCCTAAACTATTTTGGCCGAGCCAAGTCTTTTACCACTTGGTCTTTCCTTTTCCTCTGCTACCACCCGCGGGTACCGCGTCAAAAACCTTCAGGGCTGGAGCTATTTCATCCATTCGAACGACGTGACCTAGCCAGCGGAGCCGCTGATTCTTAATCCGCTGCACTATATCTACGTCATTGTACAGCTCGTACAGCTCATCGTTCCATCGAATGCGGTATTCGCCGTCGCAAAGACGCAAAGGTCCATAAATCTTTCGAAGAATCTTTTTCTCGAACACTCCAAGAGCCCTCTCATCTGATGTTGTCATCGTCCATGCTTCTGCGCCATACAATTGGACGGGCATGATGAGAGACTTATAGAGAATGGTTTTTGTCCGTCGAGAGAGGACTTTACTGTGCAATTGCCTACTCAGTCCGAAGTAGCACTTGTTGGCAAGAAAGATTCTCCGTTGGATTTCAAGGCTGACGCTGCTATTGGTGTTAATGCTGGATCCTAAGTAAACGAAGTTCTCTACTTTTTCAAAGTTATAGCTGGCAACAGTGATTTGTGATCCCAGTCGTGAATGTTCCGACTGTCTATTTGATGACAGGAGATACTTGCTCTTGCCCTCGTTCACCTCCAGACCCATTCGCTTCGCTTCTCTATCCAGTTTGGAGAAGGCAGAACTAACTGTGCGGTTGTTAAGGCCTATAATGTCAATGTCATCGGCGTACGCCAGCAATTGCACACTCTTATAAAAGATGGTACCTGACCGATTTAGTTCTGCGGCTCGAATTATTTTCTCCAGCATCAGGTTAAAGAAATCGCACGACAGAGAGTCACCTTGTCTGAAACCTCGTTTGGTATCAAACGGCTCGGAGAGGTTCTTCCCAATTCTAAAGGAGCTAGTAGTGTTGCTCAACGTCATTTTACATAGCCGTATAAGTTTTGCGGGGATACCAAATTCAGACATTGCGGCATAGAGGCAACTTCTTTTCGTGCTGTCGAAGGCGGCTTTTCGGGTCTTTTCCAAGATCTGGCGTATTGTGACTATCTGGTCGGTGGTGGATTTACCAGGTCTAAAGCCACACTGATAAGGTCCGATCAGTTCGTTGACGGTGGGCTTAAGTCTTTCACACAATACACTTGACAGAACCTTATACGCGATGTTAAGAAGGCTAATCCCGCGATAATTGGCACAGACTGCAGGATCACCCTTTTTGTGGATTGGGCAGAGCACACTTAAGTTCCAATCAGTAGGCATGCGTTCTTCCGACCATATTCTAGAGATGAGCTCGTGCATGCACTTAACCAGCTCCTCTCCGCCGTACTTAAATAACTCAGCTGGTAACCCGTCAGCCCCGGGGGCTTTGTTATTCTTCAGCCGTGCTATCGCTTTCCGAATTTCGTCATGGCCGGGTGATGGTACATCACGTCCATCATCATTGATTGGGGATTCAGCTTCAACATCTTCTCCAACGTTGTTGCAGCTGCTTCCATTAAGCAGTGTGAAGAAGTGCTCCCTCCATAATTTAAGTATGTTGTGGACATCAGTCACCAGGTCGCCGTTGTCATTCTTACAGGAATTCGCCCCGGTCTTGAAACCTTCTGTTAGCCGCCGTACTTTCTGAAAAAATTTACGGGCGCTTTTCCTGTCGGCCAGCATCTCAAGCTCTTCGCACTCACGCATTTCGGCCTCTCTCTTTTTCTCACGAAAAATGCGTCTTGCTTCCTTCTTCAACTCACGATAACGCTCGCGCACAGCTCGCGTTGCTCCCGAGCGCAGTGTGGCCCTGTAGACAGCGTCTTTACCTTCCATAGCGGCGCGGCATTCCTCGTCATACCAGTTGTTCTTTCGGGCTCGCTGAAATCCGATGGATTCTTCAGCGGCGGTATGTAGACAGCGAGAAATATGGTTCCACTGCTTGGAAATATCGTTCTGTTGATTATTGCCCTCAGAGAGCAGGAGTGCAAGTCGAGTGGCGAAGTGGGTGGCTGTCTGTTGCGATTGCAGCTTTCCGACGTCGAGCTTTCCTTGTGTCCGTTTGCGTGCGCTTTTTGCTGCACAGAGGCGCGTGCGGATCTTAGCTGCCACAAGAAAATGATCCGAGTCGATGTTGGCTCCTCGGATCGTGCGCACATTTAGGACACTGGAAGCATGCCTTCCGTCTATCACAACGTGGTCGATTTGGTTTCGTGTCTTACCATCTGGAGACAGCCACGTAGCTTGGTGAATCTTTTTATGCTGGAACCTGGTACTTCAGACTACCATGTTTCGGGCCCCGGCGAAGTCGATCAGTCTCATTCCGTTATCGGACGTTTCGTTGTGGAGACTGAATTTTCGGACTGTAGAACCAAAGATGCCCTCCTTGCCCACCTTGGCATTGAAATCGCCAAGCACGATTTTTATATCGTGGTGGGGGCACCGCTCATACGTGCGGCCAAGGAGATCGTAGAAGCGATCTTTGGTCCCATCATCCTTCTCTTCCGTCGGGGCGTGGGCGCAAATTAGGGAGATGTTGATGAATCTCGCCTTGATGCGGATTGTGGCGAGACGCTCGTCCACCGGAGTGAACGACAGTGCTTTACGGCGCAGTCTCTCTCCCACTACAAATCCGACACCAAATTTGCGCTCCTTTACACGGCAGCTGTAGTAGATGTCGCAAGGGCCTATCACTTGTTTCCCTTGCCCCGTCCATCGCATCTCTTGGATGGCGGTGATGTCAGCCTTCGCTCTGCTGAGGACATCAACCAGCCGGGCAGAGGCACCTTCCCAATTAAGGGTCCGGACATTCCAGGTGCATGCCCTCAAATCGTTGTCCTTAATACGTTTGCCGTGGTCGTCATCAAAAAAAGGGGGTCTCATCCGAGGCCTTGCGCACAACCCATTGCTGGGGGTGAAAAATTTTAAGTTTGTTTATATAGCGAGCCGCTTGCTCCAAGACAGACACCCGCTTGCAGCCGCACCTCCTGGTGAACAGACGCTGCGGACTTCAGTGTACCCTTAAACCGAACATGTCGGAGTGGTTCACGTTGCCCAGGGTGCACGAACGTGGACGTAAGAGTAGGGATTGAGTACAGCCGTGCAACTGTAAAAATTCACATTTACAAAATAGAAATGTAGCAATGCATTTGTACATTGTTTAGATTAAGAATCAATACGCTTAAGCATGCGTTGGTTCTTTATCAGCTAAACATAAATACTCACACACATACATACATAATTAGTTAAGCAACGTTATCTTAAGAATTTGTATATAAAGAGCTGTAAATTCTTGAATAAACCAGAATTCAAAAGATTCTCAATTTAGAAACATTGTATATTTCTTAATCCTTCCCTTTTATTTTATTCTTTACTTCCCCCCACCAGTGGTAAGAAGTAGAGAACAAAAATTAAAAGTAGTTTTCAGAATAAGGCAGTGCATGTTTACTTATTACCCCCCACCCGAGCCAAGAAATAAGTTAAACCGCTCTGAAATATAGTACTTAAACTGTACATGGTTATTACAATAACCTACAAATTACTCATCAACATTCAGTCCCCTGACATAATAGCTCTTCAAGAGACACATCTTAATAGCAACTTAATAAATTTAAATAATTACAACCACTCCCTAAGCAATACACAAACACAAGCTAACGCCAAAGGCGGTGTTGCCTTATTTATCAAGAAATCTATTCAGCACGTATTTTTACCACAAAACACCAAATATTTTCACAGTTTCAGCAGGAATTAAAGCTGACTCAAAACCTCATTGCCAGAGTCCGTGGAGGGGGTGACAGCGACGTCACCGAAATGATTGAGGTTACGGCAGAGCCTATTGAGGAGGGTGCTTTGAGTGCCGAATAGTTTGAGCTGATTGAGGCCGAGAAGGACACTAGACCAGCCATTCCAGCAACCCACCAAAAGAGCTGCTAAACCGGCTACGAAAAAGGTGCGAGCGAAAACGGCCACAGAAGTCGTTGAGACAGTGTTCGAGGTACAACAGGCCATGCTGGAGAAAATGTCGGAGGCTGTTTCTCTTATGGCAAAGCGAAGAGATGGAAGTATTGAAACGGGAGGCAAATGCTGAAATGCGCAGGCACAATGCTCTACTGGAAGAGATGCTTAGATTAAATCTGTGATTCATAAAGTTAAGTTAGTTTTTTGTTTGCAATGAATTGTTTGTTTTTGTTTAATACTTACGTGTTATTGAAGTTTATGTTCTGTTTTTTATTTGGTTATAAGATTTAAATGTTGTTAATTATCCTTCAAGGATATCGAAATAAAAGTTGAAAAAAAATTAAATCTATGTTTAAGTTAACTTCTCGGCGAATTTTTATTTCAACATTTTAAGACACTAACCGACTTCTTAAATCAATCGATGAATACAAAACTTATTAGGTCCCTAGATATATTAAAAGTAAATATAATATTTTGTACATACATACATAACATTATGTACATAACGCGCACTAAATACGGAAGTGGCAAAACTCATACTCAGACTGACAATTAAAATAAGCTTAACCAAAAAATTTTGATTTTGAGTTGTGCCACTTTTATAATTAGTATGCGATATGTAAATACAAAAGATTTAAGTTAATAGCTACTCTTCTGAACATAGAAACATATATGTACATTAGAACGTATGTGTACGCATATACAAATAATACAAACGTATGTTTTTACATTTATGAATAAAACATAGCTTAAAGTGGGGCTCCTATATTGTTCCTTATGGATTGAGCTACAACAGTATACTGCGCAGACGCAACTGACGTTGCATTCATTTCGGCTGATTCCAACACTTCATATTCAATAATGTTTGTGCTTGCTTTAAATTAATACTTATATTATGCCGAGCACAACACACATTTATTATTTTTGCTTGCATAGTGCAATTCTCGAGCACCAAGTAAACATCTCCACCTATTCTTTAATACACCATTGGTCCGTTCGATAATGTTGCGGCATTTTGCTTGTGTTTCATTAAACTTCATCTCCGTTGAACCTTCATCCGGTGTTCTATGAGGTGTAAACAGCCACGGTTCCAAAGGGTATCCAGCATCTCCTTATAAGAGCAAAAGTATTAGATAAATTGGTATACAAGCATGTATGTATATATTAAAGTTACCTAAAACCCAAAAGTTATTCACTCCTCGCAAATACTTTCTTTCAAAATAAGCACGCAAGCCGCCATTATTCCAAATAAAGAAATCATGGCATGCACCAGGATGGGAAGCGTCAACGTACCGAATCCTCATTTCATCATCACAGAGCTAAAATATATTTGCGAATGAATATCTGCATTATACAAAAAAAAGTTACTTACAAGCAAATCGTTCAAACTGTATTGGCCTTTCCTGTTGTAATAAAGGTGTGCGTTTTGTGGTGGAGTAATGTTTCTAACATGGGTGCCATCAATGCATTCCACCACCCCAGGAATACCATGCTTTAAGTAAAAAGCAAGTGCTATTTTCCGGTTTTCATCGTTACTTCCACTCACTTTTATCCACTTTGGGCACAAATGTTTTTCAAACAAAGTTAGCACTTCCGTTAATACTTTCATGAAACTGGATTGTGCCAACGATACATTACATTCATTTCAAACTTCCGTCTGATACCCGCCTTCAGCAAAAAATCGTAAGCACCCACTTAATTTTATTAATGGGGATACTGTAGAAATCTTTTTTGCAGGCTCAGAAGCTACTACCAACACATGCAACAGGTACTTAAATGCTGGTTTGTTTAACCTGTAGTACTTTTCAATCCTATAAGAATAATAAAAATAACTATTTAAACTATGGCCATTCTGAACGCTGGGTTACCAACTCATCTATCAACTCATTCCACCTTCACCCATCTAGATCTGTTCCTTGTGACGCCACACCTACGCCACTTTTTTCGTGGCAAGTTGACTCACAGCTATTTGGTAGTGATCACTTCCCCATTCATTTACAATTTTGTTATCGTTTCAATAGAAATAATAATAATACTCTCCAACAATCTGGACCAATTCACTATCTCTCCTAAGATAAATAAGTCTGCAGCGGTATTCCGTAGGTAGATATTTCGAGCGGCAAACGATTCCATTCCACACAGATCAAAAACACGAAACTACACTGCCCTTTATGGTTGGAAAGATACTTGAAATTGCTCTCATACGAGGAGGACGTGTTTTTGTGGTGCGCTTAGTTATTTGCGTTTAATCTTAGTAGTCTTTCAAAAAATTGCGTTAGAGAGCAGTGCAGTTTCCACTAATTTAATAATCAACGGGATCCCCCAAACGGCTAGTGAGAATTTGCCTGAACTCTTTGCTAAGATCTGTGGTGTAATGCAGCACAAGCCTCCGCCTTTGCGTGAAGCTTTTCGGATACGAAATGCAAAAGGCAATATGCAAAAAAGCAACAATAATTCCCCTATGGTTGTCAAGTTGCTCTCTGCGCATGACCGAAATCAGCTATTAAAGTCTGTTGCTATTTTCTGCAAAGCGAATAAGAGAGTGCTAGCGCTATCTGACGTTGAGATGACGGCACATGGATCAACCTCTTTACATGAGAGTCTGCCAAAAATTCTCCGCAACGTAATGTCATACGTCTCTGAGCTTAGGCGAAATAGACAATTGGTGTCAGCATTCTCCATCCGTGGGAAAATTTTTGTGCGGCTAAAGGCAAATGAAGAGCATAAGCAAGTGAGCAGTAGATCCGAAGTTAATGCTCTTATCAGCGCTCAAGCGCAATAGCAAACACTCAACCACATTAAATGTATGTTATTCTAGGTTTTTACTTTATACATATTTTCTGCAGCTTGTGGAATCTCAGAAATTAAGTCTGTTATATTAAGTTTTTTCTCTTTCTATCCAAGTCTACTTCTCTTGATCTACTTTATGTTTACTTTTCTGTTTCTGTTTCTCAACTTCAAAAAATGTCTATCGCTCTCTGTTCATCAATATTTCTGTAACTTTCGGTTATTTTCCTATTATGCTACTTTCCTATCAACTTTTATTTGTTGCAATCGAATGCATTTAAGTTTTTATGTTTTCATATGTTCAATGCGCTTTGGGGTTGCCTATTTTCATGCTGAGTATGTTCGATACAAACCCCGGTAGGAATTCTTCTTCCAGCATTGATGAGAACCATAAGATTTTGATAGATATTATTTGTAAACGGTCGGATGGTCTTAATGTGGTGCATTTTAATGCACGAAGCCTTAGCAGTCATAAGCTTGACTATGTTAGTAGTATCTTTGGAGAGTCCGGCGTTGATGTTATCTGTGTTTCGGAAACGTGGTTTAATCCTGATATATCGGACGTTTGCTATGGCATTGCTAACTATAAACGTGTGCGTTGCGATCAAACATCCAAGAAAGGGGGAGGTGTTGCAATTTAACTCGAATCCTTCTGGTACTTTCATTGTCTGGGATTTCTGAAATATTTTAAGGGATGACTTTTATAGGTCCAATGATCACTTAGGTACCATCCTTATTTTAATGCATCATTCCTAAACCGACTTTTGAGGTGTGACCATATGGTCACACTGGGCATGATATGGGGTAATTTTTCTCATGTTTTTATTTGAAGTAAAGCAAAGATTTATCCCACATATTTCAACTAAACAAGTGCGAATTAAAAGAAAATGATTTAAACAGTTATTTAAGTATATATTGAAAACTATTTTTTATTAAAAAAATATATATACATTCAAAACTATTTTTTATAAAAACATTTTATACCGTATCGTATTTAATTATTAAGATGGCATATGATATTTCTCAAAACATTCTACCAACAGAAACGCACAAATCGGCAGCACAACGTCTTCTTTTTTCGCATTGACGAACGAAATGATTCAGCCCATCATATCTCAATGTCTCCTCTGCTGTTCCTTCCAAAGACCTTTTTCGAGGACCCTTTGATTTGGGGCGGTCACCAAAGTGTTTACAATAGTAAATGGCTATTTGTCGCCGAAACTCGAGCTGAGGTATTTCTGGGTAGACTGATCTGTGTAGCTGCCAGCTATTTTGTACCGAAACGTCAACTAGCCACGTAAAGATACTATTCCACCATTTCTTTCCTCTTATACCTATTCGATACAAGCCAA
Source organism: Philophylla caesio (assembly GCA_963971545.1). Lineage (NCBI taxonomy): Eukaryota > Metazoa > Arthropoda > Insecta > Diptera > Tephritidae > Philophylla > Philophylla caesio. The sequence goes on from OZ020605.1 coordinate 62,707,507, forward strand.
CATTCTGATCCATACGATCTACGCCGCTCATATATTTATTGTACTCCTTGATAACTAATGGCCGTGGAACATCAATAAATGTTTTTTGCTTCTGTGAGTATCGAACTGCATTTGTTACCGGGTTTGCGCCATACGTAGCCGAAGCGATGCTAACAACTGCGTTATCATTCCATTTTGTGAGAAAAATATAAGCTTCTTTCAATTTTGTAGACTCAATATGACCACGCTCCTTATTTTTCAATATTTTTTTATGTTCAATCGGGCAACTTTTTGGCAGCCGATTTTCCCGGATCGTACCTGTTGCGGTATATCCTCGAGCTTTCAAGTAAACTAACAGAGGAACACTGGTGAAAAGATTGTCAAAATAGACGGAAAATGGTAGATTCTGAACCGCTGGTGTAAAATCGTCTATCATATTCAGCAGTGGAGCTGCGCATTTTCCAAATGTTTGCTCGTAGGTACTATTGGCACGAGGATTATTTCCTTGATAAATTTCAAAATTAACTAAATATCCCGATATCGTACACAAGGACCAAACTTTATAACCGAACCGTAATGGTTTTCCTTTGATGAACTGCTTGCATCCGTGACGCCCAAAATATGATATCATGCTCTCGTCAAATGAAAGCTGTTGTTCCGGATGGAAATGCTTCAGCATATTTGATTTTAAGTGGTCGGTTAAGGACCGCAGTTTCCACATCTTATCTCCGTCAGTTATTTTTTTACAACTCTCCTCAAAGTGCAAGAATCTCAAAATTTCCTCGAATCGATTTCTACGCATAGCTAAGTATACCATCTCATTGTGCATGTCATGTCAGCGCTCCAAAATGACCTGAACGTACTTCGACCATTGTATCCACTGACCAACAAGATGGCTATGAAAACTTTAAGCTCCGCACTGGTAATTTGAGGATTTGGTTTACCAAGAAAAATTGCATATCTTCGCGATTCGTTTATAATGTGCTCTATGAGTTCATCGTCAAAAAACTTTTCAAGTTGCTCATGAGTCTTCAAAATTTTGTGAAGGGAAAATGGGGATCAATCCGTCCGAGTTATCTTCTACCCACGTAAAATGTGATTCCTTACGTAACAGTGGCGGTGGCACTGAAGACAGTGTAGGCTTCACTTTTCGTAAGCCGCTGACATACGTTTCAGGTTGTGATGAGAACGGTTCTACTGACATTTCGCCCTGTTCCTCTAACAAATTAATTCGCAAGTTCTGAGTAGAGTTTTCTCATATGTCGATCAACACAGAATCAGCAACTTCCAAGTCATCCTCCTTATCATCATTATCAATCGTTAAAACCCTTTTACCACTGCTCATCACTAACTCACAAGGTGCTTTCAATTGACCAACACATATATCCTCTGGCTTACCTACGTCGTCTTCATCACCATCATTTTCTCCACTGATTGCACCATTTTCGTTGTCCGGAGGTAAGATATATAGAGCAGCGGGCGAATCTTCTTCATCGCTATCACAAAAGTCATTTAGATAGTCAATAACCTCTTGTGTGTTTAAACGTCTGAAAATTTGTAAAGAATTCACCACGAATTATAAAGTTTTCAATTCATTTGAACGAAAATTACGTTACATAAAATGAGCTTTTAATCTAGCCCAGCGTGACCATATGGTCACACCAGGAAAAAATACCGTTAATGGTCAACAAGAACATTTTATTTTTTTACAAAATATAGTTGTCATATATTTTCACTTTATTATTATTCAAATTGAAACTTAACTTCTTTTAAAAACAACACACTTCAAAAAATATTACGGTACTTACCTTTTGTTTCTATCAAAATTCGCATTTTCTGCCATCTTTTTTTCTTTCAACTTTTTGACACCTGCTCACTTCGAAACAAAGACACTTTATGAAAAATTTTAAACTCAGTTCGCTTTGCGCATGTGTATTTACATGGAAAAAGCTAGTTCAAAGGGAATTATTTGGGTGAGCTCTGATTTTTTTTTTAAATTCAACTACTACTTCTTGCGTGACCATATGGTTACGCTGGGGTTATCTGAGTTAATACAGAGATACCCTGAAAATTTGACTTTTAGCAGCATCACAAAACTCTGATATTCAATTTATAATTGTTGAACTTTTGGACGGTGTAACAAACATACTAGTATCTTGTGTGTATAACCCTCATAGGTGTTGCCTTTTAGATTCCTTTTTTGTTGAGTTATCAATGTTTTTGATCGAATATGAGCGTTATGTTATATGTGGCGACTTCAATGTTTATCTCCTCTTAAATGACTCTAATGCCACCAAGCTTCTTGACCATGTATCTGTTGCAGGTCTTCAGGTGGTCAACAAATTTGTACCAACAAGATATGCAAACAATGCGCATCCTAGCCTGTTAGATCTTATTATCACCTCTAGTATACACCACGTTCTTAAATTTAACCAAATGTCTTTTATATCTGACCATGATCTAATTTTTTGTGCATTAGATGTTGCGTTTAATTGTCCTGCTGAAAGTAGTATTTATATGTATCGTGATTTGAAGTCTGTAAATGTTAATGATCTGTTAACTAGTCTATCAAATGTTAACTTAGATTAATGTTGGTTCGTTGAAACTGTAGATGCAAAACTTGACTTCTTAAACAAAACTTTGACTAAATCATACGAAGGTCATGTTCCATTACGTGCTGCCCAGGCTATGAATAGTTATTGTCCCTGGTACAATAAAAAAGTCAGCTCTGCTATAAAGCTTCGAAATAAATTGCATGCAAAATGGAGAAGAAGCAACACTGACTTTGCTTGGTCGGAATACAAAACTGCACAAAACAAAGCAACTGTCATTATAAGACGCGCAAAACGGCTATTCTGTAACTCTAAATTGTGACCGTCCTTACCATCAAACGACTTATGGCGCAATCTAAAAAACTTAAATGTGCATGAAAAACTTAAGAGTACATGTAAAATTGACCCAAACGAACTTAATGATTATTTCGCTAACGCCAGCAAAAGCAGTACTCGTAATAGTCCTCCCGCTCAAAACTTTACTACGTTAATATTAAAGAAGCATTTAAATTTGGCGGAGTGACCGAAGCAGAAGTTATGAAGGCTGTTATGGGTATCACATCCAATGCCATCGGTGGGGATGGCATATCTTTAAAATTCGTTAAGATTGTACTGCCATTTATTCTGGGAACTGTAACCCATGTCACTAATCACTGCTTCACAACCTCATATTTCCCAACTGTATTTGTCGTATTGGTCTTGTGGAGGATTAGTGTTACAAAATTAATAGTGAATTGTCAACAATTTCGCAATGGGCTCTTGACAATTGCCTTTGTTTAAATTCTGCCAATTCATAGGTGTTGCCAATTAGTAATAGTGTAGTACATGTAGGAGATATTCCAGACCTTTTTGTTGGTAATAGTACCCTCATGTTTACTGACAAAATAAGAAACTTAGACTTTGTTGTTAATTCGAAGTTGAGTTGTTCTGACCACATAAATAAAGTTGTAAGTAATGTGTATAATGTTTTACGTAGGTTACGAATGTCAGCGTCAAAAAGTTAGCTATCCAACTTATCGTACCGCACATAACCTACTTTGAGCTTGTTTATAGCAAACTTGACTCTATTTCATTCCATAAAATAGATGTAGCGTTTAATAATGTTACACGTTACGTATACGGCCTAAAAAAATATAACCACATCGCTTTATGGAGAAACAAATTTCTAGGATGTAGCATTTTTAATTATGTAGCTGCTAGAAATTGCATATTTATATACAAGCTTATAGAATTTAAAACTCCATGGTACCTATACGAGAAGTTAAAGGTCAAGCAGGCTTCATAATCTGGTTATCCCAAAATGTTCCTACCTATCCACATCAAGACTGTTTTTCGTTAATGCTGTAAGGCTTTGGAATTCCATTCCTGAATCTATCAAGGCTGCTGTGAATGAATGCGATTGCAATACGACTGTTCTCTTGTCTCTGTCTTTTTCTCCTAAGAAATCAAATTCCTGTCTTCCTATTTGTATACTTTATAATAAAAATAAAAATAACTTTTAACGTCTAATATTTGCCGCAAGCTGACATTTACGTTAAAATTTAAATTTACTTGTAATTTTAAAATGTTAATTCTTAAATTAATTTAATTTAATGTTAATTTAAAGAATTTAAATAAATGTAAGTTAGTTTTTCCATTTGCCTATTTGTTAACATTAAGTTGACCTTAAGTTTACATAGTATTAGGCAAGAACTCAATTTTGTGTAACGACCATCCAGTTGATGTACTATAAAAGACTAAAAGTCTTACAGATACAACCACTTTCATTAAATAAATAAAAAAATAAATAAATAAAGAATGTTTTATAAAAAGCTAATGCGATTATTAAGCGGGAGTGTTAACAAACAAAACGCAGATCCTTCACCCAATTTACCAACACAATGATATAAATGTAAATTAACTTCATGCAGACTAGTCCTTTGCTCGAATTCGTTTTCTAAAGACCGATGATGGAGGAATAATAACATACTCCTTGGACGTATCTAGCCTCTTTACCTACAAATGGACAGAGCAAGCTAAGGACTGTAATTTTTCAAACACCTTCATCTTAAGCAAACTAGAATTGCCCTTCCGGCAAACCATCAAGTTGACAAAACTGCTAAACTTCTTTAATCAGACATTACTTTAATTGAATTTAATGCCGCCATTAACTCGTCAAAGGGAAAGTCACCGGGTTTCGACAAAATCACGTACTCAATGTGATATGTACCAAATTACATTGAGATATCTCAATTTTTATGCAAACAAAGTTATAATACCCTTGTGTATAAGTACGCTCGGGTATAAAACGCCATGAATATTGACATCGAAATCAAACAACATAAATTATGTTTTCCATCAAAATCACTTTGGCATTTTAACAAAAACACTATACGTACAGACCTTATACATTTGTCAAATCAATCCTGCACCACACAAGTCATTAATACTTATTTCAGCGCCACGATCGAGAAATTTGTTGTGCACGATGGAAACTAACATACACGGAGGGTTCAAAATCGGAAAACGGGACTTCTCATGCAATAGCGAACAACGGTAAGGAGCACTAAATTTTCACAGCTGAAGCCGAGGCATTGGTTGTTGCGGTTATTACTTGTAAATCGCTTAGAGGTAATCACTTGATATGCTCCGAATTCCTATCCGTAATTAATTAATTACCACAAAAATTAAACAGTTACAAGAATCCGAAACTTAGTCACGCAATACCCAAACAAACTGAAAATAATGTAGGTTCCTAGTCACGCCGGCATCCCAGGCAACCAAAAGGCAGATGAAGCGGCAAAATTTTCCATCACTGCTCCTATAATATCAAAAAATGCATTCAACAAATCAGAAAAGTTAAACAACTGTACAATATGGTGAACGAAAGAGTTTGGAGAAATGGGACGCACATCTACAAGGACATAAACCATCGTCACATTGGAAAGAGCTCCACCTCCAAGATGCCACCTCTGCTTAAGTAGTAACCTCATAACTTACTACTTAATTCATAACTGTATCTTTATTAAAAGCAAACAAATGTCAATTTTTAATAAACTTTGTTTACCAGATCTACCCAAAAATATTAGTCTTGAAAACATTAAGAATACAGTTAATATTTTGAAGAAATATGATATTTACTATGTCATGTAATGAATTATTATAGCGAGGCCAAAGACCTTTGTTGTTAGTTGCTTAGCTTTAAGAGGTTAATTCAGTGTAACCCATGATAGAATAATTTGCACTTTCTTGGACATAATAAGGTATATTTTCAGCTATATTTTAAGATTTTTTTTTTACAAAAATATTGAAAAATAACAGAGTTATGTCCTGTTTTAGAAGGTGCCAAAAGAAAAAGTTCACCAACTGCTGACATGATTCCGGCTGAATGAGTAGCTGAATCAAATAAAGTCCAAAAGCTTATTAAAGTTAATGGTATTTCCTATACAAAGACCTACGAGTTTTGAAAAAATATCAAAAATTAACAAAATAGCGTAGTTCTGAAAAGGTTTCGTTTTTTTAATGCCAAATGGATAATTTTCAATCAATAAAAAATATCCTAGGTCATTGTATAGTAAATATATTCAAGAATACTCAGCTTCTCGTTGAGTTATGATGTTAGCAATTTTGAAAAATGTCATTTCGAGAAAAACGCGTTTACAGTTTTCTATGCCGCTTTCACAGGATATTTTTGAAAGTGTCTGGTATAGGCCCTTAAGTTTGTTTATGTAATTGATTTATATAAATAAATTGTAAGTAATAATAATAAAAAAATTTGAATTAGAAATAAAATTTTTAGTTCACAAAAACAGTTCTTCAAATTTTGTTTAAACTTTTCGCATAAATCGGTGTCTTGCCGAAAATGTCACGCAAGATTCAGCGCGCAGCATTATCCAATAGAGTAGTCATTTATTTCGCGGAAAACAAATAACAACAAGGAGAACTTCTGCGCTGTGCCGCTGACCGCTTGCCGCTTCATAACTGCTCGTAACATCGGTCATCGGAGTTTTTTAAAGCATCTAGTTGTTTTCGTCCCATAAAGATTTACACATAATTATTTAGGAAAAAAGTCAAGATTTCTATTTATCTTATTTTCAAAACAATGGAAGGGGTCGATTTTTGTGAGAAATGCAAAACAAGATTTGAAGACCTGTTTTTAAGCACTAAATTGTTGTTTTTTTTTTCTAATTCAAAATATATTTATCGTAAAGAACAGAAAAAATTCTGTAAGAACCATAATAAACATTGTTAAGTTTGTACTTAAGCTAAAATGTATGAATTATCAAAATTTTACGTGCACAAAAGTTTGAGCCCCTGTACATCTGCAACCTTCCACAATTAACTCATTTGCAAAAATGTTGTGAACAAATAACACCACATTTGTACGAAATTACATTGAAATCGGTGACATCAACTTTTTGAGCGGGTACACTTGTCCATGTGTACATATAAAGTGCATTTAATGTTGTTGCAGTGTTTGAAAAGAAAGAAAACAAAATAATAAATACAACTTTAATTTAAAAGATTAATTTAATATTTTTCTTTAATCTGTGTTGTGACAACGCCTCTAAGATTTAATTCGATACATGATACAATTTTTAATTAATTAATTGGCACAAAATTTGATTCGCGACAAAATTTAAATATATTTGAGCGACAATAATTTAAATATTTAGAGAATTTTCATAAATAAAATTTCTAAGTATTTTAAATTCCTAAAATAATTTTCCAAATTTTATATTTTACCAATACTGCGCTGTAATCTCGCAATTTCGGCCAGCATCGAATAATTACATAATTCAGTAATTTTCTAAAGTTTTAATTTATCCATCATCTATCGCTATTAGTCAGTGATGCACCACGTTGGTAAAGATACCAACACAAGCGCAACAATTTTGTCTTAGTATGCGTGCGCTTCATATCATGTCAGGGATATGCGGACCATGTCGTTATTATGGTTAGGGGAAAATCAATATTTACCCTTTGTGACATCATACAGAGGGGCCTTACAACGGCTGCTGAATGGTGCGAAGAGATGGGTTTGAGAATTAATTCCTCAAAAACCTCTCTCGCTCCGTTCACCAGAAAAAGATCCTTAACAGGAATGACGGCTTTTCTCTTAACTGGCACGAGAGTCAATGTTAGCTCAGAGGTAAAATATTTGGGGGTAATATTTGACAAAAAACTTTTATGGAAATCATTTTCAAGTGCGACTGTTAAAAAAGCCACAGCCTCATTAATGATATGCAGAAGGCTTGCGGGTAAATCATGGGGATGTAATCCTGACATCGCTCGCTGGACGCACATATGTCATGATGGTGAGACCTATCATCACGTATGGCAGTGTGGCGTGGTCGAAGAGAGTGGAGCTCAATACAGCAAAATCAGTCCTGAGCAAAATTCAACGCCTAGCATGCCTAATTATAACGGGGGCCATGTGCACCTGTCCAACGGCAGCAACGGAAGTGGTACTGGATCAAACTCCCTTACATCTAGTGGTACAGGAATCTGCTAAGAAATCCCTCTGCGGGGTTCTGGAAGTAATTCCTGGAGAATCTAGACTTACCCACATAATATGGGACAAGAACCCATGTGGGAATTACTTCATAATGAAGTCAATAAAGGACTGCATGCCAAAGAGATTCAACTTTAACTTAAGTTTGAAAGTAAGTTAAGTAACAAAAAAGAGTTTAAAAACCTGTCTGAAACGTATCACATTGGGAAAAACACACTTGTGGGGTATACGGATGGTTCTAAAACGGCAGAAGGAAGTGGGGCTGGAGTCTTTGGGCCAATAACCAAATACTGGGAACCAATGGGTTCTTTCCCCAGTATCTTTCAAGCGAAAATACACGCTATTGAGAGATGCACCTAGTTCAACATTGACAGAAAGTATCGCGGAAAAAACATCGCTATACTAACCGATAGTCAAGCTGCGATTAAAAGCTAAGCCTGTAAAGTCTAAGCTAGTTTGGGACTGCAAAGAAAAATTAAACACTCGTGGCAGTATAAATAAACTATCCCTACTGTGGGTACTGGGCCATACGGGAGTGGAAGGGAACGAGATGGCGGGCTGTTTTGCTAGAAAGGCGGCTGCCTCTCCATTCAATGATCCTGAGCCATTCTACGGGTTATCATCCAACACAGTAGGAAGTTTTCTAGAAAACTGTGCGAAGGATAGAAGAAGCCAAATGTGGAAATCTCTTCCAGGCTTAAAACAGTCGAAGGCCTTTCTGGGAGATCCCGGAAGAGCTAAGGTATTAAGAGGCATGCCTCGGGGAAAACTGAGGATTCTCACTGGGTTTTTGAGTGGTCATTGCCTTCTTAATTATCATTTGTACAAACTGATTCGCTGCTAGCTTCGGGACCAGTGCTGCCTCGTTGAAATGTTGCATAATTTCTCACGTAAAATGGTGGGGGTAAGTGGGGTAAAATCCGCATAAATCCGTATAAGTATCCATGCTTCCCTCACTTTTTTAATGAATTTAAAATGTCTTATTACGTCAAACGAAGTATATTAATTTGTTGAAGGCTTGAAAGAATGGAATTATTTCATTATCTATGGATTAATGGACTATGGATCAATGGATTAAAAAAAAAACCGGAATTTTTGCATTTTTCAAAATTGGCGTTATATGGGAGGTGGCGAGGTTATGGTCCCATTTCAAAAAATTTTATCGACTATAACACCGATATTGAGGAACAGTTGTTCACCAAATTTTGTGACGACACCTTAGACCGTTATGGATATACAGGAATTGTTTCAAAGTTTCATAAATACCTAATTTCTTAGTTCAAAATCGCTCCAAATACCGAATTTAACTCGATTTGCTGTAGTAGATACCGAAAAAACAGAGTTTTGAATTTTTCAAAAACTTCCGTTGTATGGGAGCTGGGCGTGGCTATTAACCGATCTTGACCATTTTCAATAACAACTTACCCTGTCCAAAGAACAATCTATGTACCAAATTTCATTCAGATATATGTATCAATTTTTACTCATGCTATTGTAACCACTGACAGACGGCCGGACGGACGAACGGACGAACGGACAGACAGTCAGGGCTAAATAGATTTCTCTTCTCATTCTGATCATTTTAGTATGTATATGTCTATATCTATCTCGATTATTTTTTGCTGTTACAAACAACCGTTATGCAAACAAAATTATAATACCCTTGTGTACAAGTACGCTCGGGTATGAAAACGCCATGAATATTGGCATCGAAATCAACCAAACATAAATTATGTTTTCCATAAAACTACTTTGGCATTTTAAGAAAAACACTATACCTACAGACCTTATACATTTGTCAAATCAATCCTGCACCAAACAAGTCATTACTACTTATTTCAGCGCCACGATCGAGAAATTTGTTGATGCACGGTGGAAACTAGCATACACGGAGGGTTCAAAATCGGAAAATCGGACTTCTTATGCAATAGCGAGCAACGATAAGGAGCACTAAATTTTCACAGCTGAAGCCGAGGCATTGGTTGTTGCAGTTATTACTAGTAAATCGCTTAGAGGTAATCACTTGATATGCTCCGAATTCCTATCCGTAATTAATTAATTACCACAAAAATGAAACAGTTACAAGAATCCGAAACTTAGTCACGCAATACCCAAACAAGCTGAAAATAATGTAGGTTCCTAGTCACGCCGGCATCCCAGGCAACCAAAAGGCAGATGAAGCGGCAAAATTTTCCATCACTGCTCCTATAACATCAAAAAACGCATTGAACAAATAAGAAAAGTTAAACAACTATACAATATGGTGAACGAAAGAGTTCGAAGAAATGGAACGCACATCTACAAGGACATAAATTCAGAAGGAAAAGGTTCAAATATCCACGTGACTAACTCATCGTCACCTATTGGAAAGAGCTCCACCGCCAAGATGCCACCTCTGCTTAAGTAGTAACCTCTTAACTTACCACTTAATTCATAACTGTATCTTTATTAAAAGCAAACAAATGTCAATTTTTAATAAAATTTGTCTACCAGATCTACTCAAAAATGTTATTCTTTGAAGAAATATGATATTTATAATTTCATTTAATGAATTATTATAGCGAGGCCAAAGACCTTAGTTGTTAGTTGTTTAGATTGAAGAGGTCATACCAGTGTAACCCATGATAGAATATTTGGAAGTTCCGTGGACATAATAAGGTATATTTTCAGCTATATTTTAGGATTTTTTTTTACAAAAATATTGAAAAATAACAGAGTTATGTCCTGTTTTTGGAGGTGTCAAAAGAAAAAGTTCACCAACTGCAGACATGATTCCGGCTGAATGAGTAGCTGAATCAAAAAAAGTCCAAAAGGTTATTAAAGTTAGTGGTATTTCTTAAACAATGTTCTACGATTTTTGAAAAAATATAAAAAATTAATAAAATGGTTCTGCAAAAAGGGTCTTTTTTTAATGCCAAATTGACAATTTTCAATCCATTAAAAAGATCGTAGGTCATTGTATAGTAAATATATTTAAGAATACTCAGCTTAAATTTAAAGTCGATCGGTCAATTTCTCGTTGAGTTATGATGTTAGCAATTTTGAAAAATGTCATTTCGAGAAAAACGCGTTTAAAGTTTTTTATAGGCAGGTGGAGCGGTCGGTCTTTAGAACGCTGCCATTCAAAAACTTTTCACAGGATATTTTTGAAAGTGTCTGGTATAGGCCCTTAAGTTTGTTCATGTAATTGATTTATATAAATAAATTGTAAATAATAATAATATTTTAAATTAGAAATAAAATTTTTTAGTTCGCAAAAACAGTTATTCAAATTTTTTTAAAATTTTTCACACAAATCGGTGTCTTGCCGAAAAATGTCACGCAGGATGCAGCACGCAGCATAAACCAATAGTGTAGTCATTTACTTCGCGGAAAACCAATAACAACACCGAGAACTTCTGCGCTGTACCGCTGAGCGCGTGCCGCTTCATAACTGCGCGTAACATCGGTCATCGGAGTTTTTTTTAAACATCTAGTTGTTTTCGTCCCATAAAGATTTACACATGATTATTTAGGAAAATAGTCAAGATTTCTATTTATCTTATTTTCAAAACAATGGAAGGGGTAGATTTTTTGCGAGAAATACAAAACAAAACTTGAAGACCTGTTTTAAAGCACTAAATTGTTTTTTTTTCTAATTCAAAATATATTTATCGTAAAGAACCATTATAAACATTGTTAATTTTGTACTTAAGCTTAAATGTATGAATTATCAAAATTTTACATGCACAAAAGTTTTAGCCCCTGTACATCTGCAACCTTCCACAATTAAATCTCCCCCATTTGCAAAAATGTTGAGAAAAAATAACACCACATTTGTACGAAATTAGATTGAAATCGGTGACATCAACTTTTTGAGCGGGTACACTTGTGCGTGTGTACATATAAAGTGCATTTCATGTTGTTGCAGTGTTTGAAAAGAAAGAAAACAAAATAATAAATACAAGTTTAATTTTAAAGATTAATTTAATATTTTTTTTTATCTGTTTTGTGACAACGTCTCTAAAATTTAATTCGATACATAATACAATTTTTAAACACTAATTTGCACAAATTTTGATTTGCGAAAAAATTTAAATATAGTTAAGCGGCAATAATTTACATAAATAAAATTTGCGAGTGTTTTAAATTCCTAAAATAATTTTCCAAATTTTATCTTTTACCAATACTGCGTTGCAATCTCGCAATTTCGGCCAGCATCAAATAATTACTTAATGCAGTAATTATCTAAAGTTTTAATTAATCCATCATCTATCGCTATTAGTCAGTGATGCTCCACGTTGGTAGAGATACCAACACAAGCGCAACAATTTTGTCTTAGTATGCGTGCGCTTTGTCTCGCATAAATATATTAACCTCCGCAGACCATGCATACACCACAACGCACAAAGGCAAACTGATTCGCTGCCAGCGTCGGGACCAGTGCTGCCAGATCTGCCGCGTTGAAATTTTGAATAATTTCTCACGTAAAATGGTGCGTGTAAGTGGGGTAAAATCCGTATAAATCCGTATCTGAAACGCGGTTGCCATGTTTCCCTCACTTTTTTAATGAATTTAAAATGTCTTATTTCGTCAAACGAAGTATATTAATTTTTTGAAAGCTTTTAAGAATGGAATTATTTTATAATCTAGAGTGGATCGAATATCTCCGTCATGCCCACACCCGTACGCAATTTCAATCAACAATATATAAAAATGGTGTACACCAAGGCACATTCTGGGGTATATTTTGTGATTTGCTTTTCAAAATTTCATAAAAATCAAGTTTCTTAATTAACTATCTCTCTAAATATCAAATTTTAATTAATATGTTCCAATGAATTAAGAAAAACGAAATTTTTGCATATTTAAAAATTTCCGTTATATTTGAGGTGGCGAGGTTATGGTCCGATTTCAAAATTTTTTAACGATGATAACACCGATATTGAGAAAAATTTGTTCACCAAATTTTGAGACGATACCTTAGACCGTTATTGAGATACAGGATCTGTTTCCTAAGTGGGCGTGGCAACGCCCATTTCTCAAAATTTCATAAATACCTAATTTCTTAGTTAAATATCGCTCCAAAAATACCGAATTTCACTCAATTTGCTGTAATAGATACCGAAAAAAAGGAGTTTTTGCATTTTTAAAAAATTTCCGTTATATGGGAGGTGGGCGTGGTTATTAACCGATCTTGACCATTTTCAATACCAACCTACCCTGTCGAAAGAGCAATCTATGTACCAAATTTCATTGAGATATCTCAATTTTAACTCAAGTTATTGTAACCACGGACATACGGACGGATGGACGGACGGACGGACGGACGGACAGACAGTCAGGGCTAAATTGATTCCTCTTTTCATTCTGATCATTTTAGTATAAATATGTCTATATCTATCTCTCCTTCATTGCTGGTCGCCTTACCGCGGCGAAGGGGCTTAAATGCCGTTCTGAGAGTTCCCCGCTGGGAGCTTTCAGACCGGGATGAACTAAGAGGAAAGCTTCATATTCCTTGCAGCCATGTAGGGGCAGAGAAAACCTTTGTCCCTACGGGTCTGGGAGGAATGTGGAGATAGCCGCATCAGCACCACCCTAAGCTAAGGTGTTGAGGTACCCGTGCCGAGAGATGAAAGATCAGCGGGTGGATATCGAATAGCTGGCCTCGAACGGTCCCCTCCGATGCCCTGGCAAGGTCGGAGTGGGCAAGCGCCTTCTCTATGCATGCCAGCTCTGCGGACGAGTGGCTAACCCTTTCCGTGCCTACTCGTGGGACCAACAATGAACTCAAAAAACAACAATAAAAATCCAAAACATACATCAACTGACGAAACAACAACGACGACAACGGCAACGAACAACGGACAAACGGCAGCGACGACCCTCCCTTATCGGAATCCGGGATGTATCATCACGGAGTCCGACGAGGACACCCTGCTCGCCTCCAGTCAGGAGACGATAAAAAGTGTATCAGGCGTTACCACCCAAAGTAAGCCAAATGCACAAGCCGAGATCACACCCGAAAATTCTACCACCCAAAGTAGGCCTCCAGATGAAAAACCATCTAGTACTTCGAAAGCTGCCGGACTTACCATTCACAGTACACCGGTGGCCAGAGAAGAGGATGACACTGCCAAAAAGGGTGGTGTAAGAAAGAAGCGGAAAAAGTCGCTCAACCAAATTCGTAAAAGTAGGTACCAAAGGGCGGTATATATGATGGACAAACTGTCCAACACTGGTACCGCCTCCGGTTCTATTGAGTCGAAGAGCACTATAAGCAGGTGATAGAGGAATACGAGAACTTCTTGAAAGAGAAGCCATCTATTCCTTCACGCACACCCAGCCAGCCTAAGAATACGGGATCTCAGAAGAGAAACCTTTCAACGAACGAAAGCGGCAATGGGAGTGACGCAAACAAGCTTAAAAAGGCGACCCCTGCGCGCTCAGACACATCCCATCGCAACTATTCCGAGGTAGCCAAAGATGGCCTGCAGGTAGCAATCGTCGACGATAACTCGCAGTCGCCGGCGGCGATACAGCAGCACTGGGTGGAGATTGACGTCAAATTGTCGAGCCTCGTCATGGATCAGGTACACGACAATCCGGCGGATCCCCACCCGGATTTTGACTCCTCCGAAACTTTCCGGGGTTACAGGGTGATCAGGTGTGCAAATCAAGCTTCCTTGGACTTCCTTGCCGGATGCGTCACTAAAATTAGTGATGCATTCGTCGTCTTTAAGCTAAGGCTGATTCCGGCCGGAGAGGTCCCAGGATGCCAGCCACGTGCGCGTATCTGGTTACCCCCATTGGAGGAGCCGGGCGAGAAGCTGCTACGCTGCCTGAAAATTCAAAACGGGCACATACCAGCAATTTCGGATTGGCAACTTATTAAAGTTGAGCAGCCGAATAAATCAAGCCGTCCCCTACTCTTGGCCATTTGCGAGGAATCGCTGGAGGCCCTCGCCAAAGCGGACAACAGAGTCCGTTTTGGGATCCGTATGGCCAAGATGAAGATCTTTCGAGGCGACAAGGCTTCTGACGAAGACGACACTGAGGAGGTCGACGACGCAAGCCAGTTGCTGCGAGACGTCGCAATCACGGAATATGACCGCGGGCAAGATAAAATGCGTGCAGATGAATCTGCAGCACTCTAAATGTGCGACAGATAATCTGTCGATGTTGCTCGGTGAGGAAAACATCGATGTCGGCCTCACCCAGGAACCGTGGGTAAAATACCTGCAGATTCTAGGCCTAACCAGCAGAACACATAACCTCCTCTATAGTGGTAACACAGGTAAACCCAGGGCGTTTATTCTAATCAAAAAAGATTTAAATGCATTTCTCTGTTCAAATTACAGCACAACAGATTTAACAGTGGCGAAGGTAGAGTCCGGGAAGCATCGGAACCTACATCTGGTGTCTGCCTACATGGCACATGACAGGGATGCTCCTCCAGACGAACTGAAGCGCTTTATCGCACAAAACCAAAACCAAACGAACATCATAATAGGAAGCGACGCTAACGCACGCAGCACTATATGGGGCAGCTCCGAAACAAACGAAAGAGGTGAGTCTCTCCTCCACTTTATACTAAATACCAATCTCTGTATTTGTAAGAAGGCCAGGAGACCTACCTTCTTTTTTCCCAGTTCAGAAAGGTTCTCGGGATGGGAAGAGGTGTTGGATATAACGCTATCGTCAGATGGTGTAATCGTAGATGACTGGACGGTGTCAGACAAAGCATCGATGTCAGATCACTGTTTGATACTCTTCAGCATACGCGGTGAATCCTGCACCCCATCTCTATTTCGGAACCCTCGAAGAACGAATTGGGTTAAATTCAATAATATCACGTCGAAAAGTTTAGGAAGCGGTAAAATCAAAAAGATTATAACGGCAAACGAACTACACGAAACAGTTGGTAGGATGGAGAAATCTATCGAAATAGCCTTTAAGAAGTCCACCCCTTTTAGTACCCGTAAGGAAAAATCTCCACCTTGGTGGTCTGGGGAACTTAGGGATCTCAGAGCTAAAGTCAGGAAAACATTCAACGATAGCTACAGGTCAAAAGTATGGCAGCCATACAAGGACTCATTGAAACAATACAAGAAAGCAGTAAGGAAAGCCAAGTCAGAATCCTGGCGGTCATTCTGCTCATCTGTAGAAACATGCAGGGAGTCCGCCAGACTGAGCAAAATTCTGTCAAAAGAACGCTCAAATCCAAGCTTTCTCAGGAAGCAGGATGGAGTGTGGACAGATAATGCCAGGGATTCATTGGAAGCCCTTACTAACATCCACTTCCCGGGGTGCGGCCAGAGACCAACAATATGGACTCAAACCAATCTTCCGGAACCCTCCGAGGTGGAACTGGAAACTGTTATAGACAGAACTAAAATAAAGTTCGCAATAAACAATTTTCAACCCTACAAATCCCCCGGTCCAGATGGGATCTTACCGGTAATGCTTCAAAAGCTTGGGGAACCCATGATCATATGGCTGGATCAGGTCTTTAAAGCCAGCATTCGACTATCACATGTTCCACAAAGCTGGAAAAGAGTCAAAGTTGTTTTCATTCCGAAGACAGGTAGAAGAACCCATGATGAAGCAAGAGACTTTAGGCCAATAAGTCTAACATCTTTTCTGCTTAAAGCACTAGAGAGATTGCTGGACATACATATCAGATCCATCATACAAGGATCAAAGCTATCGACAGCCCAACATGCGTATATTAAGGGCAGGTCAACAGAAACTGCTCTACACGAAGTGGTGGGCACCATAGAAAAATCAATCAACTTCAAAGAATTTACTCTAGCTGCCTTCCTAGATATAGAGGGGGCTTTTAACAATATAAAGGTCGAGTCAATCACTCAATCACTAGGAATGATGGGGGTATCTACCCACATCTGCGGATTGATTGAGCAGATGCTCAGGAACAGACATACATATTATTGCAACCAGTGGTTCATCAACACTCTCCCGCTATGCGAACAGAGGCCCCGCAAGGGGGGGTTCTGTCCCCATTACTTTGGGTAGTGGCTATGAACGATATTTTACTGAAGCTCAATAGCGATAGAGTAAATGTAGTTGCATATGCAGACGATGTCGTAGTGGCAGTATCTGGTCTTTTTTTCTCCACGATAAGCGAAATTCTCGATGCAGCTCTGGGGAGACTCCAAAAATGGGCCTCACAAAGCGCGCTGGGTATCAACGCCGACAAGACAGAGCTAATGCTGTTCACTAAAAGAACTAAAATAGCACGGTTTAAACTTCCTTCTCTTAACGGAACTCCTCTGACTCTATCCTCTGAAGCAAAGTACTTGGGTGTCACATTGGACCCAAAACTTAGCTGGAAGAGAAACGTTGAGTGGCGTGTTGAGAAAGCATACATAGCCTATTACTCCAGCAAACGAATCATTAGTAAAAACTGGGGAATAAAACCAAAACTAGTCCTGTGGTTGTACACGGCCATCATAAGGCCGGTACTTACCTACGGAGTACTGGTGTGGTGTCCAGCACTAGACAGGCAATATAATATCAAGAAGCTAAGCAGCATACACCGTGCAGCTTGCGCGAGTGTAACAGGGGCCATTAGATCATGTCCCAAGGACGCACTTAATGCGCTCCTACATCAGCTGCCAATTGAGCCCCAAATAAAAGAAACTGCGGCGAACTCTGCAATCAGACTCCAAGAGTCAGGATGCTGGAGGCCAAAGCAGTACGGTCACAACAGAGTTCTCGAAGGGCTCTTGGGAGCAAACGAACAATCAGATTATCTACCTCCTTCGCTGGACTTCAGGAAAAGCTTCCGGGTAGTATTTCCATCTAGGCGGGACTGGAGCAGGGACAGACTGCCGGACGAGAACACCACCGCTCTCTACACGGACGGGTCAAAAATGAACTGCGGTGGGGGTGCTGGGGTGTTCTCAGAGAAGCTGGATGTGTCGCTTTCGTTCCGTCTATCTAACTTTGCCAGTATCTTCCAGGCAGAAGTTATATGAATTGAGAGGGCCTGTCAGGTACTGAAAGATAGAAGCGAAGGGGTACGGAAAGCATACATCTTCTCAGATAGTCAAGCAGCTCTCTTGGCACTGGAATCACCTAGAACCAATTCCAGAATAGTCCATGACTGCAAGTGTGCGTTAAGCTCAGCGGCTGAGTCGGTTGACATTTCTCTCGTTTGGGTTTCTGGCCATAGGAACATATCCGGTAACGAGAGGGCAGACGGGCTGGCCCGAGTCGGCGCCTTTCGAGGAATCCGAGGCGGAAGCAATACGCTGCCCGCTGGGAGTCATCAAGAGAGAACTGCATTTGAAGTTTGTGCGAACAGCAGGATTGAGATGGGGTAGGTTAACGACGTGCAAAATCGCGAGAGAAATTTGGTCTACCTATGATCGACCAAAAACGGTAGACCTCCTTAATAGATCAAGGAAAGAAATATTCCGCCTAACAGCTACAATCACGGGCCATTGGCCGCATGGTGAGCATGCGGCCAAGATCGGCCTTCCATTTAATAACCACTGCAGGAGCTGTAAACACGCAGACAGCAGAGAAACCATTTTTCACTATCTGTGTGAGTGCCCAGCTCTGGCACGCCTTCGACAAGAAACACTTGGGTTTATTCCAAGAGGGCTAAGGGAGATCTCTAAGTTTAATATAACCTGTTTAAAAAGCTTCATCCACAAATCAAAGTCGTTCGAAAACTAAAGACCGTAGGACATACCAGAGGTTTCACGAAAATAGCGTAGCAAAATGGTGCTTCCAGCGCTAATTGGGTCCTTGTCACTAAAGGACTAGGCAACGCTTCAACCAACCAACCAACCATATCTATCTCGATTATTTTTTGCTGTTACAAACCACCGTTATGCAAACAAAGTTATAATACCCTTGTGTACAAGTACGCTCGGGTATAAAACCGCCATGAATATTGGCATCGAAATCAAAAAACATAAATTATGTTTTACATAAAAATTACTTTGGCATTTTAACAAAAACAGTATATCTACAGACCTTATACATATGTCAAATCAATCCTGCACCACACAAGTCATTACTACTTATTTCAGCGCCACGATCGAGAACTTTGTTGATGCACGGTGGAAACTAACATACACGGAGGGTTCAAAATCGGAAAATGGGACTTCTTATACAATAGCATGCTCCGAATTCCTATCCGTAATTAGAGGCGTTCTCAATATTAACCACAAAAATGAAACAGTTACAAGAATCCGAAACTTAGTCACGCAATACCCAAACAAGCTGAAAATAATGTAGGTTCCTAGTCACGCCGGCATCCCAGGCAACCAAAAGGCAGATGAAGCGGAAAATTTTCCATCACTGCTCCTATAATATCAAAAAACGCATTGAACAAATCAGAAAAGTAAACAACTATACAATATGGTGAACGAAAGAGTTTGGAGAAATGGGACGCACATCTACAAGGACATAAATCCAGAAGGAAAAGGTTCAAAATATCCACGTGACTAACTCATCGTCAGCTATTGGAAAGAGCTCCACCGCCAAGATGCCACCTCTGCTTAAGTAGTAACCTCATAACTTACCACTTAATTCATAACTGTATATTTATTAAAAGCAAACAAATGTCAATTTTTAATAACATTTGTGTACAAGATCTACTGAAAAATGTTAGTCTTGAAAGCATTAAGAATAAGTTAATATTTTGAAGAAATATGATATTTATAATTTCATTTAATGGATTATTATAGCGAGGCCAAAGACCTTAGTTGTTAGTTGCATAGCTTTAAGAGGTCATACCAGTGTAACCCATGATAGAATATTTTGAAGTTTCTTGGACATAATAAGGTATGTTTTCAGCTATATTTTAAGATTTTTTTTTACAAAAATATTGAAAAATAACAGAGTTATGTCCTGTTTTAGAAGGTGCCAAAAGAAAAAGTTCAACAACTGCTGACATGATTCCGGCTGAATGAGTAGCTGAATCAAAAAAAGTCCAAAAGCTTATTAAAGTTAATAGTATTTCCTATACACTACCCTACGATTTTTGAAAAAATATAAAAAATTAATAAAATGGCGTAGCTCTGCAAAAAGGGTATTTTTTTTAATGCCAAATGGATAATTTTCAATCAATAAAAAATATCCTAGGTCATTGTATAGTAAATATATTCAAGAATACTCAGCTTCTCGTTGAGTTATGATGTTAGCAATTTTGAAAAATGTCATTTCGAGAAAAACGCGTTTACAGTTTTCTATGCCGCTTTCACAGGATATTTTTGAAAGTGTCTGGTATAGGCCCTTAAGTTTGTTTATGTAATTGATTTATATAAATAAATTGTAAGTAATAATAATAAAAAAATTTGAATTAGAAATAAAATTTTTAGTTCACAAAAACAGTTCTTCAAATTTTGTTTAAACTTTTCGCATAAATCGGTGTCTTGCCGAAAATGTCACGCAAGATTCAGCGCGCAGCATTATCCAATAGAGTAGTCATTTATTTCGCGGAAAACAAATAACAACAAGGAGAACTTCTGCGCTGTGCCGCTGACCGCTTGCCGCTTCATAACTGCTCGTAACATCGGTCATCGGAGTTTTTTAAAGCATCTAGTTGTTTTCGTCCCATAAAGATTTACACATAATTATTTAGGAAAAAAGTCAAGATTTCTATTTATCTTATTTTCAAAACAATGGAAGGGGTCGATTTTTGTGAGAAATGCAAAACAAGATTTGAAGACCTGTTTTTAAGCACTAAATTGTTGTTTTTTTTTTCTAATTCAAAATATATTTATCGTAAAGAACAGAAAAAATTCTGTAAGAACCATAATAAACATTGTTAAGTTTGTACTTAAACTAAAATGTATGAATTATCAAAATTTTACGTGCACAAAAGTTTGAGCCCCTGTACATCTGCAACCTTCCACAATTAACTCATTTGCAAAAATGTTGTGAACAAATAATACCACATTTGTACGAAATTACATTGAAATCGGTGACATCAACTTTTTGAGCGGGTACACTTGTCCATGTGTACATATAAAGTGCATTTAATGTTGTTGCAGTGTTTGAAAAGAAAGAAAACAAAATAATAAATACAAGTTTAATTTAAAAGATTAATTTAATATTTTTCTTTGATCTGTGTTGTGACAACGCCTCTAAGATTTAATTCGATACATGATACAATTTTTAATTAATTAATTGGCACAAAATTTGATTCGCGACAAAATTTAAATATATTTGAGCGACAATAATTTAAATATTTAGAGAATTTTCATAAATAAAATTTCTAAGTATTTTAAATTCCTAAAATAATTTTCCAAATTTTATATTTTACCAATACTGCGCTGTAATCTCGCAATTTCGGCCAGCATCGAATAATTACATAATTCAGTAATTTTCTAAAGTTTTAATTTATCCATCATCTATCGCTATTAGTCAGTGATGCACCACGTTGGTAAAGATACCAACACAAGCGCAACAATTTTGTCTTAGTATGCGTGCGCTTCATATCATGTCAGGGATATGCGGACCATGTCGTTATTATGGTTAGGGGAAAATCAATATTTACCCTTTGTGACATCATACAGAGGGGCCTTACAACGGCTGCTGAATGGTGCGAAGAGATGGGTTTGAGAATTAATTCCTCAAAAACCTCTCTCGCTCCGTTCACCAGAAAAAGATCCTTAACAGGAATGACGGCTTTTCTCTTAACTGGCACGAGAGTCAATGTTAGCTCAGAGGTAAAATATTTGGGGGTAATATTTGACAAAAAACTTTTATGGAAATCATTTTCAAGTGCGACTGTTAAAAAAGCCACAGCCTCATTAATGATATGCAGAAGGCTTGCGGGTAAATCATGGGGATGTAATCCTGACATCGCTCGCTGGACGCACATATGTCATGATGGTGAGACCTATCATCACGTATGGCAGTGTGGCGTGGTCGAAGAGAGTGGAGCTCAATACAGCAAAATCAGTCCTGAGCAAAATTCAACGCCTAGCATGCCTAATTATAACGGGGGCCATGTGCACCTGTCCAACGGCAGCAACGGAAGTGGTACTGGATCAAACTCCCTTACATCTAGTGGTACAGGAATCTGCTAAGAAATCCCTCTGCGGGGTTCTGGAAGTAATTCCTGGAGAATCTAGACTTACCCACATAATATGGGACAAGAACCCATGTGGGAATTACTTCATAATGAAGTCAATAAAGGACTGCATGCCAAAGAGATTCAACTTTAACTTAAGTTTGAAAGTAAGTTAAGTAACAAAAAAGAGTTTAAAAACCTGTCTGAAACGTATCACATTGGGAAAAACACACTTGTGGGGTATACGGATGGTTCTAAAACGGCAGAAGGAAGTGGGGCTGGAGTCTTTGGGCCAATAACCAAATACTGGGAACCAATGGGTTCTTTCCCCAGTATCTTTCAAGCGAAAATACACGCTATTGAGAGATGCACCCAGTTCAACATTGACAGAAAGTATCGCGGAAAAAACATCGCTATACTAACCGATAGTCAAGCTGCGATTAAAAGCTAAGCCTGTAAAGTCTAAGCTAGTTTGGGACTGCAAAGAAAAATTAAACACTCGTGGCAGTATAAATAAACTATCCCTACTGTGGGTACTGGGCCATACGGGAGTGGAAGGGAACGAGATGGCGGGCTGTTTTGCTAGAAAGGCGGCTGCCTCTCCATTCAATGATCCTGAGCCATTCTACGGGTTATCATCCAACACAGTGGGAAGTTTTCTAGAAAACTGTGCGAAGGATAGAAGAAGCCAAATGTGGAAATCTCTTCCAGGCTTAAAACAGTCGAAGGCCTTTCTGGGAGATCCCGGAAGAGCTAAGGTATTAAGAGGCATGCCTCGGGGAAAACTGAGGATTCTCACTGGGTTTTTGAGTGGTCATTGCCTTCTTAATTATCATTTGTACAAACTGATTCGCTGCTAGCTTCGGGACCAGTGCTGCCTCGTTGAAATGTTGCATAATTTCTCACTTTTTTAATGAATTTAAAATGTCTTATTACGTCAAACGAAGTATATTAATTTTTTGAAGGCTTGAAAGAATGGAATTATTTCATTATCTATGGATAAATGGACTATGGATCAATGGATTAAAAAAAAACCGGAATTTTTGCATTTTTCAAAATTGGCGTTATATGGGAGGTGGCGAGGTTATGGTCCCATTTCAAAAAATTTTATCGACTATAACACCGATATTGAGGAACATTTGTTCACCAAATTTTGTGACGACACCTTAGACCGTTATGGATATACAGAAATTGTTTCAAAGTTTCATAAATACCTAATTTCTTAGTTCGAAATCGCTCCAAATACGAATTTAACTCGATTTGCTGTAGTAGATACCGAAAAAACAGAGTTTTGCATTTTTCAAAAACTTCCGTTGTATGGGAGCTGGGCGTGGCTATTAACCGATCTTGACCATTTTCAATAACAACTTACCCTGTCCAAAGAACAATCTATGTACCAAATTTCATTCAGATATATCAATTTTTACTCATGCTATTGTAACCACTGACAGACGGCCGGACGGACGAACGGACGAACGGACAGACAGTCAGGGCTAAATAGATTTCTCTTCTCATTCTGATCATTTTAGTATATATATGTCTATATCTATCTCGATTATTTTTTGCTGTTACAAACAACCGTTATGCAAACAAAATTATAATACCCTTGTGTACAAGTACGCTCGGGTATGAAAACGCCATGAATATTGGCATCGAAATCAACCAAACATAAATTATGTTTTCCATAAAACTACTTTGGCATTTTAAGAAAAACACTATACCTACAGACCTTATACATTTGTCAAATCAATCCTGCACCAAACAAGTCATTACTACTTATTTCAGCGCCACGATCGAGAAATTTGTTGATGCACGGTGGAAACTAGCATACACGGAGGGTTCAAAATCGGAAAATCGGACTTCTTATGCAATAGCGAGCAACGATAAGGAGCACTAAATTTTCACAGCTGAAGCCGAGGCATTGGTTGTTGCAGTTATTACTAGTAAATCGCTTAGAGGTAATCACTTGATATGCTCCGAATTCCTATCCGTAATTAATTAATTACCACAAAAATGAAACAGTTACAAGAATCCGAAACTTAGTCACGCAATACCCAAACAAGCTGAAAATAATGTAGGTTCCTAGTCACGCCGGCATCCCAGGCAACCAAAAGGCAGATGAAGCGGCAAAATTTTCCATCACTGCTCCTATAACATCAAAAAACGCATTGAACAAATAAGAAAAGTTAAACAACTATACAATATGGTGAACGAAAGAGTTCGAAGAAATGGAACGCACATCTACAAGGACATAAATTCAGAAGGAAAAGGTTCAAATATCCACGTCACTAACTCATCGTCACCTATTGGAAAGAGCTCCACCGCCAAGATGCCACCTCTGCTTAAGTAGTAACCTCTTAACTTACCACTTAATTCATAACTGTATCTTTATTAAAAGCAAACAAATGTCAATTTTTAATAAAATTTGTCTACCAGATCTACTCAAAAATGTTAGTCTTTGAAGAAATATGATATTTATAATTTCATTTAATGAATTATTATAGCGGGGCCAAAGACCTTAGTTGTTAGTTGTTTAGATTGAAGAGGTCATACCAGTGTAACCCATGATAGAATATTTGGAAGTTCCGTGGACATAATAAGGTATATTTTCAGCTATATTTTAGGATTTTTTTTTACAAAAATATTGAAAGATAACAGAGTTATGTCCTGTTTTTGGAGGTGTCAAAAGAAAAAGTTCACCAACTGCTGACATGATTCCGGCTGAATGAGTAGCTGAATCAAAAAAAGTCCAAAAGGTTATTAAAGTTAGTGGTATTTCTTAAACAATGTTCTACGATTTTTGAAAAAATATAAAAAATTAATAAAATGGTTCTGCAAAAAGGGTCTTTTTTTAATGCCAAATTGACAATTTTCAATCCATTAAAAAGATCGTAGGTCATTGTATAGTAAATATATTTAAGAATACTCAGCTTAAATTTAAAGTCGATCGGTCAATTTCTCGTTGAGTTATGATGTTAGCAATTTTGAAAAATGTCATTTCGAGAAAAACGCGTTTAAAGTTTTTTATAGGCAGGTGGAGCGGTCGGTCTTTAGAACGCTGCCATTCAAAAACTTTTCACAGGATATTTTTGAAAGTGTCTGGTATAGGCCCTTAAGTTTGTTCATGTAATTGATTTATATAAATAAATTGTAAATAATAATAATATTTTAAATTAGAAATAAAATTTTTTAGTTCGCAAAAACAGTTATTCAAATTTTGTTAAAATTTTTCACACAAATCGGTGTCTTGCCGAAAAATGTCACGCAGGATGCAGCACGCAGATAAACCAATAGTGTAGTCATTTACTTCGCGGAAAACCAATAACAACACCGAGAACTTCTGCGCTGTACCGCTGAGCGCGTGCCGCTTCATAACTGCGCGTAACATCGGTCATCGGAGTTTTTTTTAAACATCTAGTTGTTTTCGTCCCATAAAGATTTACACATGATTATTTAGGAAAATAGTCAAGATTTCTATTTATCTTATTTTCAAAACAATGGAAGGGGTAGATTTTTTGTGAGAAATACAAAACAAAACTTGAAGACCTGTTTTAAAGCACTAAATTGTTTTTTTTTTCTAATTCAAAATATATTTATCGTAAAGAACCATTATAAACATTGTTAATTTTGTACTTAAGCTTAAATGTATGAATTATCAAAATTTTACATGCACAAAAGTTTTAGCCCCTGTACATCTGCAACCTTCCACAATTAAATCTCCCCCATTTGCAAAAATGTTGAGAAAAAATAACACCACATTTGTACGAAATTAGATTGAAATCGGTGACATCAACTTTTTGAGCGGGTACACTTGTGCATGTGTACATATAAAGTGCATTTCATGTTGTTGCAGTGTTTGAAAAGAAAGAAAACAAAATAATAAATACAAGTTTAATTTTAAAGATTAATTTAATATTTTTTTTTATCTGTTTTGTGACAACGCCTCTAAAATTTAATTCGATACATAATACAATTTTTAAACACTAATTTGCACAAATTTTGATTTGCGAAAAAATTTAAATATAGTTAAGCGACAATAATTTACATAAATAAAATTTGCGAGTGTTTTAAATTCCTAAAATAATTTTCCAAATTTTATCTTTTACCAATACTGCGTTGCAATCTCGCAATTTCGGCCAGCATCGAATAATTACTTAATGCAGTAATTATCTAAAGTTTTAATTAATCCATCATCTATCGCTATTAGTCAGTGATGCACCACGTTGGTAGAGATACCAACCCAAGCGCAACAATTTTGTCTTAGTATGCGTGCGCTTTGTCTCGCATAAAAATATTAACCTCCGCAGACCATGCATACACCACAACGCACAAAGGCAAACTGATTCGCTGCCAGCGTCGGGACCAGTGCTGCCAGATCTGCCGCGTTGAAATTTTGAATAATTTCTCACGTAAAATGGTGCGTGTAAGTGGGGTAAAATCCGTATAAATCCGTATCTGAAACGCGGTTGCCATGTTTCCCTCACTTTTTTAATGAATTTAAAATGTCTTATTTCGTCAAACGAAGTATATTAATTTTTTGAAAGCTTTTAAGAATGGAATTATTTTATAATCTAGAGTGGATCGAATATCTCCATCATGCGCAATTTCAATCAACAATATATAAAAATGGTGTACACCAAGGCACATTCTGGGGTATATTTTGTGATTTGCTTTTCAAAATTTCATAAAAATCAAGTTTCTTAATTAACTATCTCTCTAAATATCAAATTTTAATTAATATGTTCCAATGAATTAAGAAAAACGAAATTTTTGCATATTTCAAAATTTCCGTTATATTTGAGGTGGCGAGGTTATGGTCCGATTTCAAAATTTTTTATTGATGATAACACCGATATTGAGAAAAATTTGTTCACCAAATTTTGAGACGATACCTTAGACCGTTATTGAGATACAGGATCTGTTTCCTAAGTGGGCGTGGCAACGCCCATTTCTCAAAATTTCATAAATACCTAATTTCTTAGTTAAATATCGCTCCAAAAATACCGAATTGCACTCAATTTGCTGTAATAGATACCGAAAAAAAGGAGTTTTTGCATTTTTAAAAAATTTCCGTTATATGGGAGGTGGGCGTGGTTATTAACAGATCTTGACCATTTTCAATACCAACCTACCCTGTCGAAAGAGCAATCTATGTACCAAATTTCATTGAGATATCTCAATTTTAACTCAAGTTATTGTAACCACGGACATACGGACGGATGGACGGACGGACAGACAGTCAGGGCTAAATTGATTCCTCTTTTCATTCTGATCATTTTAGTATAAATATGTCTATATCTATCTCTCCTTCATTGCTGGTCGCCTTACCGCGGCGAAGGGGCTTAAATGCCGTTCTGAGAGTTCCCCGCTGGGAGCTTTCAGACCGGGATGAACTAAGAGGAAAGCTTCATATTCCTTGCAGCCATGTAGGGGCAGAGAAAACCTTTGTCCCTACGGGTCTGGGAGGAATGTGGAGATAGCCGCATCAGCACCACCCTAAGCTAAGGTGTTGAGGTACCCGTGCCGAGAGATGAAAGATCAGCGGGTGGATATCGAATAGCTGGCCTCGAACGGTCCCCTCCGATGCCCTGGCAAGGTCGGAGTGGGCAAGCGCCTTCTCTATGCATGCCAGCTCTGCGGACGAGTGGCTAACCCTTTCCGTGCCTACTCGTGGGACCAACAATGAACTCAAAAAAAACAACAATAAAAATCCAAAACATACATCAACTGACGAAACAACAACGACGACAACGGCAACGAACAACGGACAAACGGCAGCGACGACCCTCCCTTATCGGAATCCGGGATGTATCATCACGGAGTCCGACGAGGACACCCTGCTCGCCTCCAGTCAGGAGACGATAAAAAGTGTATCAGGCGTTACCACCCAAAGTAAGCCAAATGCACAAGCCGAGATCACACCCGAAAATTCTACCACCCAAAGTAGGCCTCCAGATGAAAAACCATCTAGTACTTCGAAAGCTGCCGGACTTACCATTCACAGTACACCGGTGGCCAGAGAAGAGGATGACACTGCCAAAAAGGGTGGTGTAAGAAAGAAGCGGAAAAAGTCGCTCAACCAAATTCGTAAAAGTAGGTACCAAAGGGCGGTATATATGATGGACAAACTGTCCAACACTGGTACCGCCTCCGGTTCTATTGAGTCGAAGAGCACTATAAGCAGGTGATAGAGGAATACGAGAACTTCTTGAAAGAGAAGCCATCTATTCCTTCACGCACACCCAGCCAGCCTAAGAATACGGGATCTCAGAAGAGAAACCTTTCAACGAACGAAAGCGGCAATGGGAGTGACGCAAACAAGCTTAAAAAGGCGACCCCTGCGCGCTCAGACACATCCCATCGCAACTATTCCGAGGTAGCCAAAGATGGCCTGCAGGTAGCAATCGTCGACGATAACTCGCAGTCGCCGGCGGCGATTCAGCAGCACTGGGTGGAGATTGACGTCAAATTGTCGAGCCTCGTCATGGATCAGGTACACGACAATCCGGCGGATCCCCACCCGGATTTTGACTCCTCCGAAACTTTCCGGGGTTACAGGGTGATCAGGTGTGCAAATCAAGCTTCCTTGGACTTCCTTGCCGGATGCGTCACTAAAATAAGTGATGCATTCGTCGTCTTTAAGCTAAGGCTGATTCCGGCCGGAGAGGTCCCAGGAGGCCAGCCACGTGCGCGTATCTGGTTACCCCCATTGGAGGAGCCGGGCGAGAAGCTGCTACGCTGCCTGAAAATTCAAAACGGGCACATACCAGCAATTTCGGATTGGCAACTTATTAAAGTTGAGCAGCCGAATAAATCAAGCCGTCCCCTACTCTTGGCCATTTGCGAGGAATCGCTGGAGGCCCTCGCCAAAGCGGACAACAGAGTCCGTTTTGGGATCCGTATGGCCAAGATGAAGATCTTTCGAGGCGACAAGGCTTCTGACGAAGACGACACTGAGGAGGTCGACGACGCAAGCCAGTTGCTGCGAGACGTCGCAATCACGGATTATGACCGCGGGCAAGATAAAATGCGTGGAGATGAATCTGCAGCACTCTAAATGTGCGACAGATAATCTGTCGATGTTGCTCGGTGAGGAAAACATCGATGTCGGCCTCACCCAGGAACCGTGGGTAAAATACCTGCAGATTCTAGGCCTAACCAGCAGAACACATAACCTCCTCTATAGTGGTAACACAGGTAAACCCAGGGCGTGTATTCTAATCAAAAAAGATTTAAATGCATTTCTCTGTTCAAATTACAGCACAACAGATTTAACAGTGGCGAAGGTAGAGTCCGGGAAGCATCGGAACCTACATCTGGTGTCTGCCTACATGGCACATGACAGGGATGCTCCTCCAGACGAACCGAAGCGCTTTATCGCACAAAACCAAAACCAAACGAACATCATAATAGGAAGCGACGCTAACGCACGCAGCACTATATGGGGCAGCTCCGAAACAAACGAAAGAGGTGAGTCTCTCCTCCACATTATACTAAATACCAATCTCTGTATTTGTAACAAGGCCAGGAGACCTACCTTCTTTTTTCCCAGTTCAGAAAGGTTCTCGGGATGGGAAGAGGTGTTGCATATAACGCTATCGTCAGATGGTGTAATCGTAGATGACTGGACGGTGTCAGACAAAGCATCGATGTCAGATCACTGTTTGATACTCTTCAGCATACGCGGTGAATCCTGCACCCCATCTCTATTTCGGAACCCTCGAAGAACGAATTGGGTTAAATTCAATAATATCACGTCGAAAAGTTTAGGAAGCGGTAAAATCAAAAAGATTATAACGGCAAACGAACTACACGAAACAGTTGGTAGGATGGAGAAATCTATCGAAATAGCCTTTAAGAAGTCCACCCCTTTTAGTACCCGTAAGGAAAAATCTCCACCTTGGTGGTCTGGGGAACTTAGGGATCTCAGAGCTAAAGTCAGGAAAACATTCAACGATAGCTACAGGTCAAAAGTATGGCAGCCATACAAGGACTCATTGAAACAATACAAGAAAGCAGTAAGGAAAGCCAAGTCAGAATCCTGGCGGTCATTCTGCTCATCTGTAGAAACATGCAGGGAGTCCGCCAGACTGAGCAAAATTCTGTCAAAAGAACGCTCAAATCCAAGCTTTCTCAGGAAGCAGGATGGAGTGTGGACAGATAATGCCAGGGATTCATTGGAAGCCCTTACTAACATCCACTTCCCGGGGTGCGGCCAGAGACCAACAATATGGACTCAAACCAATCTTCCGGAACCCTCCGAGGTGGAACTGGAAACTGTTATAGACAGAACTAAAATAAAGTTCGCAATAAACAATTTTCAACCCTACAAATCCCCCGGTCCAGATGGGATCTTACCGGTAATGCTTCAAAAGCTTGGGGAACCCATGATCATATGGCTGGATCAGGTCTTTAAAGCCAGCATTCGACTATCACATGTTCCACAAAGCTGGAAAAGAGTCAAAGTTGTTTTCATTCCGAAGACAGGTAGAAGAACCCATGATGAAGCAAGAGACTTTAGGCCAATAAGTCTAACATCTTTTCTGCTTAAAGCACTAGAGAGATTGCTGGACATACATATCAGATCCATCATACAAGGATCAAAGCTATCGACAGCCCAACATGCGTATATTAAGGGCAGGTCAACAGAAACTGCTAAACACGAAGTGGTGGGCACCATAGAAAAATCAATCAACTTCAAAGAATTTACTCTAGCTGCCTTCCTAGATATAGAGGGGGCTTTTAACAATATAAAGGTCGAGTCAATCACTCAATCACTAGAAATGATGGGGGTATCTACCCACATCTGCGGATTGATTGAGCAGATGCTCAGGAACAGACATACATATTATAGCAACCAGTGGTTCATCAACACTCTCCCGCTATGCGAACAGAGGCCCCGCAAGGGGGGGTTCTGTCCCCATTACTTTGGGTAGTGGCTATGAACGATATTTTACTGAAGCTCAATAGCGATAGAGTAAATGTAGTTGCATATGCAGACGATGTCGTAGTGGCAGTATCTGGTCTTTTTTTCTCCACGATAAGCGAAATTCTCGATGCAGCTCTGGGGAGACTCCAAAAATGGGCCTCACAAAGCGCGCTGGGTATCAACGCCGACAAGACAGAGCTAATGCTGTTCACTAAAAGAACTAAAATAGCACGGTTTAAACTTCCTTCTCTTAACGGAACTCCTCTGACTCTATCCTCTGTAGCAAAGTACTTGGGTGTCACATTGGACCCAAAACTTAGCTGGAAGAGAAACGTGGAGTGGCGTGTTGAGAAAGCATACATAGCCTATTACTCCAGCAAACGAATCATTAGTAAAGACTGGGGATTAAAACCAAAACTAGTCCTGTGGTTGTACACGGCCATCATAAGGCCGGTACTTACCTACGGAGTACTGGTGTGGTGTCCAGCACTAGACAGGCAATATAATATCAAGAAGCTAAGCAGCATACACCGTGCAGCTTGCGCGAGTGTAACAGGGGCCATTAGATCATGTCCCAAGGACGCACTTAATGCGCTCCTACATCAGCTGCCAATTGAGCCCCAAATAAAAGAAACTGCGGCGAACTCTGCAATCAGACTCCAAGAGTCAGGATGCTCTATCAGATTATCTACCTCCTTCGCTGGACTTCAGGAAAAGCTTCCGGGTAGTATTTCCATCTAGGCGGGACTGGAGCAGGGACAGACTGCCGGACGAGAACACCACCGCTCTCTACACGGACGGGTCAAAAATGAACTGCGGTGGGGGTGCTGGGGTGTTCTCAGAGAATCTGGATGTGTCGCTTTCGTTCCGTCTATCTAACTTTGCCAGTATCTTCCAGGCAGAAGTTATATGAATTGAGAGGGCCTGTAAGGTACTGAAAGATAGAAGCGAAGGGGTACGGAAAGCATACATCTTCTCAGATAGTCAAGCAGCTCTCTTGGCACTGGAATCACCTAGAACCAATTCCAGAATAGTCCATGACTGCAAGTGTGCGTTAAGCTCAGCGGCTGAGTCGGTTGACATTTCTCTCGTTTGGGTTTCTGGCCATAGGAACATATCCGGTAACGAGAGGGCAGACGGGCTGGCCCGAGTCGGCGCCTTTCGAGGAATCCGAGGCGGAAGCAATACGCTGCCCGCTGGGAGTCATCAAGAGAGAACTGCATTTGAAGTTTGTGCGAACAGCAGGATTGAGATGGGGTAGGTTAACGACGTGCAAAATCGCGAGAGAAATTTGGTCTACCTATGATCGACCAAAAACGGTAGACCTCCTTAATAGATCAAGGAAAGAAATATTGCGCCTAACAGCTACAATCACGGGCCATTGGCCGCATGGTGAGCATGCGGCCAAGATCGGCCTTCCATTTAATAACCACTGCAGGAGCTGTAAACACGCAGACAGCAGAGAAACCATTTTTCACTATCTGTGTGAGTGCCCAGCTCTGGCACGCCTTCGACAAGAAACACTTGGGTTTATTCCAAGAGGGCTAAGGGAGATCTCTAAGTTTAATATAACCTGTTTAAAAAGCTTCATCCACAAATCAAAGTCGTTCGAAAACTAAAGACCGTAGGACATACCAGAGGTTTCACGAAAATAGCGTAGCAAAATGGTGCTTCCAGCGCTAATTGGGTCCTTGTCACTAAAGGACTAGGCAACGCTTCAACCAACCAACCAACCATATCTATCTCGATTATTTTTTGCTGTTACAAACCACCGTTATGCAAACAAAGTTATAATACCCTTGTGTACAAGTACGCTCGGGTATAAAACCGCCATGAATATTGGCATCGAAATCAAAAAACATAAATTATGTTTTACATAAAAATTACTTTGGCATTTTAACAAAAACAGTATATCTACAGACCTTATACATATGTCAAATCAATCCTGCACCACACAAGTCATTACTACTTATTTCAGCGCCACGATCGAGAACTTTGTTGATGCACGGTGGAAACTAACATACACGGAGGGTTCAAAATCGGAAAATGGGACTTCTTATACAATAGCATGCTCCGAATTCCTATCCGTAATTAGAGGCGTTCTCAATATTAACCACAAAAATGAAACAGTTACAAGAATCCGAAACTTAGTCACGCAATACCCAAACAAGCTGAAAATAATGTAGGTTCCTAGTCACGCCGGCATCCCAGGCAACCAAAAGGCAGATGAAGCGGAAAATTTTCCATCACTGCTCCTATAATATCAAAAATCGCATTGAACAAATCAGAAAAGTAAACAACTATACAATATGGTGAACGAAAGAGTTTGGAGAAATGGGACGCACATCTACAAGGACATAAATCCAGAAGGAAAAGGTTCAAAATATCCACGTGACTAACTTATCGTCAGCTATTGGAAAGAGCTCCACCGCCAAGATGCCACCTCTGCTTAAGTAGTAACCTCATAACTTACCACTTAATTCATAACTGTATATTTATTAAAAGCAAACAAATGTCAATTTTTAATAACATTTGTGTACAAGATCTACTGAAAAATGTTAGTCTTGAAAGCATTAAGAATACAGTTAATATTTTGAAGAAATATGATATTTATAATTTCATTTAATGGATTATTATAGCGAGGCCAAAGACCTTAGTTGTTAGTTGCATAGCTTTAAGAGGTCATACCAGTGTAACCCATGATAGAATATTTTGAAGTTTCTTGGACATAATAAGGTATGTTTTCAGCTATATTTTAAGATTTTTTTTTACAAAAATATTGAAAAATAACAGAGTTATGTCCTGTTTTAGAAGGTGCCAAAAGAAAAAGTTCACCAACTGCTGACATGATTCCGGCTGAATGAGTAGCTGAATCAAAAAAAGTCCAAAAGCTTATTAAAGTTAATAGTATTTCCTATACACTACCCTACGATTTTTGAAAAAATATAAAAAATTAATAAAATGGCGTAGCTCTGCAAAAAGGGTATTTTTTTTAATGCCAAATTGAGAATTTTTTAACCAATTAAAAAGATCGTAGGTTATTGTATAGTAAATATATTCAAGATTACTCAGCTTAAATTTGAAGTCGATCGGTCAATTTCACGTTGAGTTATGATGTTAGCAATTTTGAAAAATGTCATTTCGAGAAAAACGCGTTACAGTTTTCTATAGGCAGGTGGAGCGGTCTATACCTGCGAGCAGTCGGTCTTTAGAACGCTGCCATTCAAAATCTTTTCAAGATACAACTTTGCCGCTTTCACAGGATATTTTTGAAAGTGTCTGGTATAGGCCATTAAGTTTGTTTATGTAATTGATT
Organism: Philophylla caesio; assembly: GCA_963971545.1. NCBI lineage: Eukaryota > Metazoa > Arthropoda > Insecta > Diptera > Tephritidae > Philophylla > Philophylla caesio. The sequence continues at coordinate 62,741,815 of OZ020605.1, forward strand.
TATATAAATAAATTGTAAATAATAATAATAATAATATTTTGAATTAGAAATACAATTTTTTAGTGCGCAAAAACAGTTCTTCAATTTTGTTTAAATATTTCGCACAAATCTGTGTCTTGCCGAAAAATGTCACGCAGGATGCAGCACGCAGCATAATCCAATAGTGTAGTCTTTTATTTCGCGGAAAACAAATAACAACACCGAGAACTTCTGCGCTGTACCGCTGACCGCTTGCCGCTTCATAACTGCTCGTAACATCGGTCATCGGAGTTTTTTTAAACGTCTAGTTGTTTTCGTCCTATAAAGATTTACACATAATTATTTAGGAAAAAAGTCAAAATGTCTATTTATCTTATTTTCAAAACAATGGAAGGGGTAGATTTTTGCGAGAAATACAAAACAAAATTTGAAGACCTGTTTTAAAGCACTAAATTGTTTTTTTTTCTAATTCAAAATATATTTATCGTAAAGAACCATTATAAACATTGTTAAGTTTGTACTTAAGCTAAAATGTATGAATTATCAAAATTTTACGTGCACAATAGTTTGAGCCCCTGTACATCTGCAACCTTCCACAATTAACTCTCCCCCATTTGCAAAAATGTTGTGAACAAATAACACCACATTAGATTAGATTGAAATCGGTGACATCAACTTTTTGAGCGGGTACACTTGTGCATGTGTACATATAAGGTGCATTTAATGTTGTTGCAGTGTTTAAAAAGAAAGAAAACAAAATAATAAATACAAGTTTAATTTTAAAGATGAATTTAATATTTTTTTTATCTGTTTTGTGACAACGCCTCTAAAATTTAATTCGATACATGATACAATTTTTTAATAATTAATTTGCACAAAATTTGATTCTCGACAAAATTTAAATATATTTAAGCGACAATAATTTTCATAAATAAAACTGGCGAGTGTTTTAAATTCCTAAAATAATTTTCCAAATTTTATGTTTTACCAATACTACGCTGCAATCTCGCATATTCGGCCAGCATCGAATAATTACTTAACTCAGTAATTTTCAAAAGTTTTAATTTATCCATCATCTATCGCTATTAGTCAGTGATGCACCACGTTGGTAGATATGTATACCAACACAAGCGCAACAATTTTGTGTTAGTATGCGTGAGCTTTGTCTCGCATAAAAATATTAACCTCCGCAGACCATGCATACACCACAACGCACAAAGGCAAACTGATTCGCTGCCAGCGTCGGGACCAGTTCTGCCAGATCTGCCGCGTTGAAATTTTGAATAATTTCTCACGTAAAATGGTGGGTGTAAGTGGGGTAAAATCCGTAAAAATCCGTATCTGAAACGCGGTTGCCATGTTTCCCTCACTTTTTTAATGAATTTAAAATGTCTTATTACGACAAAGGAAGTATATTAATTTTTTGAAGACTTGAAAGAAGGGCATTATTGCATTATCAAGAGTGGATCGAATATCTCCGTCATGCCCACAACCGTACGCAATTTCAATCAACAATATATGAAAATGGTGTTCACCAAGGCACATTAAACAGGTAGCAGCATTGAAGAAAATGCAACCCTGGGGTATATTTTGTGATTTGCTTTTCAAAATTTCATAAAAATCAAGTTTCTTAATTAACTATCTCTCTAAATATCAAATTTGAATTAATATGTTCCAATGAATTAAGAAAAACGACAGGAATTTTTTCCTAAGTGGGCGTGGCAACGGATTTTTTGCATTTTTCAAAAACTTCCGTTATATGGTGGGCGTGGTTATTAACCGATCTTGACCATTTTCAATACCATCCTACCCTGTCCTAAGAGCAATCTATATACCAAATTTCATTGAGATATCTCTATTTCTACTTAAGTTATTGTACCCACGGACATACGGACGGACGGACGGACGGACAAACAGTCAGGGCTAAGTAGATTCCTCTTTTCATTCTGATCATTTTAGTATATATAAGTTAACGCGGCCGGCTACTGCCCACTTCCGCTGTTCCCACGGCTGGCAGCTACACGTGTCGCAGCGTCAGCATAATTGCATTTCACACGGTTGCGAAATCTATGCATTTCGCAATGCACCGAAATATGCTACCCGCGGGAAGTCAAGGCCAATGCCGCTCGCACCCAGACGGTGAGCGCGCCCTTACGTAAGTTTGGCAGCGCGAAACATTATAAGAGGGAGCAGAACCTGGAGTTGGGGCAGTTGCTGTTGGGGCGTGAACATAGCTTACCGTATTTAGTGCTTATCTAGTAAATTAAATTGTGTCAATAAACTTGTTAAACCACTGTGAAATCTTGTATTGTTTCTTTGGGCGAGTTGGCCCTTAATTTTTTTAGTGCAAAGGACTCATAGTCCTTTAACTGGCGCCCGAGCAGGGACCAGCAGTGAAAGTGTTTGGAAAAAAAAAAAAAAAAAAAAAAAAAAACCAAAGAAAAGCTAAAAGCCACAATTAAGGTGGAAAAGTATAAAAAAGGCTAAGAGCCACAATGAAAAGAGCATAAACCTCTTGCGTTGTGAAAATCAGAAAAGGCTACGAAGCCAGTGCAGTGAACCTGGAAAAAATTTCCAAAGAAAGCGAGTTCATCAGATAATACGAAAATAAAAAAGGACAACATATGCAATTATTGGTGCTGTGAGTATATTATTCGCAAAATAACCTTTCCTATTTCAGAAAAATACCTTAAGATGGAGGAATTAAGGACGACTGTCACCAGTCTGACAGGCGCTGTCAACGCGATCCTGGAGAAGATGACCACGCTCGAGAGGCGAGTGAGTCAAGCGCATCAGCCAGGTCGGCCGCTAGGCCAGGGGGGATACATAGTGTAGAAGAGAAACCTCTTCGGGCTCCGGCCACTGAGCTAGAGCTTAAAGAGATTAGTCGGCTCCCTGACTGTGTGAAGGAGCTTAGGATTTTCGATGGCAATCCCGTTGAGTATGTATCCTGGATACATGCTGTGGAGGCCATTTTGTCAGATTTCAAGGTGCTTGAGGGGAAACCAATGTTTAGGGCTATAATGCAACACGTCCGACAAAAAGTTCGTGGCACTGCAGATGCGGCACTGGTCTCATATAATATTTTTGATAATAACTGGACCAAGATAAAAGAGTGTCTTTCGCTGCACTATGCTGACAAACGCGATATTCGGACGCTGGAACACCAGTTGCATCAATTGCAACAAAGGGGGTCCAGAATTGACGAATTCTATGCCGCCGTCAACCACCAATTTTCCTTGATTATTAATAAAATCAAGACAGAATCCTACTCGGAAGAAACGGTAAGAGTCCTCGTAGACACATATCGGAATAGGGCTCTCGACGTATTTATACGGCGAATTTTCGAAAATGCTATTGATTCAGAAGCCAAAAACCCTTCCAGAAGCATATTCTGCATGTCTGGAAATTCAAAATGTGAATTTCCGTAACTTTTCTCTTCACAGCTCCCAGGTAACCAACCAAGTGGTTGTCCCCATCAACAATGTCCCAAGGCCAAATTTCACATATGGCGATAGGTCGCCACCAGTACCTCCAAGACCTACCTGGCGACAACAGGATCGCCGTCAACAATTTCCATCTTGGGAGCGATCCTCCGGACATGTCCGTGTCCAGCCTTCCTCTCAATCATTTGCACAGCCGAAAAATTCACCTGTGGAGAAAATGGACGTGGATGGATCGGTGCAAACACGCGCTGTCAACTATGTAAACAGACCGAATCCGTATAAAAGAGGAGCAAAGTCGGATAATCTTCCACGGAAACATCAGAAACTATTCTACTCATCCACTGGCACAAATGAGGAGGAGGGGAATTTTCTCCCCGGGGGTCATCTAGCGTACCATACCTAGGCTATACACTCCCGAATGGCCGCACCCTCAAATTCCTTATAGATACGGGGGCTAATAAGAATTTTATTAGTGAAGCGGTCGCAACAGGAAGTGCTCCTGTAGAGGAAGTATTTACAGTGCACTCAGCTGGGGGAACAGTGCCGGTAGAAAAGAAAGTTTCCCTCAACTTTTTTAAAGATGTTGGCCACAGTGCTAAAATAACTTTCTTCGTGCTCCCAGGGCTACAATCCTTTGACTTTGAGGATGCTAGGGGCTGTGGTCGATAGAAAAAACAACTATTTAAAAATTAACGAATTAAAATTGCCTCTAAAGGCCAGGATTTCCAATCAGGTCAACTATTCTGTGGGAAGTGGCGTATCTACGGAAATCGGACAACGCGTAGGGAATATACTGGAAAAATACGCTGATCTATTCGTGCCACTTAATCGTAGTGAATTGATCGATACTAGTGTTCGAGCGGAAATACGAACCTCTACTTCTGATCCTATCTATAGTATAACTACCAGGGGTTGGTGAACTTTAGGGAAGATACTTACGAAAACGTAAAAGCACAATTGCATAAAGAACAGGACGTTAGAAATGCAAGAATTAATGCTCATCGTACAGCACCACGCAATTTTAATTCAGGCAATAACCTGTTTATTGCAAACAGACAAATAAAAGGCAAGCATAAGCCTCTATACAAGCAAGAAACTGTTGGCGAAAACAGAAATGTAACCGTTGTTACTGAAAGTGGAAAAAAATTCCACAAAACCGACATAAAATATGTCTAAGATAACATTGGTCAGAAGGTAAACTCATGCATAGATCCTTAAGCCCCAGCGGTCTGGGTACAAGTTTTTGTATTTGATCAAGTCATGTTGGTTCAATTCCAACTTACTCGATGGTTCGAGTGACGACAATCAAAGTGGTTCAACCCCACCAAAGGACTATGGCTTTAATTGACGTGAAGTATCTCGTGCCATGAGTAGGCCATTTGCAATTATTAACGCTTATGACTAAAAGGGAATAACGCGAGCCTTCCAATGTCATCTGAGATAATGCCTATATTCCGATGCAAAGCAAAACAGCAAGGCTCAGAAAACTGCATAATGCAAATGCAAGAAGAATGCACAGCAAATAATTTTAAATAAATAATTCTAAATGATTGATTTCAAACGAATATTTTAAATAATTAATTTCAAATAAATAATTTGAAATAAATAATTTCGAATAAATAATTCATTTTAAATAATTAATTGCAAATAAATAACTTCAAATAAATAATTTCAAATAAATAATTCTAAATAATTGATTTCAAACGAATATTTTAAATAATTAATTTGAAATTCAAATAAATAATTTGAAATAAATAATTTCGAATGAATAATTCATTTTAAATAATAAATTGCAAATAAATAACTTCAAATAAATAATTTCAAATAAATACTCTGAAAACAACAATCATTTTATAAAAAACAAAAAAAAAAAAGGGATATCATTCCCAAGGAAAAAGAAGAAATTACTAACAACAATTAACATAATTACTAATACTAACCACTTAACAAATTATTACCAACAAAAACAACCACTTACTAATATTATGATGATTACCAATCAACAAACCAATAACCTTTCCCAATCAACACTTCCACTGCTGGATCCCAATGAATCCTTTCCTTAATTTTCCACTATTTCTTGTAACGCCCCAACCAACTCAATTAGGTTAATAATATAGAGTAATTTAGAGTCATAAGAAATTCATACCTTCTAAGCAAGCCACTACTCACATCAATGAAAATAATAATTGCATAATTGCGCAGAATTGCAAATAAAGCAATTTAACATAAAACTAGTTAAAACAGTGTCCTTTGGACCAATCGCAATTCATACCTACATATAATATAATAAAATTTTAATCTCAAGTTAAGCTTAGGCGAATTAAATTTAGTACATACAATATATACTTATCATAAAATTATTTTATATCTGGGGGTAATACATAGAATTAAGAAAATCAACAATGAATTTAACACCCACAGCATCAGCCTCTGCGCAGCCGCGCAAACTTATGATCTATTCAAAATTGACTCACCTCTTGTGACCATCCGTGACGGATATGGCTGGGTCATCGATGGACACTTCAAGCTGATCCATACCATAGACTTGGCGAGCTTCGACAAAATCGTGAACAGACTAGAGGAAGCTGTCAGCAACCTTAGCTTCAGCAGATCCGATACAACCATTGACGTCCTCAACTACCAGATAGAGAAAATAAGATCTCACCTGCGAGACTTGAAAGGCCCAGAAGCAATAAGAACAAAACGTGCAATTAATTGGATTGGCTCCGCCTGGAAATGGATTGCTGGCATTCCCGATGCGACAGACTGGGACGACCTTCTTCAAAGGCAGGATGCCCTTATAAACAACGACGACCAACAGTATCAGGTAAACTCAGAAATATTCAAAACAACTCATGAACTGTTGCAGGTGATCAACGGAATTGTTGCCATCACAAACGATGTCCAAGATCGCAGCCGTCTAGAGCAAGTTTCGCAGGAAATCCAGAATAAAATAACCATCATCAAGGAAGACGTCTATGAGCTAGTTCGAGCATGTCAAATGGCTACAGCAACGTCATCGAAGCCATAGAGTACAGCAGACCATCGATCTACACGAATGGATCCCTTCTTCTGTACGTCCTGTCCATGCCCAAGGTGATGCAAACCAAATACAACCACCTGATTGCTCGAGCTGTTCAACAGGATGGACATCAAGTGGAATTAAACTACGCAACTATGCTGGCGAACAAGAATCAGACCTACGGCATTAAGGGTAATTGCCTGTACCTTACGGCAGCTATGGTTTGCGGACAAGAATCACTCGATCTACTAGCAGAAGAAGGATGTTTGCCTCGTCTTATCAAAGGAGGAGAAACAAGCTGTCGATACTTCTCCTTTAATGAGTCCACTATTGAAATGATCAAGGAGGATACCATCTACCTAAACAACTTCAACGGCAGCATTGGGTCAGGTAAAACCACTAACCATTTTTTTGGCTCCTTTATCCTTCAGATGAACAACGAGTCGTAAGCATCAAAAATCATACTTACTGGAGTACCAGTAGCTCCGAGGTGCAGTTGCTACCACCCGTTTTGACCAATGTGAGGAATAAATCCCTGGCAGTTAATCTTAACCTTATCCACGAAATGACGTCAGGCAATATTAAACTCTTAACATTCCTTAAGAAAAAAACGGATTGGTCCATAGTCTCTGAAGTCATGGGATTTGTCCTTTTGGCAATGGTTGTGTGGATTATTTGGAACAAGATGACAGCGCGCATGCAAATCCCCGAGCTTAAAATATCATTGCTGAACAGAAGCCTCCGTGGCCAACAACGCGGGGATACTCCTCGAGCACCTAATCTGCGGGACGCAGATCTTTAGAGGGGGAGGAGTTAACGCGGCCGGCTACTGCCCACTTCCGCTGTTCCCACGGCTGGCAGCTACACGTGTCGCAGCGTCAGCATAATTGCATTTCACACGGTTGCGAAATCTATGCATTTCGCAATGCACCGAAATATGCTACCCGCGGGAAGTCAAGGCCAATGCCGCTCGCACCCAGACGGTGAGCGCGCCCTTACGTAAGTTTGGCAGCGCGAAACATTATAAGAGGGAGCAGAACCTGGAGTTGGGGCAGTTGCTGTTGGGGCGTGAACATAGCTTACCGTATTTAGTGCTTATCTAGTAAATTAAATTGTGTCAATAAACTTGTTAAACCACTGTGAAATCTTGTATTGTTTCTTTGGGCGAGTTGGCCCTTAATTTTTTTAGTGCAAAGGACTCATAGTCCTTTAACTGGCGCCCGAGCAGGGACCAGCAGTGAAAGTGTTTGGAAAAAAAAAAAAAAAAAAAAAAAAAAACCAAAGAAAAGCTAAAAGCCACAATTAAGGTGGAAAAGTATAAAAAAGGCTAAGAGCCACAATGAAAAGAGCATAAACCTCTTGCGTTGTGAAAATCAGAAAAGGCTACGAAGCCAGTGCAGTGAACCTGGAAAAAATTTCCAAAGAAAGCGAGTTCATCAGATAATACGAAAATAAAAAAGGACAACATATGCAATTATTGGTGCTGTGAGTATATTATTCGCAAAATAACCTTTCCTATTTCAGAAAAATACCTTAAGATGGAGGAATTAAGGACGACTGTCACCAGTCTGACAGGCGCTGTCAACGCGATCCTGGAGAAGATGACCACGCTCGAGAGGCGAGTGAGTCAAGCGCATCAGCCAGGTCGGCCGCTAGGCCAGGGGGGATACATAGTGTAGAAGAGAAACCTCTTCGGGCTCCGGCCACTGAGCTAGAGCTTAAAGAGATTAGTCGGCTCCCTGACTGTGTGAAGGAGCTTAGGATTTTCGATGGCAATCCCGTTGAGTATGTATCCTGGATACATGCTGTGGAGGCCATTTTGTCAGATTTCAAGGTGCTTGAGGGGAAACCAATGTTTAGGGCTATAATGCAACACGTCCGACAAAAAGTTCGTGGCACTGCAGATGCGGCACTGGTCTCATATAATATTTTTGATAATAACTGGACCAAGATAAAAGAGTGTCTTTCGCTGCACTATGCTGACAAACGCGATATTCGGACGCTGGAACACCAGTTGCATCAATTGCAACAAAGGGGGTCCAGAATTGACGAATTCTATGCCGCCGTCAACCACCAATTTTCCTTGATTATTAATAAAATCAAGACAGAATCCTACTCGGAAGAAACGGTAAGAGTCCTCGTAGACACATATCGGAATAGGGCTCTCGACGTATTTATACGGCGAATTTTCGAAAATGCTATTGATTCAGAAGCCAAAAACCCTTCCAGAAGCATATTCTGCATGTCTGGAAATTCAAAATGTGAATTTCCGTAACTTTTCTCTTCACAGCTCCCAGGTAACCAACCAAGTGGTTGTCCCCATCAACAATGTCCCAAGGCCAAATTTCACATATGGCGATAGGTCGCCACCAGTACCTCCAAGACCTACCTGGCGACAACAGGATCGCCGTCAACAATTTCCATCTTGGGAGCGATCCTCCGGACATGTCCGTGTCCAGCCTTCCTCTCAATCATTTGCACAGCCGAAAAATTCACCTGTGGAGAAAATGGACGTGGATGGATCGGTGCAAACACGCGCTGTCAACTATGTAAACAGACCGAATCCGTATAAAAGAGGAGCAAAGTCGGATAATCTTCCACGGAAACATCAGAAACTATTCTACTCATCCACTGGCACAAATGAGGAGGAGGGGAATTTTCTCCCCGGGGGTCATCTAGCGTACCATACCTAGGCTATACACTCCCGAATGGCCGCACCCTCAAATTCCTTATAGATACGGGGGCTAATAAGAATTTTATTAGTGAAGCGGTCGCAACAGGAAGTGCTCCTGTAGAGGAAGTATTTACAGTGCACTCAGCTGGGGGAACAGTGCCGGTAGAAAAGAAAGTTTCCCTCAACTTTTTTAAAGATGTTGGCCACAGTGCTAAAATAACTTTCTTCGTGCTCCCAGGGCTACAATCCTTTGACTTTGAGGATGCTAGGGGCTGTGGTCGATAGAAAAAACAACTATTTAAAAATTAACGAATTAAAATTGCCTCTAAAGGCCAGGATTTCCAATCAGGTCAACTATTCTGTGGGAAGTGGCGTATCTACGGAAATCGGACAACGCGTAGGGAATATACTGGAAAAATACGCTGATCTATTCGTGCCACTTAATCGTAGTGAATTGATCGATACTAGTGTTCGAGCGGAAATACGAACCTCTACTTCTGATCCTATCTATAGTATAACTACCAGGGGTTGGTGAACTTTAGGGAAGATACTTACGAAAACGTAAAAGCACAATTGCATAAAGAACAGGACGTTAGAAATGCAAGAATTAATGCTCATCGTACAGCACCACGCAATTTTAATTCAGGCAATAACCTGTTTATTGCAAACAGACAAATAAAAGGCAAGCATAAGCCTCTATACAAGCAAGAAACTGTTGGCGAAAACAGAAATGTAACCGTTGTTACTGAAAGTGGAAAAAAATTCCACAAAACCGACATAAAATATGTCTAAGATAACATTGGTCAGAAGGTAAACTCATGCATAGATCCTTAAGCCCCAGCGGTCTGGGTACAAGTTTTTGTATTTGATCAAGTCATGTTGGTTCAATTCCAACTTACTCGATGGTTCGAGTGACGACAATCAAAGTGGTTCAACCCCACCAAAGGACTATGGCTTTAATTGACGTGAAGTATCTCGTGCCATGAGTAGGCCATTTGCAATTATTAACGCTTATGACTAAAAGGGAATAACGCGAGCCTTCCAATGTCATCTGAGATAATGCCTATATTCCGATGCAAAGCAAAACAGCAAGGCTCAGAAAACTGCATAATGCAAATGCAAGAAGAATGCACAGCAAATAATTTTAAATAAATAATTCTAAATGATTGATTTCAAACGAATATTTTAAATAATTAATTTCAAATAAATAATTTGAAATAAATAATTTCGAATAAATAATTCATTTTAAATAATTAATTGCAAATAAATAACTTCAAATAAATAATTTCAAATAAATAATTCTAAATAATTGATTTCAAACGAATATTTTAAATAATTAATTTGAAATTCAAATAAATAATTTGAAATAAATAATTTCGAATGAATAATTCATTTTAAATAATAAATTGCAAATAAATAACTTCAAATAAATAATTTCAAATAAATACTCTGAAAACAACAATCATTTTATAAAAAAAAAAAAAAAAAAAGGGATATCATTCCCAAGGAAAAAGAAGAAATTACTAACAACAATTAACATAATTACTAATACTAACCACTTAACAAATTATTACCAACAAAAACAACCACTTACTAATATTATGATGATTACCAATCAACAAACCAATAACCTTTCCCAATCAACACTTCCACTGCTGGATCCCAATGAATCCTTTCCTTAATTTTCCACTATTTCTTGTAACGCCCCAACCAACTCAATTAGGTTAATAATATAGAGTAATTTAGAGTCATAAGAAATTCATACCTTCTAAGCAAGCCACTACTCACATCAATGAAAATAATAATTGCATAATTGCGCACAATTGCAAATAAAGCAATTTAACATAAAACTAGTTAAAACAGTGTCCTTTGGACCAATCGCAATTCATACCTACATATAATATAATAAAATTTTAATCTCAAGTTAAGCTTAGGCGAATTAAATTTAGTACATACAATATATACTTATCATAAAATTATTTTATATCTGGGGGTAATACATAGAATTAAGAAAATCAACAATGAATTTAACACCCACAGCATCAGCCTCTGCGCAGCCGCGCAAACTTATGATCTATTCAAAATTGACTCACCTCTTGTGACCATCCGTGACGGATATGGCTGGGTCATCGATGGACACTTCAAGCTGATCCATACCATAGACTTGGCGAGCTTCGACAAAATCGTGAACAGACTAGAGGAAGCTGTCAGCAACCTTAGCTTCAGCAGATCCGATACAACCATTGACGTCCTCAACTACCAGATAGAGAAAATAAGATCTCACCTGCGAGACTTGAAAGGCCCAGAAGCAATAAGAACAAAACGTGCAATTAATTGGATTGGCTCCGCCTGGAAATGGATTGCTGGCATTCCCGATGCGACAGACTGGGACGACCTTCTTCAAAGGCAGGATGCCCTTATAAACAACGACGACCAACAGTATCAGGTAAACTCAGAAATATTCAAAACAACTCATGAACTGTTGCAGGTGATCAACGGAATTGTTGCCATCACAAACGATGTCCAAGATCGCAGCCGTCTAGAGCAAGTTTCGCAGGAAATCCAGAATAAAATAACCATCATCAAGGAAGACGTCTATGAGCTAGTTCGAGCATGTCAAATGGCTACAGCAACGTCATCGAAGCCATAGAGTACAGCAGACCATCGATCTACACGAATGGATCCCTTCTTCTGTACGTCCTGTCCATGCCCAAGGTGATGCAAACCAAATACAACCACCTGATTGCTCGAGCTGTTCAACAGGATGGACATCAAGTGGAATTAAACTACGCAACTATGCTGGCGAACAAGAATCAGACCTACGGCATTAAGGGTAATTGCCTGTACCTTACGGCAGCTATGGTTTGCGGACAAGAATCACTCGATCTACTAGCAGAAGAAGGATGTTTGCCTCGTCTTATCAAAGGAGGAGAAACAAGCTGTCGATACTTCTCCTTTAATGAGTCCACTATTGAAATGATCAAGGAGGATACCATCTACCTAAACAACTTCAACGGCAGCATTGGGTCAGGTAAAACCACTAACCATTTTTTTGGCTCCTTTATCCTTCAGATGAACAACGAGTCGTAAGCATCAAAAATCATACTTACTGGAGTACCAGTAGCTCCGAGGTGCAGTTGCTACCACCCGTTTTGACCAATGTGAGGAATAAATCCCTGGCAGTTAATCTTAACCTTATCCACGAAATGACGTCAGGCAATATTAAACTCTTAACATTCCTTAAGAAAAAAACGGATTGGTCCATAGTCTCTGAAGTCATGGGATTTGTCCTTTTGGCAATGGTTGTGTGGATTATTTGGAACAAGATGACAGCGCGCATGCAAATCCCCGAGCTTAAAATATCATTGCTGAACAGAAGCCTCCGTGGCCAACAACGCGGGGATACTCCTCGAGCACCTAATCTGCGGGACGCAGATCTTTAGAGGGGGAGGAGTTAACGCGGCCGGCTACTGCCCACTTCCGCTGTTCCCACGGCTGGCAGCTACACGTGTCGCAGCGTCAGCATAATTGCATTTCACACGGTTGCGAAATCTATGCATTTCGCAATGCACCGAAATATGCTACCCGCGGGAAGTCAAGGCCAATGCCGCTCGCACCCAGACGGTGAGCGCGCAGTTACGTAAGTTTGGCAGCGCGAAACATTATAAGAGGGAGCAGAACCTGGAGTTGGGGCAGGTGCTGTTGGGGCGTGAACATAGCTTACCGTATTTAGTGCTTATCTAGTAAATTAAATTGTGTCAATAAACTTGTTAAACCACTGTGAAATCTTGTATTGTTTCTTTGGGCGAGTTGGCCCTTAATTTTTTTAGTGCAAAGGACTCATAGTCCTTTAACTTATATGTCTATATTTATCTAGATTATTTTTTGCTGTTACAAACAACCGTTATGCAAACAAAGTTATAATACCCTTGTGTACAAGTACGCTCGGGTATAAAAACGCCATGAATATTGGCATCGAAATCAAACAAAATAAATTATGTTTTCCATAAAAACCACTTTGGCATTTAACAAAAACAGTATATCTACAGTCCTTATACATTTGTCAAATCAATCCTGCACCACACAAGTCATTACTACTTATTTCAGCGCCACGATCAAGAAGTTTGTTGATGCACGGTGGAAACTAACATACACGGAGGGTTCAAAATCGGAAAATGGGACTTCTCATACAATAGCGAACAACGATAAGGAGCACTAAATTTTTTACAGCTGAAGCCGAGGCATTGGTTGTTGCGGTTATTACTTGTAAATCGCTTAGAGGTAATCATTTGATATGCTTCGAATTCCTATCCGTAAATAGAGGCGTACTCAATATTTTCTACAAAAATTAAACAGTTACAAGAATCCGAAACTTAGTCACGCAATACCCAAATAAACTGAAAATAATGTAGGTTCCTAGTCACGCCGGCATCCCAGGCAACCAAAAGGCAGATGAAGCGGCAAAATTTTCCATCACTGCTCCTATTATATCAAAAAACGCATAAACAAATCAGAAAAGTTAAACAACTATACGATATAGTGAACGAAAGAGTTTGGAGAAATGGGACGCACATCTACAAGGACATAAATCCAGAAGGAAAAGGTTCAAAATATCCACGTGACTAACTCATCGTCACCTATTGGAAAGAGCTCCATTACCAAGATGCCAACTCTGCTTATGTAGTAACCTCATAACTAACCACTTAATTCATAACTGTATCTTTATTAAAAGCAAACAAATGCCAATATATATATATAAAAATCAATTGCAGTTCGTTTGCCTCGCTAAAACTCGAGTTCGGCTGGGCCGATTTAGCTGATTTTGGTTTTGAAATGTCTGTCGTAGTCCAGGGAAGGTTTAAACGATGAAAAATTCGTAAAAACTTGCAAGGAAGATAGTAAAAACCACAATTTCATTTTTCTTTAAAAAATGCAAAATATTACCAGAGAATTGTTTGTTATCATATTGACCTATTTTAATGGTTGTCATTGTTTCGAATGCAAAAAAGAAAAGTATTTATTGTGCTATTTCACACACACGATATTTGTTTTGTTGGAATGCAAAATAAAGATGCCTGCCATTCTATCACCTACATATACCGTTATTAAAATCTTCTATAATCAGTTTGTTTACTTTCCGTTTATTTACTGGTAAGTTATTGTTTTAAAATGCTCAGGAAAATACGAGCTGACATAGGTCGTCGAAGTCAATTAAATATGCGAAAATACCTCACGTGCAAACCACAGTGATAACCATCGAGAGACAGATAACGATAACATTCGTATTGGTATGGCAGAATTGCGTTCTAGAGTAAATCATAATGAAATAGACAGGCTTAGAATGAAACGAGTTCGGGTACAACAAACACAACAACAGCGAGCACGACGCAATGAAATCGAGCGATACCTGAAATCCTGTGAACCTGGAACGAATAGCATTCCACTACGATCCGGAAGTAGATTATTGTGCCGACATAACAGTCACAATTGGGGAAATGACAATCATTTGTCAATATTGTAAAGCGTTAAAATACGACGACGAATCTACTGGATTATGTTGTGCTGGTGGTAAAATAAAATTGCCACAATTGGTCCCACCAGCAGATCCATTAAGCTCATTAGTTTCTGGGGTGCGAAATGACTCTAAGCACTTCTTGGCCAACATCCAAAAATATAACAATTGCTTTCAAATGACGTCGTTTGGCGCATAGCATATTGAAAAAAAAAAACAATTTCATGCCCACTTTCAAGGTTCCGTATATCTTTTTGATAAAATTCAAATTTGTATATGTATCACAAATTAGAATTTAAAAAAATTATATGTAGATACAAGGACAAATTTATCACCTACTGGGAGCGTTGCTGCCGCTGACGGATGCAGACCATCAATTTTTGCAAATTTATTTTATGGGCAATCCAGATGCGGAAGTTGACAAGCGTTGTGCTCATAATCAAACAGTGAAACGAACCATTGTGCAAGATCTGCAAGCGTTTCTTCATCAGAACAACGATTTAGTCAAAATGTTCAAAATGGCATTAGACCGTATGCCATCGGACTGCCATAATATTGTCATTAGAGCCGACAAAACACCTGCTGGTGAGCATGCAAGGAGGTTTAATTCACCGACAATCGACGAAGTGGCTATGGTCGTTGTTGGAGAAAATTTGCAGTCTAGAGACATCGTGCTTCGTCGTCGGAACAATGAATTAAAACGTGTGTCAGAAACGCATAGATCTTATAACGCATTACAATATCCATTAATCTTCTGGAATGGAGAAGATGGATACCATTTTAATATCAAAATGGTGAATCAAGTAACAGGTAATAATATTAAATAATATTTTTAAAACTCAATATTAATATATTTATGTAATTGTTTATCATTCTAGGTGCTGAAACTAACAAAAAATGCTATGAATTTTTTTTCATACAGACTTATGATCCGTGAAGGTGAAGTAAATCACATTTTGATGTCTCAACGGCTTTTTCATAAATTTGCAGTTGACATGTATGTCAAAATTGAGACTGAACGATTGACGTACATCCGCCTTACACAACGGCATCTTCGATCTGATGAATACATTCAGCTCCGTGATGCTAATAATGTCGATGGCAACGCAAATAATGTGGGAAGAATGACAATTTTGCCGGCCACTTACGATGTCGGATGTTAGACAATATGGTTGCCCAGACCTGTTCATTACATTCACCTGTAACCCACAACGGGTTGAAATGAAAAAGAAATTGCTACACAGCCAAACACTACTCGATGGACATGACATTACTGCCAGAGTTTGAAAACAGAAACAAAAATTAAAATCTCCAATGAATTTCTTAATAAAGCATCGTGGTAATGGCCAAGTCCGTTGTTAGATGTACGCTGTTCAGTGGCAAAATAGTGGTCTACCTCATGCGCATATATTACTTTGGGTAATTGACAAACTAAGGCCTGATGAAATTAATTCCATAATTTCAGCTGAGATTCCCGATGAAAAAGTTGACCTAAAGTTGCATGCAGTAGTGACTAAACACATGATACATGGACCTTGCGGAGTATTCAATAACAGCTCACCCTTTATGGTCGACGGCAAGTTCTCCAAGCGATACCCAAGAGACCTGATTGCCGAAACCATAACGGGAAATGACAGTATCGTCGGCGATCACTTTCGCACGGTGGACGATTGGTAATTGTGAAGGTAAAGGGGCAAAATTTTGAAATAGACAATCGTTGGATTGTTCCGTATTCACCAATATTGTCGAAAGCTTTTGAAGCACACATAAATGTAGAATACTGTAACTCCGTCAAGTCGATAAAGTACATATGTAAATATGTCAACAAAGGTAGCGGCATGTCCGTCTTCGTCATAACAAATGTAAATGATGAAGTATCTCAGTATCAGATGGGTCGCTATGTTAACAGCAACGAAGCTATTTGGCGCATATTTTCATTTGCGATTCACGAAAGACACCCACAGTAGTCCATTTGGCAGTTCATCTAGAAAATGGACAACGAGTGTATTTCAATCAAGAGACTGCAGCGGATAGAGCGGCACGACCACCATCGTCCACATTAACAAGTTTCTTCTCAGTTTGTCAAACAGATGCTTTCGCTCGCACTTTGCTGTATGCTGACATGTCACGCTATTACACGTGGAACGCATCAACGAAATCGTTTCAGCGTCGGAAACAAGGAACACCAGTTGAAGGACAACAAAATATATTTGCCTCAGACGCTATAGGTTGCATTTACACAGTACACCCAAATAACGATGAATGTTATTATCTTCGATTGTTGTTCGTGCATGTTCGTGGTCCGACATCGTTTCAACAACTGAGAACAGTTAATGGACATCTGTGTGCGACTTACCGTGAGGCGTGTCAACAACTACAGTTGCTCGAAAACGATTCGCATTGGGATAATACGCTCAGGGATTCCGTAATTTCTTCATCGCCGCATCAAATTCGCACATTGTTTGCAATTATAATATCAACATGTTTCCCTTCGAATCCATAAGATTTGTAGATGAAATATAGAGATGACATGTCTGAGGATGTGTTACATCGTGTGGGTTGTCAAACTTTGAGTCCTTCACTAGAAATTACTGCAGAAATTTAGAGAGAAACATTAATTATGATAGAAGATATGTGTTTACTGATGGCAAATAAAATGTTGTCGTGTTTGGGCATGACGCGGCCAAATCGTCCCATGCACGATGCATTTAACTACGAATTACAAAGAGAACAACAGTACGATACTGATGTATTGAAAGAAACAGTGCGTTCAAATGATCCGCAATTGAATGCACAACAAAGGATTGCGTAAGATACTTTGATAGAAGCAGTAAACAGTGGATCTGGTGGAATTTACTTCCTTGATGCTCCCGGGGGAACTGGAAAAACGTTCCTTATTTCGTTGCTATTGGCAAAGATCAGATCTCAAAATGAAGTAGCCGTAGCGTTACCTTCATCTGGAATAGCTGCAACACTATTAGAAGGTGGATGAACTGCATATTCTGCCTTGAAATTACCACTAAACATGCAAATTAACGAATAACCAGTTTGCAACATCGCCAAAACAGCGCAATGGCGAAGATTCTGCATATATGCAAATTGATCGTTTGGGATGAATGCATGATGGCCCACAAGAGATCACTAGAGGCATTGGACAGAACATTAAAAGATCTTCGTAACTACCAAAACATATTTGGTGGAGCAGTAATTCTATTATCAGGTGATTTTCGTCAGACTAGTTATTCCCCGATCCCGCTGACTGCTTGCCGCTTAATAACTGCTCGTAACATCGGTCATCTGAGTTTTTTTAATCTAGTTGTTTTCGTACCATAAAGATTTACATATGATTAATTAGGAAAAAAGTCAAGATTTCTATTTATCTTATTTTCAAAACAATGGAAGGGTTCGATTTTTGCGAGAAATACAAAACAAAATTTGAAGACCTGTTTTTAAGCACTAAATTGGTTTTTTCTAATTCAAAATATATTTATCGTAAAGAACAGAAAAAATTCTTTAAGAACCATAATAAACATTGTTAAGTTTATACTTAAGCTGAAATGTATGAATTATCAAAATTTTACATGCACAAAAGTTTGAGCCCCTGTACATCTGCAACCTTCCACAATTAACTCTCCCCCATTTGCAAAAATGTTGTGAACATTTGTACGAAATTAGATTGAAATCGGTGACATCAACTTTTTGAGCGGGTACACTTGTGCATGTGTACATATAAGGTGCATTTAATGTTGTTGCAGTGTTTAAAAAGAAAGAAAACAAAATAATAAATACAAGTTTAATTTTAAAGATTAATTTAATATTCTTTTTTTAGCTGTTTTGTGACAACGCCTTTAAGATTTAATTCTATACATGATACAATTTTAAAATAATTAATTTGCACAAAATTTGATTTGCGAAAAAATTTAAATATATTTAAGCGACAATAATTTTCTAAATAAAATTTGCGAGTGTTTTAAATTCCTAAAATAATTTTCCAAATTTTATATTTTACCAATACTGCGCTGCAATCGCGCAATTTCGGCCAGCATCGAATAATTACTTAATTCAGTAATTTTCTAAAGTTTTAATTTATCCATCATCTATCGCTATTAGTCAGTGATGCACCACGTTGGTAGAGATACCAACACAAGCGCAACAATTTTGTCTTAGAACGCGTGCGCTTTGTCTCGCTTAAAAATATAAATCTCCGCAGACCATGCATACACCACAACGCACAAAGGCAAACTGATTCGCTGCCAGCGTCGGGACCAGTGCTGCCAGATCTGCCGCGTTGAAATTTTGAATAATTTCTTACGTAAAATGGTGGGTGTAAGTGGGGTAAAATCCGTATAAATCCGTATCTGAAACGCGGTTTCCATGTTTCCCTCACTTTTTTAATGAATTTAAAATGTCTTATTACGTCAAACGAAGTATATTAATTTTTTGAAGGCTTTTAAGAATGGAATTATTTTATTATCTAGAGTGTATCGAATATCACCCGTACGCAATTTCAATCGACAATATATGAAAATGGTGTACACCAAGGCACATTAAACAGGTAGCAGCATTGAAGAAAATGCAACTCTGGGGTATATTTTGTGATTTGGTTTTCAAAATTTCATAAAAATCAAGTTTCTTAATTAACTATCTTTCTAAATATCAAATTTTAATTAATATGTTCCAATGTATTAAAAAAACAAAATTTTTGCATTTTTCAAAATTTCCGTTATATGGGAGGTGGCGAGGTTATGGTCTGATTTCAAAAATTTTTAACGATGATAACACCGATGATTGAGAAAAATTTGTTCACCAAATTTTGTGACGATACTTTAGACCGTTATTGAGATACAGGAATTGTTTCTCAAGTGGGCGTGGCAACGCCCATTTTTCAAAATTTCATAAATACCTAAATTTTTAGTTAAAAATCGCTACAAAAATACCGAATTTCACTCTATTTGCTGAAGTTTTTGCATTTTTCAAAAATTTCCGTTATATGGGAGGTGGGCGTGGTTATTAACCGATCTTGACCATTTTCAATACCAACCTACCCTGTCCAAAGAGCAATCTATGTATCAAATTTCATAGCGATATCTCAATTTTTACTCAAGTTATTATAACCACGGACATACGGACGGACGGACGGACGAACGGACAGACAGTCAAGGCTAAATTGATTCCTCTGTTCATTCTGATTATTTTAGTATATATATGTCTATATCAATCTCGATTATTTTTTGCTGCTGCAAACAACCGTTATGCAAACAAAGTTATAATACCCTTGTGTACAATTACGCAACCCTACTTAATAAGTTAAGTATTCTAGTACTAGCTTTATAAAGTACAACCCTACATATAAGATCTATTACATTTAGTACTAGAGGGTAACCGCAGCTAACTTTAGTTCTTAAGTGAAAAAATAAAGAACGCCATTCATTGGCGCGTCTTAAAACCGACAACTAGTACTCATTCTTTTAGTTCCTGCATTTTTAGACAAATAGTGGTGGTTAATAACTCCTTAAATTAATATTTCGAAAATCCAAAAAGGGATTTTACCAAATATCGCACGTTAATCTGTTATAATCGGCAACATTCTGCCTTTAAACAAACACACATGAACTGAATTTAAATAAAAATTATGAAATAAATTTAATTTAATTAACTTAAATAAAAATCAAATATATGTTTTCCCTCAAAGCGGTAAAAACAAAAGAAAAAAAAAAACGTTAAAAAATCTAAAACTACAAAAAAAAGCGGTGGTACCAAATTTTCATAAAAACAAAACAAAACACAGTTAAATAAATTTCAAAACTAAAACACAATTCTACATATTGTAAGTCACGACATATAAAGCACCGTTACACATACATATGTATGTACATGAGAGGCGATGGTAGCTATGATGCACAGTGTGCGATAGAAAAATATTTATGTATTTCAAATTTTGAATAATCTTTTTAATTATATAACATTATTATATAACATACAAACAATTTCCTATAATCGACCAAAAATTCTTCTGTATACCATTTTTCACTTTTGCGTACAACTGTACACTTTTCCTTGTATAACGTAACTTTTTACTTTCAACCTACACTACTTCCAATTACCCATACATACATACATATGAATGTATATATACCAATACATGCTTTCAACATAAATTTGTATTACTGTTTTTTCTTAACGGAATCTCAGCTTCACCTACGGTGGTGTGCAAAAACTTACTAATAATTTAAAAAAAAAAAAATAATAATAATTTTTGCAACAATTTTACAATTTTTCGGTGGTGATTTACAGATTTACTCGCGACTACGAGTCAGAATTTAGGATTTTTACTAAAAATAAATTTTTTTTCCAAATATGCGAAATAAGTCGCAACAAAAAATAATAACAATTAGCCCTTTGGATATGTGCCTTGTCTTACTACGCCTACTCTACAGGTTATAATATCTTTCAAAGTAAACATTTTTGAACAGATCAAAATTTCAAATTAATTTCAAAATTTACAATATATCATATCTTCCGATTTAAAAAATTTTTTTTTGAGCAGATATAAATTTCAAAAATCTCCTCAATATTTACTTTGCCGTGTTAGCCAAATGTCTCATATTGAGACAGTCTCCCAAGATTTCTCAATCCGTGAAGACCTTTTAGGATTTGACGCATTACCAAACACTAGTTTAACTGTGAGCACTAACGATAACGAAATGGCAACACCTGATCAAAAGAAATCATTCATTAGCCTTTGTGCTTCAATAATACGTAAAAACTATAACGGCGATCCGCTAGCACTTGAATCCTTCATTGATAAAATCAACTTAATAGAAGAACTTTCCGACGACAACTTAACAAAAACATTTATAGCATTTTGAAGTCAAAACTTGAGAGCAAAGCCCGCGAAGCTCTTCCAACGCAAACCAGATAACTCGAAAGTTGTCGCTGGTAAAATTTCTTCTTTGCACGTAACTAATAACAATTACTCAGAATTTGCGAGGCGCGTTGAAAAGTTATCGGATTCACGTTCTCTGATCATTGAAGGTATGACCCAAGCAAAAGCTCACGAGATATCCGTCGAACAAACGGTAAATGTTTGTAGGCTTAATACTCGATCGGATTTGGTTAAATCAAGTTTAGCGTTAACTACCTTCAGCGACTCAAAGGACGTTGTAGCGAAGATGATAGTCGAAAACAACAATGAAGTGAAAGAAAGACAGGTGCTATCGTTTCGTTCGCGAATAAACAACTCAAATGGTTTTCGAGAAGGTTATAGAGGACAAAACTACACTAGATTCAACAACAGCAATAATAGTAGGTACAATGACAATAGGTATAACAGAAATAGAAATAACAATAGCAACAATAACAGATTCAATGGCGGTACCAGTAGGTACAATAACGACAACAACACCAGGAGAAGTAATTCTCCTGCTACAAACAGAAACAATTTTAATTCACGTAATAACAGCAATACTAGATATAACGCAAATGTGCGTTCTTTAAACGTGAACGCCCCTCAGGGAGCAGGAGCTCAGCGAATAACCGGACGTACAAATAATTCCATTTACTGTTTACACCTTAGCTATTCTGACTTTGTCGAAATAAATTACAGCGATTCGCATAAATTATGTACTTTTTGTGGACTCTCAGGCAGATATTTCGTTAATTAAAATTTCCAGTTTAAAACACCATGTTGAAATAGACAATAGCAATAACATAGACATAACAGGAGTAACAACCGATACCGTAATGACTTTAGGGACCGTAACTACTGACTTATTCATTTCAAAATTTTCTATTTCACATACACTTCACGTTGTGATTGACGACTTCAACATACCATCTTGTGGCATACTAGGCAAGGACTTTCTAAAAGTAAATAAATGTATAATAAATTATGCAAACGGAAGCATAACAGTAGACATAGGCTCGGAAAGAGTCAAAATAGCAATTTTACATGGCACAACAGCCGATACTCTAGTCGTACCTCCCAGATGCGAAGTTTACCGATCATTCAATTTGAGTCAAGCTCATAATCCAGTTTTTATAGACTCACACGAACTCTGTAGTGGCGTTTTTACAGCTAAATGTGTGGTAGACACGAAAAACCCAATTTTGAAAGTTATAAATACTACTGACGAAGTAAAAATTATTCGCAATTTCAAATTGCATACTGAAGATATAGCCAACTATAATGTCTATAGCATCAACAAAACAACAAACGACACCAAACGACTTCAGGATTTAAAAGCAGCATTAGAAAAACAAATGCCAAACGGCGCCAAAAATAAATTGATCGACCTATGCGTACAATATGCCGACGTATTCGCCTTGAAGACAGATCGTATGACTCTGAATAACTTTTTCGAACAGAAACTCCGACTTATTGACAAAACACCAGTTTACATCAAAAATTACCGTTTACCGTATTCATAGAGAGAAGAGATAAATAACCAGGTCGATAACTTACTGCGAAATGATTTAATAGAACCAGGTCTTTCAAATTATAATAGCCCTTAAATTTTGGTACCGAAAAAAGACCAGACAAGTCAAAAATCGTACCGCATGTGTGTAGACTTTAGAGCAGTCAACAAAAAACTCATTGCTGACAAATTCCCACTAGCACGCGTAGACGATATACTCGATAACCTTGGCAGAGCAAAATTCTTTTCGACTCTAGATCTTTTCTCGGGTTTCCACCAAATTCCACTTAACGTAGATTCTAGAGATATAACAGCTTTTAGCACCGACCGCGGAGCTTACCGCTGAAAAGTTTTGCCATTTGGTTTGAATGTAGCACCAAACTCTTTTTCTAGAATGATGTCAATAGCATTTTCAGGCATTTCGCCAAATCAAGCATTTTTTTATGTTGATGACATCATTGTCACTGGTTGTAGTGAGACGCATCACCTTAAAAATTTAAGCAAAGTTTTCGAAACTTGTAGAAAGTTCAATCTAAAGCTAAATCCCACCAAATGCAATTTTCTTCGTTCTGAAGTAACATTTCTAGGACACAAGTGCTCAGCAAAAGGCCTGTTGCCAGATGATTCTAAAATAAACGCGATAAAAAAGTATACTAAACCAACTGACAAAGATGCCGTCAGGCGCTTTGTTGCATTCGCAAACTATTATAGGCGATTTATACCCGACTTTGCGTCTCTGGCAGCACCTTTAAATCGACTAAGTCGAAAAAAAGTAGAATTCATTTGGGATAGCGCGTGTGAACTTGCATTTGAAAAGCTTAAGTTAGCTTTAATGTCTCCTCAAATTTTACAATATCCAGATTTCAGTAAAGAATTTATAATCACAGTAGATGCGTCTAAAGGCGGGTGCGGTGCTATATTAAGTAAAATCATAACGACAGTGCCTTACCAATATGTTTTGCGTCCAAATCTTTTAACAAATTAGAACAGAATAAAGCGATTATAGAACTGGAACTATTAGCTACATATATACTTCGCAATAAAGCAGTTTAGACTATATGTTTACGGTACACATTTTATAGTAAAATCAGACCATCGACCATTAGTTTATCTTTTTAACATGAAAGACCCTTCATCAAAACTTTCTAGAATACGTCTCGAACTGTCCGAGTACAACTTTGCTATTGAATATATAAAAGGAAAAACAAACGTAGGAGCGGACGCACTTTTACGAATTAACATAAACGAACTAAAAGACTCAACAAAACATGTCTTAACAGTCAAAACGCTTTCAATGACTAAACAAACAAAACAGACCGAACTACAAAATAAGAACAACTCCGCCGACAATACTGCAGTACAAGTGTACGACAAATTCTCATACAATTTTTCAAAAAAGATACCGCGAGCAAAAACGCAAATACTTTACGATAAAAACAACAAAATTTCCAGTTTTCAAGTTTGTGCACACTTAAAACACAAAAAACTCGAGTTACTTAATCTTACGAGTGTTAACGAAATGACAAGTTTAGACGAGTTACTTTCGAGGCTAGAAATCGAAGCCGACAAACGCAACGTTAAGCAGATAGAATGGCCAAAAGATGATTTGTTTTTCAAACATTTCTCAATTTCAAATTTTAAAATACGCGGAAATAAAATTTTAAGATCTTTACAAATTACATTGACAGACCCAGTACAAACAATAACTGAGGACGATAAAAAACTAACCCTAATGACAATTTACCACAATGACCCACTATCAGGCGGACACTGCGGAAGCAAAAAACTATACGCAAAACTACGTACAAAATACTATTGGAAAAACATGACGCGCGATATCTCCAAATTTGTTAAAAACTGTAACAAATGTCTATTAAACAAAGTTAAACCTAAAAACAAAGAAAATCTTGCTTTAACGACAACGCCAAGCAAACCATTTGACCTTGTTGTAATCGATACACTAGGACCGCTACCTGAGTCAAGTAATGGTAACAGGTTCGCAGTTACTAATATATGCGATTTCACAAAATGTTTAATTACAGTAGCCGTGCCAGACAAAAGCGCTAAAACGATTTCTTGTGCTATTTTTAAGAGCTTTGTTTTAACTTACGGCGTAATGCAGTCCATTAAAACTGACTTAGGCACTGAATTTAAAAATGAACTTTTTTCAGAATTAACCAAACTTCTAAACGTTAAACACGATTTCTCAACCGCTGAAGAAAGATCCTTGCTACAGCTGAAGAAAGATCCTTGCTACAGCAAGATTTAGACAGCATAGTCAATTGGTGCAGCATTAATTATATGCCGCTTAACCTTAACAAATGTAAATTCATGTGCTTTTCTCGACGAACCATTCAGCCGGCCTCCTACAAAATAAATAACTACGTCCTAGAACATGTAAACAGTTTTGTTGACCTGGGTGTTGGTATGGATTGTAAACTCAATTTTAATTTTCATATTAGTTCCACAGTTAATAAAGCAAGGGGTGTACTGGCTTTTGTAAAGCGTTGGTCAAAGGAATTCCGCGACCCGTATATAACTAAACCAGTTTTTACTTCATTGGTAAGACCAATACTGGAGTATGGTTCCAAAGTTTGGAATCCTCGTTATCAGGTCCACTCAGACCAACTAGAGTCAATACAAAAACAATTCTTACTTTTTGCTTTGAGAAATCTTCGATGGGATTCGCCATACAATCTTCCTCCCTACACTAGTCGTTTAAAACTTATTAATCTTCCTACTCTTTCGAGTCGCAGAGAAATGTTAGGTATAATATTTCTGGTAAAATTAGTCAATGGATGGATCTCAAGTCCATTTCTTCTAGAGCAAATTAATTTTAATGTACCCTCCCGTGCAACGAGAAACTTTAAACCACTTTTCTTGAAACTATGCAGAACTAACTTTGAGTTGAATGAACCGTTTCGGGGTTTATGCCAAGACTTTAACAATCATTCCAGCACCTTTGATGTATCGGACTCACTTTTTATAATTAAAAGAACTATTCTATCCTCTCTTAATAACAGCTAACGATCCAATTTTCTTACTTTGCATTTCTCTAACTTTGTATTCGGCTGATGAATTCTTATTCTGTAGCTGAGCAGCTTGGGATCTCGACGCTTAATAAACTTTCTTCTGTCACGACTCGGCACCTAAGATTTGTATATTTAAAAAACATCCGTACGTTATGCGGATTGAGCCCCTCGTGCCGGTTGGGCGGGAAAGTGGGTTTCCGTTGGGTTATAATATATCATCACGAAACCGTTGGTACTATTGAACGTAACCACAGAGT
Organism: Philophylla caesio; assembly: GCA_963971545.1. Lineage (NCBI taxonomy): Eukaryota > Metazoa > Arthropoda > Insecta > Diptera > Tephritidae > Philophylla > Philophylla caesio. Next base: position 62,768,157 of record OZ020605.1, read on the forward strand.
TTTTAACGAATATTTACGAGCATATGTGAATGAAACTTTTTCCGATTGGGACACTTATTTAAAATATTTTACATTTTTCTACAACACGACAACAAGCACAGTTTTTGATGGCAAATTTTCCCCATTTGAATTAGTATTTGGGAAAAAGGCCACTGTGCCTCACGATCTACAAAAAGATAAAATTGACCCACTATATAATGTAGAAAACTATGCGAAAGAAGTTAAATACCGAATGCAAAAATCTCACGCAATTGCGAAAGAATTAATTAACAAACAAAAAATTCGAAATAAGCTTTTACACGACAAAACAGCTCATCCAGTATCACTTAATGTAAATGATAAAGTTCTTTTGCAAAGGGAACCACGCAATAAGCATGAAAACATATATCAAGGTCCGTACTTTATAACAAACATTGACGGAGTAAACGTCACAATTTTTGATGAAGCAAAAAGAAAAGAAACAAGTAAGAAAAGCTATGTTTTATGGTGTGGACGGAACCATGCCCATTTCCAAATTTGTATAAAAGCCAATATAAAACAATTTTGGTATTAGTGTTACTGAAATATTGCATTTTTAGATTATATGAAATCTTATGAGAGGTAGACGTCGTTTATATTCATTGCTTGAACGGAGTTTGATAGAGTTTCATTACAATTGGAAACATAAGTGGGTATACTGATACCAAAAAACATTTTTAAAAACTTTCGTTATATGGAAGTTGGGCGTGATTTTAATCCGATTTCAATTTTTTTTGGCGGTAATGCTATTGATATCAAGGGCAATATGTTCAGCAAATTTGTAATGATACCTAGCACTATTATTGAAAATACAGACATTTTAGCATAAGTGGGCAGTTTTCGAAACTTTCGTTATACGGAAGATTCGTGTGGTTATGGTCCGATTTCAAAAATATTTGACCATAGTAAGACTGGATAAAGAAAAAACGGAGTTTTTGCATTTCTCAAATTTTCTGTTATATAGGAGGTGGGCGTGGTTATGGTCTGATTTCAAAAATTTTTGACGGTGATGTTAGTGATATCAAAAACAATGTGCTCACGGAATTTAGTGACGTTACCTTACGCCGTTATTGAGATACATAAATTTTTTCATAAGTGGGCTTGGCAACGTCCATTTTTCAAAATTTCATAAATACCTATTTTCTTAGTTCAAAATCGCTCCAAATACCGAATTTCACACAATTTCTTTTAATAGATACTGAAAAAACTAAGTTTTTGCATTTTCCAAAACTTCCGTTATATGGGAGGTGGGCGTGGTTATGATCCGATTTCAAAAATTGTCTACGATAATAATAGCGATATCAAGGAAAATATGCCCACCAAATTTTGTGACGATACCTTACACTGTTATTGAGATACGGGAACTTTTTAATAAGAGGGCGTGGCAACGCCCATTTTTCAAAATTTCATAAATGCCTAATTTCTGAGTTCAAAATTGCTCCAAATACCAAATTTCACTCAATTTGCTGTAATAGATACTGAGAAAACGGAGTTTTTGCATTTTTCAAAAACTTTCGTTATATGGGAGGTGGGCGTGGTTATTGACCGATCTTGACCATTTTCAATACCAATCTACCCTGTCCAAAGGGCACTCTATATACCAAATTTCATGGATATATCTCAATTTTTACTCAAGTTATTGTAACCACGGACAGACGGACGGACGGACGGACAGACAGTCAGGGCTAAATCGATTCCTCTTTTCATACTGATCATTTTAGTATATATATGTCTATATCTATCTCGATTATTTCTTGCTGTTACAAACAACCGTTATGCGAAGAAAGTTATAATAACCCTTGTGTACAAGTACGCTCGGGTACAAAAATATGTGCAGTAAACCTGCGTACAGGAGTTATAAAAATTAAAATTGAATTCCTTTCATAACTATTTTTATTATGTATTTAAGATATAATTGTAATACAAAATCACTAATCGACATACTCTAGGTAAAAATCTATTAATATATGTAAATAATAACTATGTATTGCATCGTTATCCTTACATTAATTTGCCAACAACTAGTTATTACAAATAAAAACAATAGCAATAAGAACTTTTTACATTAATTTCAATTTGTCATTCTTAATTAAAAAAAAATAATAATTTTTGCAACAATTTAACAATTTTTCGGTGGTGATTTACAGATTTGCTCGCGACTACGAGTCAGAATTTAGGATTTTTACTAAAAATTTATTTGTTTTTCCAAATATGCGAAATAAGTCGCAACAAAAAATAATAACAATTAGCCTTTTGGATATGTGCCTTGTCTTACTACGCCTACTCTACAGGTTATAATATCTTTCAAAGTAGACATTTTTGAACAGATCAAAATTTCAAATTAATTTCAAAATTTACAATTTATCATATCTTCCGATTTAAAAAAATTTTTTTTGAGCAGATATAAATTTCAAAAATCTCCTCAATATTTACTTTGCCGTGTTAGCCAAATGTCTCATATTGAGACAGTGTCTCAAGATTTATCAACCCGTGAAGACCTTTTAGGATTTGACGCATTACCAAACACTAGTTAAACTGTGAGCACTAACGATAACGAAATGGCAACACCTGAGCGAAAGAAATCATTCATTAGCCTTTGTGCTTCAATAATACGTGAAAACTATAACGGCGATCCGCTAGCACTTGAATCCTTCATTGATAAAATCAACTTAATAGAAGAACTTTCCGACGACAACTTAACAAAAACATTTATAGCATTTTTGAAATCAAAACTTGAGGGCAAAGCCCGCGAAGCTCTTCCAACGCAAATAACTTCAACTAGTCAGATAAAAGAAGCATTGCGTAGCCGAATCAAACCAGATAACTCGAAAGTTGTCGCTGGTAAAATTTCTTCTTTGCACGTAACTAATAACAATTACTCAGAATTTGCGAGGCGCGTTGAAGAGTTATCGGATTCACGTTCTCTGATCATTGAAGGTATGACGCAAGCAAAAGCTCACGTGATATCCGTCAAACAATCGGTAAATGTTTGTAGGCTTAATACTCGATCGGATTTGGTTAAATCAATTTGAGCGTCAACTACCTTCAGCGACTCAAAGGACGTTGTAGCGAAGATGATAGTAGAAAACAACAATGAAGTAAAAGAAAGGCAGGTGCTATCGTTTCGTTCGCGAATAAACAAATCAAATGGTTTTCGAGAAGGTTATAGAGGACAAAACTACACTAGATTCAACAACAGCAATAATAGTAGGTACAATAACAATAGGTATAACAGAAATAGATACAATAACAATAGCAACAATAACAGATTCAATGGCGGTACCAGTAGGTACAATAACGACAACAACACCAGGAGAAGTAATTCTCCTGCTACAAACAGAAACAATTTTAATTCACGTAATAACAGCAATACTAGATATAACGCAAATGTGCGTTCTTTAAACGTGAACGCCCCTCAGGGAGCAGGAGCTCAGCGAATAACCGGACGTACAAATAATTCCATTTACTGTTTACACCTTAGCTATTCTGACTTTGTCGAAATAAATTACAGCGATTCGCATAAATTATGTACTTTTTGTCGACTCTCAGGCAGATATTTCGTTAATTAAAATTTCCAGTTTAAAACAGCATGTCGAAATAGACAATAGCAATAACATAGACATAACAGGAGTAACAACCGATACCGTAATGACTTTAGGGACCGTAACTACTGACTTATTCATTTCAAAATTTTCTATTTCACTCACACTTTCTAAAACTAAATAAATGTATAATAAATTATGCAAACGGAAGCATAACAGTAGGCATAGGCTCGGAAAGAGTCAAAATAGCAATTTTACATGGCACAACAGCCGATACTCTAGTCGTACCTCCAAGATCTGTAGTGGCGTTTTTACAGCTAAGTGTGTGGTAGACACGAAAAACCCAATTTTGAAAGTTATAAATACTACTGACGAAGTAAAAATTATTCGCAATTTCAAATTGCATACTGAAGATATAGCCAACTATAATGTCTATAGCATCAACAAAACAACAAACGACACCAAACGACTTCAGGATTTAAAAGCAGCATTAGAAAAACAAATGCCAAACGGCGCCAAAGATAAATTGATCGACCTATGCGTACAATATGCCGACGTATTCGCCTTGAAGACAGATCGTATGACTCTGAATAACTTTTTCGAACAGAAACTCCGACTTATTGACAAAACACCAGTTTACATCAAAAATTACCGTTTACCGTATTCACAGAGAGAAGAGATAAATAACCAGGTCGATAACTTACAGCGAAATGATTTAATAGAAGCAAGTTTTTCAAATTATAATAGCCCTTAAATTTTGGTACCGAAAAAAGACCAGACAAGTCCAAAATCGTACCGCATGTGTGTAGACTTTAGAGCAGTCAACAAAAAACTCATTGCTGACAAATTCCCACTAGCACGCGTAGACGATATACTCGATAACCTTGGCAGAGCAAAATTCTTTTCGACTCTAGATCTTTTCTCGGGTTTCCACCAAATTCCACTTAACGTAGATTCTAGAGATATAACAGCTTTTAGCACCGACCGCGGAGCTTACCGCTGGAAAGTTTTGCCATTTGGTTTGAATGTAGCACCAAATTTTTTTTCTAGAATGATGTCAATAGCATTTTCAAGCATTTCGCAAAATCAAGCATTTTTTTATGTTGATGACATCATTGTCACTGGTTGTAGTGAGACGCATCACCTTAAAAATTTAAGCAAAGTTTTCGAAACTTGCAGAAAGTTCAATCTAAAGCTAAATCCCACCAAATGCAATTTTCTTCGTTCTGAAGTAACATTTCTAGGACACAAGTGCTCAGCAAAAGGCCTGTTGCCAGATGATTCTAAAATAAACGCGATAAAAAAGTATACTAAACCAACTGACAAAGATGCCGTCAGGCGCTTTGTTACATTCGAAAACTATTATAGGCGATTTATACCCGACTTTGCGTCTCTGGCAGCACCTTTAAATCGACTAAGTCGAAAAAAAGTGGAATTCATTTGGGATAGCGCGTGTGAACTTGCATTTGAAAAGCTTAAGTTAGCTTTAATGTCTCCTCAAATTTTACAATATCCAGATTTCAGTAAAGAATTTATAATCACAGTAGATGCGTCTAAAGCCGGGTGCGGTGCTATATTAACTAAAATCATAACGACAGTGACTTACCAATATGTTTTGCGTCCAAATCTTTTAACAAATTAGAACAGAATAAAGCGATTATAGAACTGGAACTATTAGCTACATATATACTTCGCAATAAAGCAGTTTAGACTATATGTTTACGGTACACATTTTATAGTAAAATCAGACCATCGACCATTAGTTTATCTTTTTAACATGAAAGACCCTTCATCAAAACTTTCTAGAATACGTCTCGAACTGTCCGAGTACAACTTTGCTACTGATATTGAATATATAAAAGGAAAAACAAACGTAGGAGCGGACGCACTTTTACGAATTAACATAAACGAACTAAAAGACTCAACAAAACATGTCTTAACAGTCAAAACGCTTTCAATGACTAAACAAACAAAACAGACCGAACTACAAAATAAGAACAACTCCGCCGACAATACTGCAGTACAAGTGTACGACAAATTCTCATACAATTTTTCAAAAAAGATACCGCGAGCAAAAACGCAAATACTTTACGATAAAAACAACAAAATTTCGAGTTTTCAAGTTTGTGCACACTTAAAACACAACAAACTCGAGCTACTTAATCTTATGAGTGTTAACGAAATGACAAGTTTAGACGAGTTACTTTCGACGCTAGAAATCGAAGCCGACAAACGCAACGTTAAGCAGATAGAATGGCCAAAAGATGATTTGTTTTTCAAACATTTCTCAATTTCAAATTTTAAAATACGCGGAAATAAAATTTTAAGATCTTTACAAATTACATTGACAGACCCAGTACAAACAATAACTGAGGACGATAAAAAACTAACCCTAATGACAATTTACCACAATGACCCACTATCAGGCGGACACTGCGGAAGCAAAAAACTATACGCAAAACTACGTACAAAATACTATTGGAAAACATGACGCGCGATATCTCCAAATTTGTTAAAAACTGTAACAAATGTCTATTAAACAAAGTTAAACCTAAAAACAAAGAAAATCTTGCTTTAACGACAACGCCAAGCAAACCATTTGACCTTGTTGTAATCGATACACTAGGACCGCTACCTGAGTCAAGTAATGGTAACAGGTTCGCAGTTACTAATATATGCGATTTCACAAAATGTTTAATTACAGTAGCCGTGCCAGACAAAAGCGCTAAAACGATTTCTTGTGCTATTTTTAAGAGCTTTGTTTTAACTTACGGCGTAATGCAGTCCATTAAAACTGACTTAGGCACTGAATTTAAAAATGAACTTTTTTCAGAATTAACCAAACTTCTAAACGTTAAACACGATTTCTCAACCGCATATCATCACGAAACCGTTGGTACTATTGAACGTAACCACAGAGTTTTTAACGAATATTTACGAGCATATGTGAATGAAACTTTTCCGATTGGGACACTTATTTAAAATATTTTACATTTTTCTACAACAGGACAACAAGCACAGTTTTTGATGGCAAATTTTCCCCATTTGAATTAGTATTTGGGAAAAAGGCCACTGTGCCTCACGATCTACAAAAAGATAAAATTGACCCACTATATAATGTAGAAAACTATGCGAAAGAAGTTAAATACCGAATGCAAAAATCTCACGCAATTGCGAAAGAATTAATTAACAAACAAAAAATTCGAAATAAGCTTTTACACGACAAAACAGCTCATCCAGTATCACTTAATGTAAATGATAAAGTTCTTTTGCAAAGGGAACCACGCAATAAGCATGAAAACATATATCACGGACTTTATAACAAACATTGACGGAGTAAACGTCACAATTTTTGATGAAGCAAAAAGAAAAGAAACAAGTAAGAAAAGCTATGTTTTATGGTGTGGACGGAACCATGCCCATTTCCAAATTTGTATAAAAGCCAATATAAAACAATTTTGGTATTAGTGTTACTGAAATATTGCATTTTTAGATTATATGAAATCTTATGAGAGGTAGACGTCGTTTATATTCATTGCTTGAACGGAGTTTGATAGAGTTTCATTACAATTGGAAACATAAGTGGGTATACTGATACCAAAAAACATTTTTAAAAACTTTCGTTATATGGAAGTTGGGCGTGATTTTAATCCGATTTCAATTTTTTTTGGCGGTAATGCTATTGATATCAAGGGCAATATGTTCAGCAAATTTGTAATGATACCTAGCACTATTATTGAAAATACAGACATTTTAGCATAAGTGGGCAGTTTTCGAAACTTTCGTTATACGGAAGATTCGTGTGGTTATGGTCCGATTTCAAAAATATTTGACCATAGTAAGACTGGATAAACAAAAAACGGAGTTTTTGCATTTCTCAAATTTTCTGTTATATAGGAGGTGGGCGTGGTTATGGTCTGATTTCAAAAATGACGGTGATGTTAGTGATATCAAAAACAATGTGCTCACGGAATTTAGTGACGTTACCTTACGCCGTTATTGAGATACATACATTTTTTCATAAGTGGGCTTGGCAACGTCCATTTTTCAAAATTTCGTAAATACCTATTTTCTTAGTTCAAAATCGCTCCAAATACCGAATTTCACACAATTTCTTTTAATAGATACCGAAAAAACTAAGTTTTTGCATTTTCCAAAACTTCCGTTATATGGGAGGTGGGCGTGGTTATGATCCGATTTCAAAAATTTTCTACGATAATAATAGCGATATCAAGGAAAATATGCCCACCAAATTTTGTGACGATACCTTACACTGTTATTGAGATACGGAAACTTTTTAATAAGAGGGCGTGGCAACGCCCATTTTTCAAAATTTCATAAATGCCTAATTTCTGAGTTCAAAATTGCTCCAAATACCAAATTTCACTTAATTTGCTGTAATAGATACTGAGAAAACGGAGTTTTTGCATTTTTCAAAAACTTCCGTTATATGGGAGGTGAGCGTGGTTATTGACCGATCTTGACCATTTTCAATACCAATCTACCCTGTCCAAAGGGCACTCTATATACCAAATTTCATGGATATATCTCAATTTTTACTCAAGTTATTGTAACCACGGACAGACGGACGGACGGACGGACAGACAGTCAGGGCTAAATCGATTCCTCTTTTCATACTGATCATTTTAGTATATATATGTCTATATCTATCTCGATTATTTCTTGCTGTTACAAACAACCGTTATGCGAAGAAAGTTATAATAACCCTTGTGTACAAGTACGCTCGGGTACAAAAATATGTGCAGTAAACCTGCGTACAGGAGTTATAAAAATTAAAATTGAATTCCTTTCATAACTATTTTTATTATGTATTTAAGATATAATTGTAATACAAAATCACTAATCGACATACTCTAGGTAAAAATCTATTAATATATGTAAATAATAACTATGTATTGCATCGTTATCCTTACATTAATTTGCCAACAACTAGTTATTACAAATAAAAACAATAGCAATAAGAACTTTTTACATTAATTTCAATTTGTCATTCTTAATTAAAAAAAAATAATAATTTTTGCAACAATTTAACAATTTTTCGGTGGTGATTTACAGATTTGCTCGCGACTACGAGTCAGAATTTAGGATTTTTACTAAAAATTTATTTGTTTTTCCAAATATGCGAAATAAGTCGCAACAAAAAATAATAACAATTAGCCTTTTGGATATGTGCCTTGTCTTACTACGCCTACTCTACAGGTTATAATATCTTTCAAAGTAGACATTTTTGAACAGATCAAAATTTCAAATTAATTTCAAAATTTACAATTTATCATATCTTCCGATTTAAAAAAATTTTTTTTGAGCAGATATAAATTTCAAAAATCTGCTCAATATTTACTTTGCCGTGTTAGCCAAATGTCTCATATTGAGACAGTGTCTCAAGATTTATCAACCCGTGAAGACCTTTTAGGATTTGACGCATTACCAAACACTAGTTAAACTGTGAGCACTAACGATAACGAAATGGCAACACCTGAGCGAAAGAAATCATTCATTAGCCTTTGTGCTTCAATAATACGTGAAAACTATAACGGCGATCCGCTAGCACTTGAATCCTTCATTGATAAAATCAACTTAATAGAAGAACTTTCCGACGACAACTTAACAAAAACATTTATAGCATTTTTGAAATCAAAACTTGAGGGCAAAGCCCGCGAAGCTCTTCCAACGCAAATAACTTCAACTAGTCAGATAAAAGAAGCATTGCGTAGCCGAATCAAACCAGATAACTCGAAAGTTGTCGCTGGTAAAATTTCTTCTTTGCACGTAACTAATAACAATTACTCAGAATTTGCGAGGCGCGTTGAAGAGTTATCGGATTCACGTTCTCTGATCATTGAAGGTATGACGCAAGCAAAAGCTCACGTGATATTCGTCGAACAATCGGTAAATGTTTGTAGGCTTAATACTCGATCGGATTTGGTTAAATCAATTTTAGCGTCAACTACCTTCAGCGACTCAAAGGACGTTGTAGCGAAGATGATAGTAGAAAACAACAATGAAGTGAAAGAAAGGCAGGTGCTATCGTTTCGTTCGCGAATAAACAAATCAAATGGTTTTCGAGAAGGTTATAGAGGACAAAACTACACTAGATTCAACAACAGCAATAATAGTAGGTACAATGACAATAGGTATAACAGAAATAGATACAATAACAATAGCAACAATAACAGATTCAATGGCGGTACCGGTAGGTACAATAACGACAACAACACCAGGAGAAGTAATTCTCCTGCTACAAACAGAAACAATTTTAATTCACGTAATAACAGCTATACTAGATATAACGCAAATGTGCGTTCTTTAAACGTGAACGCCCCTCAGGAGCGAACACTGAGGGAGCAGGAGCTCAGCGAATAACCGGACGTACAAATAATTCCATTTACTGTTTACACCTTAGCTATTCTGACTTTGTCGAAATAAATTGCAGCGATTCGCATAAATTATGTACTTTTTGTGGACTCTCAGGCAGATATTTCGTTAATTAAAATTTCCAGATTAAAACAGCTTGTCGAAATAGACAATAGCAATAACATAGACATAACAGGAGTAACAACCGATACCGTAATGACTTTAGGGACCGTAACTACTGACTTATTCATTTCAAAATTTTCTATTTCACATACACTTTCTAAAACTAAATAAATTTATAATAAATTAGCAAACGGAAGCATAACAGTAGGCATAGGCTCGGAAAGAGTCAAAATAGCAATTTTACATGGCACAACAGCCGATACTCTAGTCGTACCTCCAAGATCTGTAGTGGCGTTTTTACAGCTAAATGTGTGGTAGACACGAAAAACCCAATTTTGAAAGTTATAAATACTACTGACGAAGTAAAAATTATTCGCAATTTCAAATTGCATACTGAAGATATAGCCAACTATAATGTCTATAGCATCAACAAAACAACAAACGACACCAAACGACTTCAGGATTTAAAAGCAGCATTAGAAAAACAAATGCCAAACGGCGCCAAAGATAAATTGATCGACCTATGCGTACAATATGCCGACGTATTCGCCTTGAAGACAGATCGTATGACTCTGAATAACTTTTTCGAACAGAAACTCCGACTTATTGACAAAACACCAGTTTACATCAAAAATTACCGTTTACCGTATTCATAGAGAGAAGAGATAAATAACCAGGTCGATAACTTACTGCGAAATGATTTAATAGAACCAGGTCTTTCAAATTATAATAGCCCTTAAATTTTGGTACCGAAAAAAGACCAGACAAGTCAAAAATCGTACCGCATGTGTGTAGACTTTAGAGCAGTCAACAAAAAACTCATTGCTGACAAATTCCCACTAGCACGCGTAGACGATATACTCGATAACCTTGGCAGAGCAAAATTCTTTTCGACTCTAGATCTTTTCTCGGGTTTCCACCAAATTCCACTTAACGTAGATTCTAGAGATATAACAGCTTTTAGCACCGACCGCGGAGCTTACCGCTGGAAAGTTTTGCCATTTGGTTTGAATGTAGCACCAAACTCTTTTTCTAGAATGATGTCAATAGCATTTTCAGGCATTTCGCCAAATCAAGCATTTTTTTATGTTGATGACATCATTGTCACTGGTTGTAGTGAGACGCATCACCTTAAAAATTTAAGCAAAGTTTTCGAAACTTGCAGAAAGTTCAATCTAAAGCTAAATCCCACCAAATGCAATTTTCTTCGTTCTGAAGTAACATTTCTAGGACACAAGTGCTCAGCAAAAGGCCTGTTGCCAGATGATTCTAAAATAAACGCGATAAAAAAGTATACTAAACCAACTGACAAAGATGCCGTCAGGCGCTTTGTTGCATTCGAAAACTATTATAGGCGATTTATACCCGACTTTGCGTCTCTGGCAGCACCTTTAAATCGACTAAGTCGAAAAAAAGTAGAATTCATTTGGGATAGCGCGTGTGAACTTGCATTTGAAAAGCTTAAGTTAGCTTTAATGTCTCCTCAAATTTTACAATATCCAGATTTCAGTAAAGAATTTATAATCACAGTAGATGCGTCTAAAGCCGGGTGCGGTGCTATATTAACTAAAATCATAACGACAGTGACTTACCAATATGTTTTGCGTCCAAATCTTTTAACAAATTAGAACAGAATAAAGCGATTATAGAACTAGAACTATTAGCTATATACTTCGCAATAAAGCAGTTTAGACCATATGTTTACGGTACACATTTTATAGTAAAATCAGACCATCGACCATTAGTTTATCTTTTTAACATGAAAGACCCTTCATCAAAACTTTCTAGAATACGTCTCGAACTGTCCGAGTACAACTTTGCTACTGATATTGAATATATAAAAGGAAAAACAAACGTAGGAGCGGACGCACTTTTACGAATTAACATAAACGAACTAAAAGACTCAACAAAACATGTCTTAACAGTCAAAACGCTTTCAATGACTAAACAAACAAAACAGACCGAACCACAAAATAAGAACAAATCCGCCGACAATACTGCAGTACAAGTGTACGACAAATTCTCATACAATTTTTCAAAAAAGATACCGCGAGCAAAAACGCAAATACTTTACGATAAAAACAACAAAATTTCCAGTTTTCAAGTTTGTGCACACTTAAAACACAAAAAACTCGAGTTACTTAATCTTACGAGTGTTAACGAAATGACAAGTTTAGACGAGTTACTTTCGAGGCTAGAAATCGAAGCCGACAAACGCAACGTTAAGCAGATAGAATGGCCAAAAGATGATTTGTTTTTCAAACATTTCTCAATTTCAAATTTTAAAATACGCGGAAATAAAATTTTAAGATCTTTACAAATTACATTGACAGACCCAGTACAAACAATAACTGAGGACGATAAAAAACTAACCCTAATGACAATTTACCACAATGACCCACTATCAGGCGGACACTGCGGAAGCAAAAAACTATACGCAAAACTACTTACAAAATACTATTGGAAAAACATGACGCGCGATATCTCCAAATTTGTTAAAAACTGTAACAAATGTCTATTAAACAAAGTTAAACCTAAAAACAAAGAAAATCTTGCTTTAACGACAACGCCAAGCAAACCATTTGACCTTGTTGTAATCGATACACTAGGACCGCTACCTGAGTCAAGTAATGGTAACAGGTTCGCAGTTACTAATATATGCGATTTCACAAAATGTTTAATTACAGTAGCCGTGCCAGACAAAAGCGCTAAAACGATTTCTTGTGCTATTTTTAAGAGCTTTGTTTTAACTTACGGCGTAATGCAGTCCATTAAAACTGACTTAGGCACTGAATTTAAAAATGAACTTTTTTCAGAATTAACCAAACTTCTAAACGTTAAACACGATTTCTCAACCGCATATCATCACGAAACCGTTGGTACTATTGAACGTAACCACAGAGTTTTTAACGAATATTTACGAGCATATGTGAATGAAACTTTTCCGATTGGGACACTTATTTAAAATATTTTACATTTTTCTACAACAGGACAACAAGCACAGTTTTTGATGGCAAATTTTCCCCATTTGAATTAGTATTTGGGAAAAAGGCCACTGTGCCTCACGATCTACAAAAAGTTGTTCATTTTTCTGTTGGCCTAGTAAATGTTAATATTTTAGAATTTTTATTGAGCTCAAGGCCAGTTTATGGAAGATTTTTTGTGAAAAAACAACAACAGCTTTTAATGGTTGAAGTTATAGTACTATTTTGGAAATCACCACATTTCATCATCAGACTTCTTTTTTGATTATTAAATTAAATTATTTTTAATTTAATTTTCATAACCACTTCTCTCAGGCTTTGAACCCGGGAGCTCGGAGTTGCAGAGCCAATACGCTACCTATTGTGCTACGCTAGCCGAGTTGGCTATTGTGTTTATTTCATCTTCCTTAAACAAACCAACTACAAACAAGAGCAACTGATCTGCCGCTATTTAACTTGTTTGTGTGGTTGTTGTTTGTACAGAATTTGCAAACAAAAAACACAAACAACAACCACACAAACAAGTTAAATAGCGGCAGATCAGTTGCTCTTGTTTGTAGTTGGTTTGTTTAAGGAAGATGAAATAAACACAACAGCCAACTCGGCTAGCGTAGCACAATAGGTAGCGTATTGGCTCTGCAACTCCGAGCTCCCGGGTTCAAAGCCTGAGAGAAGTGGTTATGAAAATTAAATTAAAAATAATTTAATTTAATAATCAAAAAAGAAGTCTGATGAGGAAATGTGGTGATTTCCGAAATAGTACTATAACTTCAACCATTAAAAGCTGTTGTTGTTTTTTCACAAAAAATCTTCCATAAACTGGCCTTGAGCTCAATAAAAATTCTAAAATATTAACATTTACTAGGCCAACAGAAAAATGAACAACCATTCTATACAAGGATGAGCACGCCTTAAAAATGCATTAGAATATAATGTAAAAAAACACATTATACAGAATTTGCAAACAAAAAACACAAACAACAACCACACAAACAAGTTAAATAGCGGCAGATCAGTTGCTCTTGTTTGTAGTTGGTTTGTTTAAGGAATATGAAATAAACACAACAGCCAACTCGGCTAGCGTAGCACAATAGGTAGCGTATTGGCTCTGCAACTCCGAGCTCCCGGGTTCAAAGCCTGAGAGAAGTGGTTATGAAATTTAAATTAAAAATAATTTAATTTAATAATCAAAAAAGAAGTCTGATGAGGAAATGTGGTGATTTCGGAAATAGTACTATAACTTCAACCATTAAAAGCTGTTGTTGTTTTTTCACAAAAAATCTTCCATAAACTGGCCTTGAGCTCAATAAAAATTCTAAAATCTACAAAAAGATAAAATTGACCCACTATATAATGTAGAAAACTATGCGAAAGAACTTTAATACCGAATGCAAAAATCTCACGCAATTGCCAAAGAATTAATTAACAAACAAAAAATTCGAAATAAGCTTTTACACGACAAAACAGCTCATCCAGTATCACTTAATGTAAATGATAAAGTTCTTTTGCAAAGGGAACCACGCAGTAAGCATGAAAACATATATCAAGGTCCGTACTTTATAACAAACATTGACGGAGGAAACGTCACAATTTTTGATGAAGCAAAAAGAAAAGAAAAAACAGTTCACAAAAATCGTATACATAAATTAAATTGAAGCTCTTATTAGATATACGTATAACGTATATTGGTATATGACCAAGAAAAACAACAACTGTACAAAAACCAAAAGAAAAATTCCGAAATATATCTATGTACACAAAAACTAGCCATATTCAAATCAAAAAAAAAAATTCTTAAATAAATGTTAAAGCTAATTTTCAAAAAATTAATTTAAGACAATTCCACAACACCGACAATAAACATAAGATTAATATGACAAAACATGTAATTTTTATACAAACACTGTGAAAAAAAATATGTGCAGTAAACCAGCGTACAGGAATTATAAAAATTAAAATTGAATTCCTTTCATAACTATTTTTATTATGTATTTAAGATATAATTGTAATACAAAATCACTAATCGACATACTCTAGGTAAAAATCTATTAATATATGTAAATAATAACTATGTATTGCATCATTATCCTTACATTAATTTGCCAACAACTAGTTATTACAAAAAAAAACAATAGCAATAAGAACTTTTTACATTAATTTCAATTTGTCATTCTTTTACGTTTACTTAAATTGTTGTGAACAAAAGAATGTAAAGGGAAAGGACTATAGCCTATCCAATTCAAATTCGTTTTTTTCAAACAATTTAACATCCCCTGATTATGGACAGGAAGAATGTGCCAAACCTGATCACTTTGCCAAATTCTTCTTTTTCTAAGGAGGGTGATGTAATGGAAACAAAATACAAATTGCAACCCTACTTAATAAGTTAAGTATTCTAGTACTAGCATTATAAAATACAACCCTACATATAATTTTAATATATTACATTTAGTACTAGAGGGTAACCGCAGCTAACTTTAGTTCTTAAGTGAAAAAATAAAGAACGCCAATTATTGGGGGGGACTTAAAACCGACAACTAGTACTCATTCTTTTAGTTCCTGCAATTTTAGACATATAACTTTTGGATTGCTCCTGATAGAAAGAGCAGCACCGACCGGCAAGTAACCGGAGTGAGTTTCTAAACGCACCGGTGTGCGTCACCCTACACTACAGCAGAGCCAACAACACAGCGGCAGCACCAACAACAGCAGCGAGCCCCAGCGAAGCCCTGGCGCTCCACACCATGAATATCGGCATCGAAATCAAACAACATAAATTATGTTTCCATCAAAACCACCTTGGAATTTTAACAAAAACAGTATACCTACAGACCTTATACATTTGTCAAATCAATACTGCACCAAACAAGTCATTACTACTTATTTCAGCGCCACGATCGAGTAATTTGTTGATGCACGGTGGAAACTAACACACACGGAGGGTTCAAAATTATTTAGGAAATGAGTCAAGATTTCTATTTATCTTATTTTAAAAAAAATGGAAGGGGTAGATTTTTGCGAGAAATACAAAACGAAACTTGAAGACCTGTTTTTAAGCACTAAATTGTTTTTTTTCTAATTCAAAATATATATTTCGCTAAGAACAAAACAAATTCTGTAAGAACCATAATAAAAATTGTTAAGCTTGTACTTAAGCTAAAATGTATGAATTATCAAACTTTTACGTGCACAAAAGTTTGAGCCCCTGTACATCTGCAACCTTCCACAATTAACTCTTCCCCATTTGCAAAAATGTTGGGAACAAATAACACCACATTTGTAAGAAATTACATTGAAATCGGTGACATCAAAGTACATATAAAGTGCGTTTAAAGTTGTTGCAGTGTTTAAAAAGAAAGAAAACAAAATAATAAACACAAGTTTAAATTTAAAGATTAATTTAATATTTTTTTTTTATCTGTTTTGTGACAACGCCTTTAAGATGTAATTCGATACATGATACAATTTTAAAATAATTAATTTCCACAAAATTTGATTTGCGACAAACTTAAAATATATTTAAGCGACAATAATTTTCTAAATAAAATTTGCGAGTGTTTTAAATTCCTAAAATAATTTTCCGAATTTTATATTTTACCAATACTGCGCTGCAATCGCGAAATTTCGGCCAGCATCGAATAATTACTTAATTCAGTAATTTTCTAAAGTTTAAATTTATCCATCATCTATCGCTATTAGTCAGTGATGCACCACGTTGGTAGAGATACCAACACAAGCGCAACAATTTTGTCTTAGTATGCGTGCGCTTTGTCTCGCATAAAAATATTAACCTGGCGAGGTTATGGTCCGATTTCCAAAATTTTTAACGATGATAACACCGATATTGAGAAAAATTTGTTCACCAAATTTTGTGACGATACTTTAGACCGTTATTGAGATACAGGAATTGTTTCCTAAGTGGGCGTGGCAACGCCCATTTTTCACAATTTCATAAATACCTAAATCGCTCCCAAAATACCGTTTATATGTAGTAAAACACTTTACTTTATAATGCAATACAGTTTATTCAGGTTATTATGTACATGTATGTACATATGTAAAATAGTTAATATGTTTTAATTTAAGAGCGAGTGTCCGACTCGAAATGTTCAACGAAACTGTCTGTTATCCTATTTTAAACTTGCAACTCAACTTACGCGTTCGTTGGGTTCGTCAGGTTCGTCCGGTTTGTCAGTGTTGTATTGCTGCGGAGTTGCCGTCCTACATTCGGCCCTCCTGACGCAACATTCGGCTCGAATGATGACTCAGGCTGAACTGAAGGCTCCCATTTTTTCATGTATTCGGCAACCGAAATTGTACGGCCAGGTCCTTCATGGTCGCCTACTTTCATTACCTCATACCTGCCATGTGACATAACTTTGCAAATTTTATATGGACCTAAAAATTTTGGCTTAAGCTTTAAACCCGCCCCAAACTGTGTTCGCATAATGGCTACTAACTCGTTTACACGGTATTTTGTCTCTTCTTTTCTGTTTCTGTTAAAGGATTTACGGTTTTCCTCTTGTATTTTTCTTATGTTCTCTTGTGCTTCTTTACGCACGTTTTCTCTTTCTTCATCTATTTCTTTTATAGCTGCTATATCTAATAGCTCACTTAACTTAGGATCGGTACCTACTCGCATCTCGACTCCAGTCATTAACCTAAAAGGTGTATAATTTGTGCTTCTTGGAGGAGAGTTATTTATGGTTTGCTGAACACGTTCGATATGTCTGTACCATTGACCCGCATTTTCGGCACAGAGCTTAGTCAACATCGGAATGATGATTCGATGGATGCGTTCAACTTGACCATTCCCACGTGGGACTCCAGTAGCAATCACAAGATGTTCAATACCTTCTGTCTCGCAGTATGCCCTAAAATAATTTGACATAAACGCTGAACCTCGGTCGGATATTATGCGCTTCGGATTTCCAAATATCGACGCCTGTCTTTTGAGTCGGTCTATCACGATATCTGCTGCAGTAGTTCTAGTTGGATAGAGCCAAACGAACTTTGAAAACCCATCTACCACGACAAATAGGTAACTATATGACTTAGTGGTCTGATCCATTGGGCCCACATGATCAACATGGTAGGTTCCCAATGGCCTATCATCTTTGTCTATCGGTGTAAGAAATCCCTCTTTCCTGCCAGTTTTCCTTTCCCCAACAAGGCATTCTACGCAACTTTTTACTACCTTAGCGACTTTTGTGTTTACTTGAGGAATAAAGTAAGACTTTTCTAATAAGGATTCCGTTTTTTTGATTGAAAAATGACCCTGCCTATGCGCCATTTTAATTATTTCATCCTCCATAGTCGACGGGACAACTATGAGTTCCTTAACGGGATCTTTATGAAGGATGCCATGTTTAAAATAAAAATCTTCGTAACTGTCCTTTTCTAATACTTTGCAAACTGCTCTAATCCACTGATCGCATTGTTGCGCTTGTTTAAGTCTATGAATAAATGTATCTTCGAGAATCATACATGCTACCCTGCTCAGTGCATCAACATGCCTCATTTTCGAGCCACTACGGTGTTTCATTTCATAATTGTAGTCCTGTAAGAATAAAGCCCAACGAGACACCCTTAACGGAATATCTCGTTTATGCATTGTCATCGTGAAGGCATTGCAATCTGTCACAATTTTAAACCTAATTCCTAACAGATAGATACGCCACTTTTTAAGTGCCCCCACGATTGCCAACACCTCATGCTCATATGAGTGGTATTTTTCTTCTACCGGTTTACACCGCCTACTCATAAATTGGACAGGATGAAATGCCTGATCGTCTTTGTCTTTTTACATCAAAACGGCTCCATATCCTAGCATACAGGCATCCGCATGCACTTCGGTAACTGCTTGAGGGCTGTATAATTTTAAAACAGGCGCTTTTGTAAGAGAAAGCTTCAGCTGTTGAAAAGAAACCATCTCTTCGTTCCCTATCACGAACTTTGCTTCCTTTCGTAAAAGGTCACTAAGCGGTTTGGCTACCACTGCGTAACCCTTTACAAACCTCCGAAAATAGGATGTTAATCCAAGAAAACGCTGTAATGACTTTTTGTCGTGGGGCAAGGGAAAATTTTCTACCGCTTTCGTTTTTATCGCCGATGGAGCTATGGTACCATTTTCAATAATATAGCCCAAAAAGTCTACTTTCCGTACGAGAACCTTACATTTGTTCCACTTTATTTTTAAATTGTAATCTGCTGCCCTCTTAAGAACACGTTCTAACTTCTGGATGCCCTCATTGAAATCCTTGGCGGGAATAATGAGATCATCCATATATGCAATAACAGTTCCCTCTTGTATCATGTCTCTCAAAACGGCAAAAACGAATCGCGAAAATACGGCTGGCGAGTTTGAGATTCCAAATGGTACATATCTAAACTCAAACTGATCGTCGTGTGTCACAAAAGCAGTATATTTCATTGAGCTACTCTCAACAGGGACATGAAAAAATCCGTTTGCCAAATCGAGAGTCGTAAAAATATGAGCTTCTTGTAATCGTTCTATAACATCATCTAGCAATGGCATGGGAAAATTATCTCGCACTATCTTAGCATTTAACCGCCTGTAATCGCAACAGAGCCTTTTACTACCATCTTTTTTAGAGACAAGCACAATAGCTGACGCATACTCTGATTGACTACGCTGAATGATTCCTTCCTCCAACCACTTTGCTACCTGATCATCTACCACTTTCCTGTCTGTGTACGACATACGCCTAGGCCGTTCATAAATTGGAATATCGTCTGTTAACAAAATTTTCATAGCTAAAGGAGATTCCCTCGTTTTCTTTGGGTTATAATTAACAATCAATTCTTTGACCCTATCGAAATTGTCTACACGCAAATGTGCTAAGTCTACTTCCGGATCGCTTACATCACAATTTTCTTGAATACAGCACATATCCTTAAATTCTTCCAGCACATATAGCTTCTCTTGCTGTTCCGCGTTCTCTACCACTTCACTACTGTTGGAGCCAAAATCTTGCAACTTATTAGAAACTCGTAATTTATCGTCTTCCTCATTCTTGTCTGCCTTTGCTTTAAATTCTACCAAGTCTTCCGACACAATAAGATTAACGTGCTTAAGTATACTGTTACCGATTAATGCTGAGTAACGCATATCGCGCTCATGCACGGCATGAAACGTAACTTCAAGTTGCAAATTGTCCACATTTACTGGAATAGTAAAACTACCTAAAGTATTCAGTATGCTACCACTAATACCCCTCAGTCGTCGCTTATCTTTATCTAGTTCAATATCTTCACCCAACATGAGTAAGATGTCGTTGCGAATAAGACAAAGGTCACAACCGGTATCGATTAGAGCCGAAAACGTTATGCCTTCGCATGTCAAATCCTTAAAAATACACCTACCAATTTGTTTAGCTTTTTGGACTAAGTCCTCCTCCAACATATTTACACTACCTTTTTCAGATTTCACTGAAGCTTTTGTATCACGACAATTGACCGCACGATGACCTGGTTGCCCACACGAAAAACATTTAGGTTGCGCTTGCTTGCAATCTTTCGCTAAATGAGAACCGTCGCCACACTTAAAACAACGCTTTACCTTCTCATTAGTATTCGTTAAAACTTTAGAAATTTGATTAAAGTTTGAATTGGTCACTTGTTGGCGACCAGATCGCACTTTTTCATAAACGCGTATTTGCTCTTTTAGCTCTAATATTGTTTTCGCCTGATATAAATTAATTTTGTTTTGCCGCGAATCAGGGAGGCCCTCTATAAAATACTCAATTAAACTCGTGTCATCGAGTTTAATTGGTTTACCCAATTCCATAAGACTGTAAAGGTATTCCTTATAATCTTCATTTTGACGCTTTCTACGATTTCGGAGCATTCGATGCACCTCAACAGATGACACCGTGGTACCGAACTCGGATTGTAATGCTTGTGCTAACAAATCAAAACTAACAATTCCCCGCTGACTACGTATAAATAATTTAGCAGCACCCTTTAATAACTGCTTTGCGTATATGAATTTCTGCAAAGGATTCCAAAAAACTGCCTGAGCATTTTCATTAAATTCACTTAGCCATTCTTCGACCGAAGGAGAACCAGAACCGCAAAAGGATGTTAAAGAATCTACTATGTCGCGCAAAGTAAATGGTGTGCGATTATACAACTGAATTTCACTTAATGGTGAAGTACCAGCGTCGTCATACTGAGAGCCCTCGTCACCGTCGTCATCACTGTTACCGTCAGCAGTCAGGCCGTAATGCTCTAGTAGTCTGTCTTGCAAAGTGGTCTTCCGTCCAGTCGTAGAGAGTCCTAACTCACCCAACTTGGCTTTCAGTTCATTGACTTTAAGTTTCAAAATTTCGTTTTTCTCCATCTCGAATCGTCACACAACCGATTACAATACAAAATTTAAAGAGTAATAAATTTCTTTTTTCTTTAGAAAATTTAGCAGTTAAACAAACTTAAATTGATGATAATACTAGTTCAATTTCTTACAAAATATTTTTGCTTTTATACATTAGTAGTTCAGTATTAAAATAAATGCTATACAAAATATATGCACAATGCTGCATAAAATGTGTGGTATTAAAATATTCACCTCAGTTATCAAAACTTTACATAAGTATTATATAAGAAAGTCACCACTAAAGTTGTGCTTTTACATTGATCGCAACAAACTTTTTAAAAGCTTACGGATAAAAATGTCATGCAACAAGTGAAATATAATAACTTAGCTCTCTATCTCGCTTACACGCTATTCTATTCTACTTGTACTCATCTGCTATTCTCGACTTCCAACCACCATTTCGCTGCTTCTTTGAACGGTGTTCGTAACAATGTTCTTATTAGATTCCCACTGCACTCGGTTTCAAATTTTCTGCCCCCTGAACGCAACTTCTAGCATCTGCTTCGTTTACCAACAGCAACAACAATTCGTAAAACTTTGAATCAGCAACGATTTGCAAACGCGACGCCAACAACAACACACGACTCGTTTGATTTTTGAATCAACGGCTGGTACAGCTTACGCCAAGCGATTGCTTCTCTGCTTCTTAATACGTAGAACTGACGCTCTTCTGCCACAACACGCAATCCGTAGAGCTGACGCTTTAGCCTCTGCTACGCTGGTACGCGAACAAAAATAGCCTTGCGTTATTCGGCCACACTGCCACACAACATGCAAATTGTAGAGTTGACGCTTCAGCCTCTTCAACGCCAGTACGCGAACAACAATTGGTTTGTGCTATTCGGCCTCTGCCACACAAAACGCAATACGTATAACTGACGCTATTCAGCCTCTGCCACGCCAGTATGCGAACAACAATTGGTTTGTGCTATTCGGCCTCTGCCACACAAAACGCAATACGTATAACTGACGCTATTCAGCCTCTGCCACGCCAGTATGCGAACAACAATTGGTTTGTGCTATTCGGCCTCTGCCACACAAAACGCAATTTGTGGAGCTGACACTTCAGCCTCTGTCGCGATCATTAAAATTTATTTAAAGTTATTTAGAGACGTACAATTGCGCTCTTTTTCACGTTCACTTCACTACTCAATGTTTGCGCTTGAGTTCAATCTCACTTCCAGACACCAATATGTAGTAAAACACTTTACTTTATAATGCAATACAGTTTATTCAGGTTATTATGTACATGTATGTACATATGTAAAATAGTTAATATGTTTTAATTTAAGAGCGAGTGTCCGACTCGAAATGTTCAACGAAACTGTCTGTTATCCTATTTTAAACTTGCAACTCAACTTACGCGTTCGTTGGGTTCGTCAGGTTCGTCCGGTTTGTCAGTGTTGTATTGCTGCGGAGTTGCCGTCCTACATATATATAAAATACTCTATTTACCGAAAAAAATGAGTTTTTGCATTTTTCAAAAATTTCCGTTATATGGGAGGTGGGCGTGGTTATTAACCGATCTTGACCATTTTCAACACCAACCTACCCTGTCCAAAGAACTATCTATATACCAAATTTCATTGAGATATCTCAGTTTCTACTCAAGTTATTGTACCCACGGTCATACGGACGGACGGACGAACGGACAGACAGTTAGGGCTAAGTCGATTCCTCTTTTCATTCTGATCATTTCAGTATATATATGTCTATATCTATCTCGATTATTTCTTGCTGTTACAAACAACCGTTATGCGAAGAAAGTTATAATACCCTTGTGTACAAGTACGCTCGGGTATAAAAACGCCATGAATATTGGCATCGAAATCAAACAACAAATTATGTTTTCCATAAAAAGAACTTGGCATTTAACAAAAACAGTATATCTTCAGACCTTATATATTTGTCAAATCAATCCTGCACCAAACAAGTCATTACTACTTATTTCAGCGCCACGATCGAGAAATTTGTTGATGCACGGTGGAAACTAACATACACGGAGGGTTCAAAATCGGAAAATGGGACTTCTCATACAATAGCGAACAACGATAAGGAGCACTCAATTTTCACAGCTGAAGCCGAAGCATTGGTTGTTGCAGTTATTACTTGTAAATCGCTTAAAGGGAATCACTTGATATGCTCCGAATTCCTATCCGTAATTAGAGGCGTACTCAATATTTACTACAAAAATTTGACAGTTACAAGAATCCGAAACTTAGTCACGCAATACCCAAACAAACTGAAAATATGGCAGAATTGCGTTCTAGAGTAAATCATAATGAAATAGACAGGCTTAGAATGAAACGAGTTCGGGTACAACAAACACAACAACAGCGAGCACGACGCAATGAAATCGAGCGATACCGCAGAAGCAGTGCTCCTGTGAACCTGGAACGAGTAGCATTCCACTACGATCCGGAAGTAGATTATTGTGCCGACATAACAGTCACAATTGGGGAAATGACAATAATTTGTCAATATTGTAAAGCGTTAAAATACAACGGCGAATCTACTGGATTATGTTGTGCTGGTGGTAAAATAAAAGTGCCACAATTGGTCCCAACACCAGATCCATTAAGCTCATTAGTTTCTGGGGTGGGAAATGACTCTAAGCACTTCTTGGCCAACATCCAAAAATATAACAATTGCTTTCAAATGACGTCGTTTGGCGCATAGCATATTGAAAAAAAAAAACAATTTCATGCCCACTTTCAAGGTTCCGTATATCTTTTTGATAAAATTCAAATTTGTATATGTATCACAAATCAGAATTTAAAAAAATTATATGTAGATACAAGGACAAATTTATCACCTACTGGGAGCGTTGCTGCCGCTGACGGATGCAGACCATCAATTTTTGCAAATTTATTTTATGGGCAATCCAGATGCGGAAGTTGACAAGCGTTGTGCTCATAATCAAACAGTGAAACGAACCATTGTGCAAGATCTGCAAGCGTTTCTTCATCAGAACAATGATTTAGTCAAAATGTTCAAAATGGCATTAGATCGTATGCCATCGGACTGCCATAATATTGTCATTAGAGCCGACAAAACACCTGCTGGTGAGCATGCAAGGAGGTTTAATTCACCGACAATCGACGAAGTGGCTATGGTCGTTGTTGGAGAAAATTTGCAGTCTAGAGACATCGTGCTTCGTCGTCGGAACAATGAATTAAAACGTGTGTCAGAAACGCATAGATCTTATAACGCATTACAATATCCATTAATCTTCTGGAATGGAGAAGATGGATACCATTTTAATATCAAAATGGTGAATCAAGTAACAGGAAATAATATTAAATAATATTTTTAAAACTCAATATTAATATATTTATGTAATTGTTTATCATTCTAGGTGCTGAAACTAACAAAAAAGTAAATGCTATGAATTTTTTTTCATACAGACTTATGATCCGTGAAGGTGAAGTAAATCACATTTTGATGTCTCAACGGCTTTTTCATAAATTTGCAGTTGACATGTATGTCAAAATTGAGACTGAACGATTGACGTACATCCGCCTTACACAACGGCATCTTCGATCTGATGAATACATTCATCTCCGTGATGCTATTAATGTCGATGGCAACGCAAATAATATGGGAAGAATGACAATTTTGCCGGCCACTTACATTGGAAGCCCGCGCCACATGCACGAGTATGCGTATGTTAGACAATATGGTCGCCCAGACCTGTTCATTACATTCACCTGTAACCCACAATGGGTTGAAATAAAAAAGGAATTGCTACACAGCCCAACACCACTCGATAGACATGACATTACTGCCAGAGTTTGAAAACAAAAATTAAAATCTCTAATGAATCTCTTAATAAAGCATCTTGGTAATGGCCAAGTCCGTTGTTGGATGTACTCTGTTGAGTGGCAAAAGCGTGGTCTACCTCATGCGCATATATTACTTTGGGTAATTGACAAACTAAGGCCTGATGAAATTAATTCCATAATTTCAGCTGAGATTCCCGATGAAAACGATGACCTAAAGTTGCATGCAGTAGTGACTAAACACATGATACATGGACCTTGCGGAGTATTCAATAATAGCTCACCCTGTATGGTCGACGGCAAGATCTCCAAGCGATATCCAAGAGACCTGATTGCTGAAACCATAACGGGAAATGACGGTATCGTCGGTGATCAATTTCGGACGGTGGACGATTGGTAATTGTGAAGGTAAACGGGCAAATTTTTGAAATAGACAATCGTTGGATTGTTCCGTATTCACCAATATTGTCGAAAGCTTTTGAAGCACACATAAATGTAGAATACTGAAACTCCGCCAAGTCGATAAAGTACATATGTAAATATGTCAACAAAGGTAGCGACATGTCCGTCTTAGTCATAACAAATGTAAATGATGAAGTATCTCAGTATCAGATGGGTCGCTATGTTAACAGCAACGAAGCTATTTGGCGCATATTTTCATTTGCGATTCACGAAAGACACCCCACAGTAGTCCATTTGGCAGTTCATCTAGAAAATGGACAACGAGTGTATTTCAATCAACAGACTGCGGCGGATAGAGCGGCACGACCACCATGGACCACATTAACCAGTTTCTTTCAGTGTGTCAAACAGATGCTTTCACTCGAGCATTGCTGTATGCTGATATGCCACGCTATTACACGTGGAACGCATCAATGAAATCGTTTCAGCGTCGGAAACAAGGAACACCAGTTGAAGGACAACAAAATATATTTGCCTCAGACGCTATAGGTCGCATTTACACAGTACATCCAATTAACGATGAATGTTATTATCTTCGATTGTTGCTGCATGTTCGTGGTCCGACATCGTTTCAACAACTGAGAACAGTTGATGGACATCTGTATGCGGCTTACCGTGAGGTGTGTCAACTACTTAAGTTGTGCGAAAACGATTCGCATTGGAATAATACGCTCAGGGATTCCGTCATCGCCGCATCAAAATCGCACATTGTTTGCAATTATAATATCAACATGTTTCCCTTCGAATCCGGAAGATTTGTATTTGAAATATAGAGATGACATGTCTGAGGATGTGTTACATCGTGTGGGTTGTCAAACTTTGAATCCTTCACTAGAAATTACTGCAAAAATTTACAAAGAAACATTAATTATGATAGAAGATATGTGTTTACTGATGGCAAATAAAATGTTGTCGTGTTTGGGCATGACGGGGCAAAATCGTCCCATGCACGATGCATTTAACCACGAATTACAAAGAGAACAACAACAAATATGCAAATTGATCGTTTGGGATGAATGCACGATGGCCCACAAGAGATCACTGGAGGCACTGGACAGAACATTAAAAGATCTTCGTAACTACCAAAACATATTTGGTGGAGCAATAATTCTATTATCAGGTGATTTTCGTCAGACTAGTTATTCCCCGATTCACAGTCGCTGACGAACTAAATACATGCCTAAAATCATCTTATTTGTGGCCACACGTAAAGACACTCCAATTAACAACTAACATGCGAGTGTTTTTGCAAAAAGATCCAACTGCGGTTGTGTTTTCGAAGCAGTTATTAGATATTGGGAATGGTAAGTTCGCAGTTGATATCTCGACCGGATTAATTACACTAGCCACGGATTTATGTCACTTCATTGACTCAAAACAGGAGCTTATTCAGGGTGTTTTTCCGAACATAGACCAAGACTTCAAGAACCATAATTAGCTTAATGAAAGATCAATATTGGCGTCCAAAAATAGAGATGTCGATGATCTCAATACTGTACGGTCGTAGGAGAGTTGTTTTTATAAAAATCAGTTGACACAGGTACAAATCAGGATGACATAGTCAACTATCCCACCGAGTTTTTAAATTCACTGGAATTGCATGGACTACCACCTCACAATTTAAAATTAAAAGTAGGATCAGTCGTGATGTAACTGCGTAATATTAATCAACCTCGACTGTGCAATGGAACGAGACTGGCTGTGAAAAAGCTAGAATAACGTCATCGAGGCAAAGATCATCAAGGTAAAATAAAAATGAGAGGATGTCTTGATCCCGCGTATACCAATGATTTAAACGGATTTACCCTTTCAGTTTAAGCGGCTACAATTTCCCGTGCGTCTGGCCTTGGCAATGACCATAAACAAATCGCAAGGTCAGTCGTTGCAAGATTGCGGAATCAACTTGGAATTTCCCTGTTTCGCACATGGACAATTATAAATTGCGTGTTCGCGCATCGGAAAACCATCATCGTTATATATTTACGCACCACAAAAGAAAACAAAAAATATAGTTTATCTGAAAGCTTTAATTTAATTGTTTTATTTTATGTAGATTAAAATTGTGTATATATTTGAACTGTTAGCAAGTTTCGTTAAATAACCGAACGAAATTAAAACAATGTGCGTAATTGGTGTTGCTCGCTAAAATTATATGGGTCTATTATATATTTTCTACATTTTATATTGTCAGACTAAAGAGTATATAAATCTATGAAAGTACCAATGACTGAATTTACCTATCAAAATTTTTGGCCACTTTAACGAAGTTCACCGGGTCATCTAGTTTTTAATAAAATTTGTCTACCAGATCTACTCAAAAATGTTAGTCTTGAATACATTACGAATACAGTTCATATTTTGAAAAAATATGGTATTTATTATTTCATTTAATGAATTATTATAGCGAGGCCAAAGACTTTAGTTGTTAGTTGCTTAGCTTTAAGAGGTTATACCAGTGCAACACATGATAGAATATTTTGAAGTTTCTTGGACATAATAAGGTATATTTTCAGCTATATTTTAAGATTTTTTTTTACAAAAATATAGTTATGTCCTGCTTTCGGAGGTGCCAAAAGAAAAAGTTCACCTCAATTCAAGATTACTCAGCTTAAATTTGCAGTCGATTGGTCAATTTCTCGTCGAGTTATGATGTTAGCAATTTTGAAAAATGTCATTTCGAGAAAAACGCGTTTACAGTTTTCTATAGGCAGGTGGAGCGGTTTATATGTACCTGCGAGCAGTCGGTCTTTAGAACGCTGTCATTGAAAAACTTTTCAAGATACAACCTTGCCGCTTTCACAGGATATTTTTGAAAGATTTATATAAATAAATTGTAAATATTAATAATAATAAAATTTGAACTAAAAATAAAATTTTATAGTTCGCAAAAACAGTTCTTCAAATTTTGTTTAAATTTTTCGCACAAATCGGTGTCTTGCCGAAAAATGTCACGCAAGATGCAGCACGCAGCTTAATCCAATAGTGTAGTCATTTATTTCGCGGAAAACAAATAAATACACCGAGAACTTCTGCGCTGCGCAGCTGACTGCTTGCCGCTTCATAACTGCTCGTAACATCGGTCATCGGAGTTTTTTTAAACATCTAGTTGTTTTCGTCCCATAAAGATGTACACATAATTATTTAGGAAAAGAGTCAAGATTTCTTTTTATCTTATTTTCAAAAAAATGGAAGGGGTAGATGTTTGCGAGAAATACAAAACGAAATTTGAAGACCTGTTTTTAAGCACTAAATTGTTTTTTTCTAATTAAAAATATATTTATCGCTAAGAACAAAAAAAATTCTGTAAGAACCATAATAAACATTGTTAAGTTTATACTTAAGCTAAAATGTATGAATTATTATTACGGGCACAAAAGTTTGAGCCCCTGTACATCTGCAACCTTCCACAATTACCTCTCCCCCATTTGCAAAAATGTTGTGAACAAATAACACAACTAGGATGAGTCCGGGAATAGTCGCAAGGGAACATGCGACTAATACAACTTCTGATCTCTTTATATGGAATGAACTGTTCCCTTTTGTTTGAGCATGTCCTATGAAGAGACTAATTGACCCCTTCTATATTCGAATGGGTATAAATGAGGACCAGTATATTTATAAAAATAAAAATAAAAATTTTTGTTTCGACTTAGAATCGAACCAGCGTCCCGAGGGTTGCTAAGCTCTCCTTACATGCCAACGACGTGCATGCAATTTTATTGCCTAAGTGAGTGCATATACCAATGCATCGTTTATCATACCCGAAAGAGATGAATACAGGACTAATCTACAATTATACCCGTTTGAGACTTGTTGCGACTAATTAATGCCCAGTTGTACCCGATAGGGACTAATCCCGGAATACTGTCTTTACAGATTAGTCGCTAAATTTTTTGCAGGGCAACTTTTTGAGCGGGTACACTTGTGCAGGTGTACATATAAAGTGCATTTAATGGTGTTGCAGTGTTTAAAAAGAAAAGAAACAAAATAATAAATACAAGTTTAATTTTAGAGATTAATTTAATATTTTGTTTTTATCCGTTTTGTGAAACGCCTTTAAGATTTAATTCGATACATGATACAATTTAAAATTAATTAATTTGCACAAAATTTGATTCGCCACAAAATTAAATATATTTAAGCGACAATAATTTTCATAAATAAAATTTGCGAGTGTTTTAAATTCCTAAAATAATATTCCAAATTTTATATTTTACCAATACTGCGGTGCAATCGCGCAATTTCGGCCAGCATCGAATAATTACTTAATTCAGTAATTTTCTAAAGTTTTAATTTATCCATCATCTATCGCTATTAGTCAGTGATGCACCACGTTGGTAGAGATACCAACACAAGCGCAACAATTTTGTCTTAGTATGCGTGCGCTTTGTCTCGCTTGTCTCTTCGCTGCCAGCGTCGGGACCAGTGTTGCCAGATCTGCCGCGTTGAAATTTTGAATAATTTCGCACGTAAAATGGTGGGTGTAAGTGGGGTAAAATCCGTATAAATCGGTAACTGAAACGCGGTTTCCATGTTTCCCTCACTTTTTTAAAGAATTTAAAATGTCTTATTACGTCAAACGCAGTATATTAATTTTTTGAAGGCTTTTAAGAATGGAATTATTTTATTATCTAGAGTAGATCGAATATCTCCGTCATGCCCACACCCGTACGCAATTTCAATCACCAATATATGAAAATGGTGTACACAAAGGCACATTAACAGGTAGCAGCATTGAATAAAATGCAACTCTGGGGTATATTTTGTGACTGCTTTTAAAATTTCATAAAAATCAAGTTTCTTAATTAACTATCTCTCTAAATATCAAATTTTAATTAATATGTTCCAATGTATTAAAAAAACAAAATTTTTGCATTTTTCAAAATTTCCGTTACATGGGAGGTGGCGAGGTTATGGTCCGATTTCAAAAATTTTTAACGATGATAACACCGATATTGAAAAAAAAAATTTCACCAAATTTTGTGACGATACTTTAGACCATTATTGAGATACAGGAATTGTTTCCTAAGTGGGCGTGGCAAAAAAGGAGTTCTGGCATTTTTCAAAAATTTCCGTTATATGGGAGGTGGGCGTGGTTATTAACCGATCTTGACCATTTTCAATACCAACCTACCCTGTCCAAAGAGCAATCTATGTACCAAATTTCATTGCGATATCTCAATGTTTACTCAAGTTATTGTAACCACGGACATACGGACGGACGGACGGACGAACGGACAGACCGTCAAGGCTAAATCGATTCCTCTTTTCATTCTGATCATTTTAGTATATATATGTCTATATCTATCTCGATTATTTTTTGCTGTTACAAACAACCGTTATGCAAACAAAGTTATAATACCCTTGTGTACAAGTACGCTCGGGTATAAAAACGCCATGAATATTGGCATCGAAATCCACAAAAACCACTTTGGCATTTAACAAAAACAGTATATCTACCGACCTTATATATTTGTCAAATCAATCCTGCACCACACAAGTCATTACTACTTATTTCAGCGCCACGATCGAGAAATTTGTGGATGCACGGTGGAAACTAACATACACGGAGGGTTCAAAAGCGGAAAATGGGACTTCTCATGCAATATCGAACAACGATAAGGAGCACTCAATTTTCACAGCTGAAGCCGAGGCATTGATTGTTGCGGTTATTACTTGTAAATCGCCTAAAGGGAATCACTGGATATTCTCTGAATTCCTATCCGTAATTAGAGGTGTACTCAATATTTACCACAAAAATTAAACAGTTACAAGAATCCGAAACTTAGTCACGCAATACCCAAACAAACTGAAAATAATGTAGGTTCCTAGTCACGCCTGCATCCCAGGCAACCAAAAGGCAGATGAAGCGGCAAAATTTTCCATCACTGCTCCTATAATATCAAAAAACGCATTGAACAAATCAGAAAAGTTAAACAACTATACAATATGGTGAACGAAAGAGTTTGGAGAAATGGGACGCACATCTACAAGGACATAAATCCAGAAGGAAAAGGTTCAAAATATCCACGTGACTAACTCATCGTCACCTATTGGAAAGAGCTCCACCGCCAAGATGCCACCTCTGCTTTAGTGGTAACCTCATAACTTACCACTTAATTCATAACTGTATCTTTATGAAAAGCAAACAAATGTCAATCTATATATATAAAAATCAATTGCTGTTCGTTTGTCTCGCTAAAACTCGAGTTCGGCTAGACCGATTTGGCTGATTTTGGTTTTTAAATGTCTGTCGTAGTCCAGGGAAGGTTTAAACGATGAAAAATTCGTAAAAACTTGCAAGGAAGATAGTAAAAACCACAATTTCATTTTTCTTTAAAAAATGCAAAATATTACCAGAGAATTGTTTGTTATCATATTGACCTATTTTAATGGTTGTCATTGTTTCGAATGCAAAAAAGAAAAGTATTTATTGTGCTATTTCACACACACGATATTTGTTTTGTTGGAATGCAAAATAAAGATGCCTGCCATTCTATCACCTACATATACCGTTATTAAAATCTTCTATAATCAGTTTGTTTACTTTCCGTTTATTTACTGGTAAGTTATTGTTTTAAAATGCTCAGGAAAATACGAGCTGACATAGGTCGTCGAAGTCAATTAAATATGCGAAAATACCTCACGTGCAAACCACAGTGATAACCATCGAGAGACAGATAACGATAACATTCGTATTGGTATGGCAGAATTGCGTTCTAGAGTAAATCATAATGAAATAGACAGGCTTAGAATGAAACGAGTTCGGGTACAACAAACACAACAACAGCGAGCACGACGCAATGAAATCGAGCGATACCTGAAATCCTGTGAACCTGGAACGAATAGCATTCCACTACGATCCGGAAGTAGATTATTGTGCCGACATAACAGTCACAATTGGGGAAATGACAATCATTTGTCAATATTGTAAAGCGTTAAAATACAACGGCGAATCTACTGGATTATGTTGTGCTGGTGGTAAAATAAAAGTGCCACAATTGGTCCCAACACCAGATCCATTAAGCTCATTAGTTTCTGGGGTGGGAAATGACTCTAAGCACTTCTTGGCCAACATCCAAAAATATAACAATTGCTTTCAAATGACGTCGTTTGGCGCATAGCATATTGAAAAAAAAAAACAATTTCATGCCCACTTTCAAGGTTCCGTATATCTTTTTGATAAAATTCAAATTTGTATATGTATCACAATTTAGAATTTAAAAAAATTATATGTAGATACAAGGACAAATTTATCACCTACTGGGAGCGTTGCTGCCGCTGACGGATGCAGACCATCAATTTTTGCAAATTTATTTTATGGGCAATCCAGATGCGGAAGTTGACAAGCGTTGTGCTCATAATCAAACAGTGAAACGAACCATTGTGCAAGATCTGCAAGCGTTTCTTCATCAGAACAACGATTTAGTCAAAATGTTCAAAATGGCATTATACCGTATGCCATCGGACTGCCATAATATTGTCATTAGAGCCGACAAAACACCTGCTGGTGAGCATGCAAGGAGGTTTAATTCACCGACAATCGACGAAGTGGCTATGGTCGTTGTTGGAGAAAATTTGCAGTCTAGAGACATCGTGCTTCGTCGTCGGAACAATGAATTAAAACGTGTGTCAGAAACGCATAGATCTTATAACGCATTACAATATCCATTAATCTTCTGGAATGGAGAAGATGGATACCATTTTAATATCAAAATGGTGAATCAAGTAACAGGTAATAATATTAAATAATATTTTTAAAACTCAATATTACTATATTTATGTAATTGTTTATCATTCTAGGTGCTGAAACTAACAAAAAAGTAAATGCTATGAATTTTTTTTCATACAGACTTATGATCCGTGAAGGTGAAGTAAATCACATTTTGATGTCTCAACGGCTTTTTCATAAATTTGCAGTTGACATGTATGTCAAAATTGAGACTGAACGATTGACGTACATCCGCCTTACACAACGGCATCTTCGATCTGATGAATACATTCATCTCCGTGATGCTATTAATGTCGATGGCAACGCAAATAATATGGGAAGAATGACAATTTTGCCGGACACTTACATTGGAAGCCCGCGCCACATGCACGAGTATGCGTATGTTAGACAATATGGTCGCCCAGACCTGTTCATTACATTCACCTGTAACCTACAATGGGTTGAAATGAAAAAGAAATCGCTACACAGCCAAACACCACTCGATAGACATGACATTACTGCCAGAGTTTGAAAACAAAAACAAAAATTAAAATCTCTAATGAATTTCTTAATAAAGCATCGTGGTGATGGCCAAGTCCGTTGTTGGATATACTCTGTTGAGTGGCAAAAGCGTGGTCTACCTCATGCGCATATATTACTTTGGGTAATTGACAAACTACGGCCTGATGAAATTAATTCCATAATTTCAGCTGAGATTCCTGATGAAAAATTTGAACCAAAGTTGCATGCAGTAGGGACTAAACACATGATACATGGACCTTGCGGAGTATTCAATAACAGCTCATCCTCTATGGTCGACGGCAAGTTCTCCAAGCGATACCCAAGAGACCTGATTGCTGAAACCATAACGGGAAATGACGGTATCGTCGGCGATCACGTTCGGACGGTGGACGATTGGTAATTGTGAAGGTAAAGGGGCACAATTTTGAAATAGACAATCGTTGGATTGTTCCGTATTCACCAATATTGTCGAAAGCTTTTGAAGCACACATAAATGTAGAATACTGTAACTCCGTCAAGTCGATAAAGTACATATGTAAATATGTCAACAAAGGTAGCTATATGTCCGTCTTCGTCATAACAAATGTAAATGATGAAGTATCTCAGTATTAGATGGGTCGCTATGTTAACAGCAACGAAGCTATTTGGAGCTTATTTTCATTTGCGTCTTACGAAAGACACCCCACAGTAGTCCATTTGGCAGTTCATCTAGAAAATGGACAACGAGTGTATTTCAATCAACAGACTGCGGCGGATAGAGCGGCACGACCACCATCGACCACATTAACCAGTTTCTTTCAGTGTGTCAAACAGATGCTTTCACTCGAGCATTGCTGTATGCTGATATGCCACGCTATTACACGTGGAACGCATCAACGAAAGCGTTTCAGCGTCGGAAACAAGGAACACCAGTTGAAGGACAACAAAATATATTTGCCTCAGACGCTATAGGTTGCATTTACACAGTACACCCAAATAACGATGAATGTTATTATCTTCGATTGTTGTTGGTGCATGTTCGTGGTCCGACATCGTTTCAACAACTGAGAACAGTTAATGGACATCTGTGTGCGACTAACCGTGAGGCGTGGGATAATACGCTCCGGGATTCCGTCATTTCTTCATCGCCGCATCAAATTCGCACATTGTTTGCAATTATAATATCAACATGTTTCCGGAAGATTTGTAGATGAAATATAGAGATGACATGTCTGAGGATGTGTTACATCGTGTGGGTTGTCAAACTTTGAATCCTTCACTAGAAATTACTGGAGAAATTTACAATGAAACATTAATTATGATAGAAGATATGTGTTTACTGAAGGCAAATAAAATGTTGTCGTGTTTGGGCATGACGGGGCCAAATCGTCCCATGCACGATGCATTTAGCCACTAATTACAAAGAGAACAACAGTACGATACTGAAGTATTGAAAGAAACAGTGCGTTCAAATGTTCCGCAATTGAATGCACAACAAAGGATTGCGTATGATACTTTGATAGAAGCTGTAAACTGTGGATCTGTTGGAATTTACTTCCTTGATGCTCCAGGGGGAACTGGAAAAACGTTCCTTATTTCGTTGCTATTGGCAAAGATCAGATCGCAAAATGAAGTAGCCGTAGCGTTGGCTTCATCTGGAATAGCTGCAACACTATTAGAAGGTGGACGAACTGCACATTCTGCCTTGAAATTAGCACTAAACATGCAAATTAACGAAGAACCAGTTTGCACCATAGCCAAAACAGCGCAATGGCGAAGATTCTGCAAATATGCAAATTGATCGTTTGGGATGAATGCACGATGGCCCACAAGAGATCACTGGAGGCACTGGACAGAACATTAAAAGATCTTCGTAACAACCAAAACATATTTGGTGGATCAATAATTCTATTATCAGGTGATTTTCGTCAGACTAGTTATTCCCCGATTCACAGTCGCTGACACAATTACAAATCAGGATGACATAGTCAACTCTCCCACCGAGTTTTTAAATTCACTGAAATTGCTTGGACTACCACCTCACAATTTAAAATTAAAAGTAGGATCAGTCGTGATGTTACTGCGTAATATTAATCAATCTCGACTGTGCAATGGAACGAGACTGGCTGTGAAAAAGCTAATGAGTAACGTCATCGAGGCAAAGATCATCAAGGAAAAATAAAAAGGAGAGGATGTCTTGATCCCGCGTATACCAATGATTCAAACGGATTTACCCTTTCAGTTTAAGCGGCTACAATTTCCCGTGCGTCTGGCCTTGGCAATGACCATAAACAAATCGCAAGGTCAGTCGTTGCAAGATTGCGGAATCAACTTGGAGTTTCCCTGTTTCGCACATGGACAATTATAAATTGCATCGGAAAACCATCATCGTTATATATTTACGCACCACAAAAGGAAACAAAAAATATAGTTTATCAGAAAGCTTTAACTTACTTAAGAGCATAACTCTGTTTTATTTTATGTAGATTAAAATTGTGTATATATTTGAACTTTTAGCCAGTTTCGT
This sequence comes from Philophylla caesio, assembly GCA_963971545.1. Classification (NCBI taxonomy): domain Eukaryota; kingdom Metazoa; phylum Arthropoda; class Insecta; order Diptera; family Tephritidae; genus Philophylla; species Philophylla caesio. Next base: position 62,804,580 of record OZ020605.1, read on the forward strand.
TAAATAACCGAACGAAATTAAAACAATGTGCGTAATTGGTGTTGCTCGCTAAAATTCTATGGGTCTATTATATATTTTCTACATTTTATATTGTCAGACTAAAGAGTATATAAATCTATGAAAGTACCAATGACTGAATTTACCTATCAAAATTTTTGGCCACTTTAGCGAAGGGTGAGTTTTAATGTCGTTAGAATAAGGTGATACGAAGTTCACCGGGTCATATAGCTTTTAATGAAATTTGTCTACCAGATCTACTCAAAAATGTTAGTCTTGAAAACATTACGAATACAGTTAATATTTTGAAGAAATATGGTATTTATTATTTCATTTAATGAGTTATTATAGTGAGGCCAAAGACCTTAGTTGTTAGTTGCTTAGCTAAAGAGGTTATACCAGTGTAGTTAGTTAGTTAGTTAATTTATAGGGTAAAGTAGGATCAAGGGACACTGCGACCTAAAAGATCTTTTGTATCCCTGCAGTTAGTTCCTAGCCCTGACAGCCCAAGATACTGTCAGCTTCTCTAATAAAAGCCAACAATAACTTGGTACACGAGTTCCTAATGTTGAGAGACTCGACTATTGCTGAGTTGAAGTATCTAACTCTCAGTCTGGCCAAAGCCGGACAAACGCACAGAATGTGCTCCGATGTCTCCTCCTCTTCGAGACATAGACGGCAGTCCGTTTCGGTGGCGAGTCCGATCCGGTGCATATGGACGCGTAGATTGTTGTGACCGGTCAGATAACCGGTAAGCAATCTTATATTGCCTCTATTTAGATTAATTATGTCCTTTCTGGAAAAAGGATACCCAAGTAATTTGGCCTGTCTGAGGCCTCCTGTCTCAGTCCAATACCTAGTGCGTTCAGAGCCCACCCACTTAGTGATTAAAGATTTTGAAGAGGACCAACTAAGTCCGCAAAAAGGTTCCGGTCCCATAAAGACAGACAAGGAGCCTTTTCTGGCCAGTTCATCAGCGGTCTCGTTGCCTTCAATCCATTATACCAGTGTAACCCATTATAGAATATTTTGAAGTTTCTTGGACATAATAAGGTATATTTTCAGCTATATTTTTAGATTTTTTTTGACATAAATATTGAAAGATAACAGAGTTATGTCCTGTTTTCGGAGGTGCCAAAAGACAAAGTTCACCAACTGCTGACATGATTCCGGCTGAATGAGTAGCTCAATCAAAAAAAGTTCAAAAGAATATTACAGCTAATGGTATTTCCTATACAATGACCTACGATTTTCGAAAAAATATCAAAAATTTACAAAAAGGCGTAGTTCTGAAAAACAGTCATTTTTTTAAATTGACAATTTTTAACCAATTAAAAAGATCGTAGGTCATTGTATAGAAAATATATTCAAGATTACTCAGCTTAAATTTGAAGTCGATCGAGTTATGATGTTAGCAATTTTGAAAAATGTCATTTCGAGGAAAACGCGTTTACAGTTTTCTATAGGCAGGTTGAGCGGTTTATACCTGCGAGCAGTCGGTCTTTAGAACGCTGTCATTCAAAAACTTTTCAAGATACAACCTTGCTGCTTTCACAGGATATTTTTGAAAGATTTATATAAATAAATTGTAAATATTAATAATAATAAAATTTTAATTAAAAATAAAATTTTATAGTTCGCAAAAACAGTTTTTCAAATTTTGTTTAAATTTTTCGCACAAATCAATATCTGGCCGAAAAATGTCACGCAAGATGCAGCACGCAGCATAATCCAATAGCGTAGTCATTTATTTCGCGGAAAACAAATAACAACACCGAGAACTTCTGCGCTGTACCGCTGACCGCTTGCGGCTTCATAACTGCTCGTACCATCGGTCATCGGAGTTTTTATTAAACATCTAGTTGTTTTCGTCCCATAAAGATTTACACATAATTATTTAGGAAAAAAGTCAAAGTTTATATTTATCATATTTTCAAAACAATGGAAGGGGTCGATTTTTGTGAGAAATGCAAAACAAGATTTGAAGACCTGTTTTTAAGCACTAAATTGTTGTTTTTTTTTCTAATTCAAAATATATTTATCGTAAAGAACAGATAAAATTCTGTAAGAACCATAATAAACACTGTTAAGTTTATACTTAAGCTAAACTGTATCAATTATCAAAATTTTACGTGCACAAAAGTTTGAGCCCCTGTACATCTGCAACCTTCCACAATTAACTCTCCCCCATTTGCAAAAATGTTGTGAACAAATAACACCACATTTGTACGAAATTACATTGAAATCGGTGACATCAACTTTTTGAGCGGGTACACTTGTGCATGTGTACATATAAAGTGCATTTAATGTTGTTGCGGTGTTTGAAAAGAAAGAAAACAAAATAATAATAATTTTAAAGTTGAATTTCATATTTTTTTTTTATCTGTTTTTTTGACAACGCCACGACAATTTAATTCGATAAAATTTTTAAACACTAATTTGCACAAAATTTTATTCGCGAAAAAATTTAAATATATTAAGCGACAATATTTTAAATATTTAGAGAGTTTTCATAAATAAAATTAGCAAGTGTTTTAAATTCATTAAATAATTTTCCAAATTTTATATTTTACCAATACTGCGCTGCAATCTCGCAATTTCGGCCAGCATCGAATAATTACTTAATTCAGTAATTTTCTAAAGTTTTAATTTATCCATCGTCTATCGCTATTAGTCAGTGATGCACCACGTTGGTAGAGATACCAACACAAGCGTGCGCTTTGTCTCGCATAAAAATATTAACCTCCGCAGACCAAGCATACACCACAATGTTTCCCTCACTGTTTCAATGAATTTAAAATGTCTTATTACGTCAAACGAAGTATATTAATTTTTTGAAGACTTGACCATTCTTTCAATTATTTCATTATCTAGAGTGGATCGAATATCTCTGTCATGCCCACACCCGTACGCAATTTCAATCAACAAGGCGCATTAAACAGGTAGCAGCATTGAAGAAAATGCAACTCTGGGGTATATTTTGTGATTTGCTTTTCAAAATTTCATAAAAATCAAGTTTCTTAATTAACTATCTCTCTAAATATCAAATTTTAATTAATAACAAAATTTTTGCATTTTTCAAAATTTCCGTTATATGGGAGGTGGCGAGGTTATGGTCCGATTTCAAAAATTTTTAACGATGATAACACTGATATTGAGAAAAATGTGTTCACCAAATTTTGTAACGATACTTTAGACCGTTATTGAGAAACAGGAATTGTTTCCTAAGTAAACGTGGCAACTCCCATTTTTCAAAATTTCATAAATACAGAATTTCCTAGTTCAAAATCGATCCAAATACCGAATTTCACTCAATTTTCTGTAATAGATACCGAAAAAAAGGAGTTTTTGCATTTTTTAAAAATTTCCGTTATATGGGAGGTGTTCGTGGTTATTAACCGATCTTGACCAACCTACCCTGTCCAAAGAGCAATCTATGTACCAAATTTCATTGCGATATCTCAATTTTTACTCAAGTTATTGTAACCACGGACAAACAGACGGACGGACGAACGGACAGACAGTCAAGGCTAAATCGGTTCCTCTTTTCATTCTGATCATTTTAGTATATATATGTCTATATCTATCTCGATTATTTTTTGCTGTTACAAACAACCGTTATGCAAACAAAGTTATAATACCCTTGTGTACAAGTACGCTCGGGTATAAAAAGGCCATGAATATTGGCATCGAAATCCACAAAAACCACTTTGGCATTTAACAAAAACAGTATATCTACCGACCTTATATATTTGTCAAATCAATCCTGCACCACACAAGTCATTACTACTTATTTCAGCGCCACGATCGAGAAATTTGTGGATGCACGGTGGAAACTAACATACACGGAGGGTTCAAAAGCGGAAAATGGGACTTCTCATGCAATATCGAACAACGATAAGGAGCACTCAATTTTCACAGCTGAAGCCGAGGCATTGATTGTTGCGGTTATTACTTGTAAATCGCCTAAAGGGAATCACTGGATATTCTCTGAATTCCTATCCGTAATTAGAGGTGTACTCAATATTTACCACAAAAATTAAACAGTTACAAGAATCCGAAACTTAGTCACGCAATACCCAAACAAACTGAAAATAATGTAGGTTCCTAGTCACGCCTGCATCCCAGGCAACCAAAAGGCAGATGAAGCGGCAAAATTTTCCATCACTGCTCCTATAATATCAAAAAACGCATTGAACAAATCAGAAAAGTTAAACAACTATACAATATGGTGAACGAAAGAGTTTGGAGAAATGGGACGCACATCTACAAGGACATAAATCCAGAAGGAAAAGGTTCAAAATATCCACGTGACTAACTCATCGTCACCTATTGGAAAGAGCTCCACCGCCAAGATGCCACCTCTGCTTTAGTGGTAACCTCATAACTTACCACTTAATTCATAACTGTATCTTTATGAAAAGCAAACAAATGTCAATCTATATATATAAAAATCAATTGCTGTTCGTTTGTCTCGCTAAAACTCGAGTTCGGCTAGACCGATTTGGCTGATTTTGGTTTTGAAATGGCTGTCGTAGTCCAGGGAAGGTTTAAACGATGAAAAATTCGTAAAAACTTGCAAGGAAGATAGTAAAAACCACAATTTCATTTTTCTTTAAAAAATGCAAAATATTACCAGAGAATTGTTTGTTATCATATTGACCTATTTTAATGGTTGTCATTGTTTCGAATGCAAAAAAGAAAAGTATTTATTGTGCTATTTCACACACACGATATTTGTTTTGTTGGAATGCAAAATAAAGATGCCTGCCATTCTATCACCTACATATACCGTTATTAAAATCTTCTATAATCAGTTTGTTTACTTTCCGTTTATTTACTGGTAAGTTATTGTTTTAAAATGCTCAGGAAAATACGAGCTGACATAGGTCGTCGAAGTCAATTAAATATGCGAAAATACCTCACGTGCAAACCACAGTGATAACCATCGAGAGACAGATAACGATAACATTCGTATTGGTATGGCAGAATTGCGTTCTAGAGTAAATCATAATGAAATAGACAGGCTTAGAATGAAACGAGTTCGGGTACAACAAACACAACAACAGCGAGCACGACGCAATGAAATCGAGCGATACCTGAAATCCTGTGAACCTGGAACGAATAGCATTCCACTACGATCCGGAAGTAGATTATTGTGCCGACATAACAGTCACAATTGGGGAAATGACAATCATTTGTCAATATTGTAAAGCGTTAAAATACGACGACGAATCTACTGGATTATGTTGTGCTGGTGGTAAAATAAAATTGCCACAATTGGTCCCACCAGCAGATCCATTAAGCTCATTAGTTTCTGGGGTGCGAAATGACTCTAAGCACTTCTTGGCCAACATCCAAAAATATAACAATTGCTTTCAAATGACGTCGTTTGGCGCATAGCATATTGAAAAAAAAAAACAATTTCATGCCCACTTTCAAGGTTCCGTATATCTTTTTGATAAAATTCAAATTTGTATATGTATCACAAATTAGAATTTAAAAAAATTATATGTAGATACAAGGACAAATTTATCACCTACTGGGAGCGTTGCTGCCGCTGACGGATGCAGACCATCAATTTTTGCAAATTTATTTTATGGGCAATCCAGATGCGGAAGTTGACAAGCGTTGTGCTCATAATCAAACAGTGAAACGAACCATTGTGCAAGATCTGCAAGCGTTTCTTCATCAGAACAACGATTTAGTCAAAATGTTCAAAATGGCATTAGACCGTATGCCATCGGACTGCCATAATATTGTCATTAGAGCCGACAAAACACCTGCTGGTGAGCATGCAAGGAGGTTTAATTCACCGACAATCGACGAAGTGGCTATGGTCGTTGTTGGAGAAAATTTGCAGTCTAGAGACATCGTGCTTCGTCGTCGGAACAATGAATTAAAACGTGTGTCAGAAACGCATAGATCTTATAACGCATTACAATATCCATTAATCTTCTGGAATGGAGAAGATGGATACCATTTTAATATCAAAATGGTGAATCAAGTAACAGGTAATAATATTAAATAATATTTTTAAAACTCAATATTAATATATTTATGTAATTGTTTATCATTCTAGGTGCTGAAACTAACAAAAAATGCTATGAATTTTTTTTCATACAGACTTATGATCCGTGAAGGTGAAGTAAATCACATTTTGATGTCTCAACGGCTTTTTCATAAATTTGCAGTTGACATGTATGTCAAAATTGAGACTGAACGATTGACGTACATCCGCCTTACACAACGGCATCTTCGATCTGATGAATACATTCAGCTCCGTGATGCTAATAATGTCGATGGCAACGCAAATAATGTGGGAAGAATGACAATTTTGCCGGCCACTTACGATGTCGGATGTTAGACAATATGGTTGCCCAGACCTGTTCATTACATTCACCTGTAACCCACAACGGGTTGAAATGAAAAAGAAATTGCTACACAGCCAAACACTACTCGATGGACATGACATTACTGCCAGAGTTTGAAAACAGAAACAAAAATTAAAATCTCCAATGAATTTCTTAATAAAGCATCGTGGTAATGGCCAAGTCCGTTGTTAGATGTACGCTGTTCAGTGGCAAAATAGTGGTCTACCTCATGCGCATATATTACTTTGGGTAATTGACAAACTAAGGCCTGATGAAATTAATTCCATAATTTCAGCTGAGATTCCCGATGAAAAAGTTGACCTAAAGTTGCATGCAGTAGTGACTAAACACATGATACATGGACCTTGCGGAGTATTCAATAACAGCTCACCCTTTATGGTCGACGGCAAGTTCTCCAAGCGATACCCAAGAGACCTGATTGCCGAAACCATAACGGGAAATGACAGTATCGTCGGCGATCACTTTCGCACGGTGGACGATTGGTAATTGTGAAGGTAAAGGGGCAAAATTTTGAAATAGACAATCGTTGGATTGTTCCGTATTCACCAATATTGTCGAAAGCTTTTGAAGCACACATAAATGTAGAATACTGTAACTCCGTCAAGTCGATAAAGTACATATGTAAATATGTCAACAAAGGTAGCGACATGTCCGTCTTCGTCATAACAAATGTAAATGATGAAGTATCTCAGTATTAGATGGGTCGCTATGTTAACAGCAACGAAGCTATTTGGAGCTTATTTTCATTTGCGTTTTACGAAAGACACCCCACAGTGGTCCATTTGGCAGTTCATCTAGAAAATGGACAACGAGTGTATTTCAATCAACAGACTGCGGCGGATAGAGCGGCACGACCACCATCGACCACATTAACCAGTTTCTTTCAGTGTTTGCAAATTCTGTACAAACAACAACCACACAAACAAGTTAAATAGCGGCAGATCAGTTGCTCTTGTTTGTAGTTGGTTTGTTTAAGGAAGATGAAATAAACACAATAGCCAACTCGGCTAGCGTAGCACAATAGGTAGCGTATTGGCTCTGCAACTCCGAGCTCCCGGGTTCAAAGCCTGAGAGAAGTGGTTATGAAAATTTAATTAAAAATAATTTAATTTAATAATCAAAAAAGAAGTCTGATGAGGAAATGTGGTGATTTCGGAAATAGTACTATAACTTCAACCATTAAAAGCTGTTGTTGTTTTTTCACAAAAAATCTTCCATAAACTGGCCTTGAGCTCAATAAAAATTCTAAAATCTACAAAAAGATAAAATTGACCCACTATATAATGTAGAAAACTATGCGAAAGAACTTTAATACTGAATGCAAAAATCTCACGCAATTGCCAAAGAATTAATTAACAAACAAAAAATTCGAAATAAGCTTTTACACGACAAAACAGCTCATCCAGTATCACTTAATGTAAATGATAAAGTTCTTTTGCAAAGGGAACCACGCAGTAAGCATGAAAACATATATCAAGGTCCGTACTTTATAACAAACATTGACGGAGGAAACGTCACAATTTTTGATGAAGCAAAAAGAAAAGAAAAAACAGTTCACAAAAATCGTATACATAAATTAAATTGAAACTCTTATTAGATATACGTATAACGTATATTGGTATATGACCAAGAAAAACAACAACTGTACAAAAACCAAAAGAAAAATTCCGAAATATATCTATGTGCACAAAAACTAGCCATATTCAAATCAAAAAAAAAAAATTCTTAAATAAATGTTAAAGCTAATTTTCAAAAAATTAATTTAAGACAATTCCACAACACCGACAATAAACATAAGATTAATATGACAAAACATGTAATTTTTATACAAACACTGTGAAAAAAAATATGTGCAGTAAACCAGCGTACAGGAATTATAAAAATTAAAATTGAATTCCTTTCATAACTATTTTTATTATGTATTTAAGATATAATTGTAATACAAAATCACTAATCGACATACTCTAGGTAAAAATCTATTAATATATGTAAATAATAACTATGTATTGCATCATTATCCTTACATTAATTTGCCAACAACTAGTTATTACAAAAAAAAACAATAGCAATAAGAACTTTTTACATTAATTTCAATTTGTCATTCTTTTACGTTTACTTAAATTGTTGTGAACAAACGAATGTAAAGGGAAAGGACTATAGCCTATCCAATTCAAATTCGTTTTTTCAAACAATTTAACATCCCCTGATTATGGACAGGAAGAATGTGCCAAACCTGATCACTTTGCCAAATTCTTCTTTTTCTAAGGAGGGTGATGTAATGGAAACAAAATACAAATTGCAACCCTACTTAATAAGTTAAGTATTCTAGTACTAGCATTATAAAATACAACCCTACATATAATTTTAATATATTACATTTAGTACTAGAGGGTAACCGCAGCTAACTTTAGTTCTTAAGTGAAAAAATAAAGAACGCCAATTATTGGGGGGGACTTAAAACCGACAACTAGTACTCATTCTTTTAGTTCCTGCAATTTTAGACATATAACTTTTGGATTGCTCCTGATAGAAAGAGCAGCACCGACCGGCAAGTAACCGGAGTGAGTTTCTAAACGCACCGGTGTGCGTCACCCTACACTACAGCAGAGCCAACAACACAGCGGCAGCACCAACAACAGCAGCGAGCCCCAGCGAAGCCCTGGCGCTCCACACCATGAATATCGGCATCGAAATCAAACAACATAAATTATGTTTCCATCAAAACCACCTTGGAATTTTAACAAAAACAGTATACCTACAGACCTTATACATTTGTCAAATCAATACTGCACCAAACAAGTCATTACTACTTATTTCAGCGCCACGATCGAGTAATTTGTTGATGCACGGTGGAAACTAACATACACGGAGGGTTCAAAATTATTTAGGAAATGAGTCAAGATTTCTATTTATCTTATTTTAAAAAAAATGGAAGGGGTAGATTTTTGCGAGAAATACAAAACGAAACTTGAAGACCTGTTTTTAAGTACTAAATGTTTTTTTTCTAATTCAAAATATATATTTCGCTAAGAACAAAACAAATTCTGTAAGAACCATAATAAAAATTGTTAAGTTTGTACTTAAGCTAAAATGTATGAATTATCAAACTTTTACGTGCACAAAAGTTTGAGCCCCTGTACATCTGCAACCTTCCACAATTAACTCTTCCCCATTTGCAAAAATGTTGGGAACAAATAACACCACATTTGTAAGAAATTACATTGAAATCGGTGACATCAAAGTACATATAAAGTGCGTTTAAAGTTGTTGCAGTGTTTAAAAAGAAAGAAAACAAAATAATAAACACAAGTTTAAATTTAAAGATTAATTTAATATTTTTTTTTTATCTGTTTTGTGACAACGCCTTTAAGATGTAATTCGATACATGATACAATTTTAAAATAATTAATTTCCACAAAATTTGATTTGCGACAAACTTAAAATATATTTAAGCGACAATAATTTTCTAAATAAAATTTGCGAGTGTTTTAAATTCCTAAAATAATTTTCCGAATTTTATATTTTACCAATACTGCGCTGCAATCGCGAAATTTCGGCCAGCATCGAATAATTACTTAATTCAGTAATTTTCTAAAGTTTAAATTTATCCATCATCTATCGCTATTAGTCAGTGATGCACCACGTTGGTAGAGATACCAACACAAGCGCAACAATTTTGCCTTAGTATGCGTGCGCTTTGTCTCGCATAAAAATATTAACCTGGCGAGGTTATGGTCCGATTTCCAAAATTTTTAACGATGATAACACCGATATTGAGAAAAATTTGTTCACCAAATTTTGTGACGATACTTTAGACCGTTATTGAGATACAGGAATTGTTTCCTAAGTGGGCGTGGCAACGCCCATTTTTCACAATTTCATAAATACCTAAATCGCTCCCAAAATACCGTTTATATGTAGTAAAACACTTTACTTTATAATGCAATACAGTTTATTCAGGTTATTATGTACATGTATGTACATATGTAAAATAGTTAATATGTTTTAATTTAAGAGCGAGTGTCCGACTCGAAATGTTCAACGAAACTATCTGTTATCCTATTTTAAACTTGCAACTCAACTTACGCGTTCGTTGGGTTCGTCAGGTTCGTCCGGTTTGTCAGTGTTGTATTGCTGCGGAGTTGCCGTCCTACATTCGGCCCTCCTGACGCAACATTCGGCTCGAATGATGACTCAGGCTGAACTGAAGGCTCCCATTTTTTCATGTATTCGGCAACCGAAATTGTACGGCCAGGTCCTTCATGGTCGCCTACTTTCATTACCTCATACCTGCCATGTGACATAACTTTGCAAATTTTATATGGACCTAAAAATTTTGGCTTAAGCTTTAAACCCGCCCCAAACTGTGTTCGCATAATGGCTACTAACTCGTTTACACGGTATTTTGTCTCTTCTTTTCTGTTTCTGTTAAAGGATTTACGGTTTTCCTCTTGTATTTTTCTTATGTTCTCTTGTGCTTCTTTACGCACGTTTTCTCTTTCTTCATCTATTTCTTTTATAGCTGCTATATCTAATAGCTCACTTAACTTAGGATCGGTACCTACTCGCATCTCGACTCCAGTCATTAACCTAAAAGGTGTATAATTTGTGCTTCTTGGAGGAGAGTTATTTATGGTTTGCTGAACACGTTCGATATGTCTGTACCATTGACCCGCATTTTCGGCACAGAGCTTAGTCAACATCGGAATGATGATTCGATGGATGCGTTCAACTTGACCATTCCCACGTGGGACTCCAGTAGCAATCACAAGATGTTCAATACCTTCTGTCTCGCAGTATGCCCTAAAATAATTTGACATAAACGCTGAACCTCGGTCGGATATTATGCGCTTCGGATTTCCAAATATCGACGCCTGTCTTTTGAGTCGGTCTATCACGATATCTGCTGCAGTAGTTCTAGTTGGATAGAGCCAAACGAACTTTGAAAACCCATCTACCACGACAAATAGGTAACTATATGACTTAGTGGTCTGATCCATTGGGCCCACATGATCAACATGGTAGGTTCCCAATGGCCTATCATCTTTGTCTATCGGTGTAAGAAATCCCTCTTTCCTGCCAGTTTTCCTTTCCCCAACAAGGCATTCTACGCAACTTTTTACTACCTTAGCGACTTTTGTGTTTACTTGAGGAATAAAGTAAGACTTTTCTAATAAGGATTCCGTTTTTTTGATTGAAAAATGACCCTGCCTATGCGCCATTTTAATTATTTCATCCTCCATAGTCGACGGGACAACTATGAGTTCCTTAACGGGATCTTTATGAAGGATGCCATGTTTAAAATAAAAATCTTCGTAACTGTCCTTTTCTAATACTTTGCAAACTGCTCTAATCCACTGATCGCATTGTTGCGCTTGTTTAAGTCTATGAATAAATGTATCTTCGAGAATCATACATGCTACCCTGCTCAGTGCATCAACATGCCTCATTTTCGAGCCACTACGGTGTTTCATTTCATAATTGTAGTCCTGTAAGAATAAAGCCCAACGAGACACCCTTAACGGAATATCTCGTTTATGCATTGTCATCGTGAAGGCATTGCAATCTGTCACAATTTTAAACCTAATTCCTAACAGATAGATACGCCACTTTTTAAGTGCCCCCACGATTGCCAACACCTCATGCTCATATGAGTGGTATTTTTCTTCTACCGGTTTACACCGCCTACTCATAAATTGGACAGGATGAAATGCCTGATCGTCTTTGTCTTTTTACATCAAAACGGCTCCATATCCTAGCATACAGGCATCCGCATGCACTTCGGTAACTGCTTGAGGGCTGTATAATTTTAAAACAGGCGCTTTTGTAAGAGAAAGCTTCAGCTGTTGAAAAGAAACCATCTCTTCGTTCCCTATCACGAACTTTGCTTCCTTTCGTAAAAGGTCACTAAGCGGTTTGGCTACCACTGCGTAACCCTCTACAAACCTCCGAAAATAGGATGTTAATCCAAGAAAACGCTGTAATGACTTTTTGTCGTGGGGCAAGGGAAAATTTTCTACCGCTTTCGTTTTTATCGCCGATGGAGCTATGGTACCATTTTCAATAATATAGCCCAAAAAGTCTACTTTCCGTACGAGAACCTTACATTTGTTCCACTTTATTTTTAAATTGTAATCTGCTGCCCTCTTAAGAACACGTTCTAACTTCTGGATGCCCTCATTGAAATCCTTGGCGGGAATAATGAGATCATCCATATATGCAATAACAGTTCCCTCTTGTATCATGTCTCTCAAAACGGCAAAAACGAATCGCGAAAATACGGCTGGCGAGTTTGAGATTCCAAATGGTACATATCTAAACTCAAACTGATCGTCGTGTGTCACAAAAGCAGTATATTTCATTGAGCTACTCTCAACAGGGACATGAAAAAATCCGTTTGCCAAATCGAGAGTCGTAAAAATATGAGCTTCTTGCAATCGTTCTATAACATCATCTAGCAATGGCATGGGAAAATTATCTCGCACTATCTTAGCATTTAACCGCCTGTAATCGCAACAGAGCCTTTTACTACCATCTTTTTTAGAGACAAGCACAATAGCTGACGCATACTCTGATTGACTACGCTGAATGATTCCTTCCTCCAACCACTTTGCTACCTGATCATCTACCACTTTCCTGTCTGTGTACGACATACGCCTAGGCCGTTCATAAATTGGAATATCGTCTGTTAACAAAATTTTCATAGCTAAAGGAGATTCCCTCGTTTTCTTTGGGTTATAATTAACAATCAATTCTTTGACCCTATCGAAATTGTCTACACGCAAATGTGCTAAGTCTACTTCCGGATCGCTTACATCACAATTTTCTTGAATACAGCACATATCCTTAAATTCTTCCAGCACATATAGCTTCTCTTGCTGTTCCGCGTTCTCTACCACTTCACTACTGTTGGAGCCAAAATCTTGCAACTTATTAGAAACTCGTAATTTATCGTCTTCCTCATTCTTGTCTGCCTTTGCTTTAAATTCTACCAAGTCTTCCGACACAATAAGATTAACGTGCTTAAGTATACTGTTACCGATTAATGCTGAGTAACGCATATCGCGCTCATGCACGGCATGAAACGTAACTTCAAGTTGCAAATTGTCCACATTTACTGGAATAGTAAAACTACCTAAAGTATTCAGTATGCTACCACTAATACCCCTCAGTCGTCGCTTATCTTTATCTAGTTCAATATCTTCACCCAACATGAGTAAGATGTCGTTGCGAATAAGACAAAGGTCACAACCGGTATCGATTAGAGCCGAAAACGTTATGCCTTCGCATGTCAAATCCTTAAAAATACACCTACCAATTTGTTTAGCTTTTCGGACTAAGTCCTCCTCCAACATATTTACACTACCTTTTTCAGATTTCACTGAAGCTTTTGTATCACGACAATTGACCGCACGATGACCTGGTTGCCCACACGAAAAACATTTAGGTTGCGCTTGCTTGCAATCTTTCGCTAAATGAGAACCGTCGCCACACTTAAAACAACGCTTTACCTTCTCATTAGTATTCGTTAAAACTTTAGAAATTTGATTAAAGTTTGAATTGGTCACTTGTTGGCGACCAGATCGCACTTTTTCATAAACGCGTATTTGCTCTTTTAGCTCTAATATTGTTTTCGCCTGATATAAATTAATTTTGTTTTGCCGCGAATCAGGGAGGCCCTCTATAAAATACTCAATTAAACTCGTGTCATCGAGTTTAATTGGTTTACCCAATTCCATAAGACTGTAAAGGTATTCCTTATAATCTTCATTTTGACGCTTTCTACGATTTCGGAGCATTCGATGCACCTCAACAGATGACACCGTGGTACCGAACTCGGATTGTAATGCTTGTGCTAACAAATCAAAACTAACAATTCCCCGCTGACTACGTATAAATAATTTAGCAGCACCCTTTAATAACTGCTTTGCGTATATGAATTTCTGCAAAGGATTCCAAAAAACTGCCTGAGCATTTTCATTAAATTCACTTAGCCATTCTTCGACCGAAGGAGAACCAGAACCGCAAAAGGATGTTAAAGAATCTACTATGTCGCGCAAAGTAAATGGTGTGCGATTATACAACTGAATTTCACTTAATGGTGAAGTACCAGCGTCGTCATACTGAGAGCCCTCGTCACCGTCGTCATCACTGTTACCGTCAGCAGTCAGGCCGTAATGCTCTAGTAGTCTGTCTTGCAAAGTGGTCTTCCGTCCAGTCGTAGAGAGTCCTAACTCACCCAACTTGGCTTTCAGTTCATTGACTTTAAGTTTCAAAATTTCGTTTTTCTCCATCTCGAATCGTCACACAACCGATTACAATACAAAATTTAAAGAGTAATAAATTTCTTTTTTCTTTAGAAAATTTAGCAGTTAAACAAACTTAAATTGATGATAATACTAGTTCAATTTCTTACAAAATATTTTTGCTTTTATACATTAGTAGTTCAGTATTAAAATAAATGCTATACAAAATATATGCACAATGCTGCATAAAATGTGTGGTATTAAAATATTCACCTCAGTTATCAAAACTTTACATAAGTATTATATAAGAAAGTCACCACTAAAGTTGTGCTTTTACATTGATCGCAACAAACTTTTTAAAAGCTTACGGATAAAAATGTCATGCAACAAGTGAAATATAATAACTTAGCTCTCTATCTCGCTTACACGCTATTCTATTCTACTTGTACTCATCTGCTATTCTCGACTTCCAACCACCATTTCGCTGCTTCTTTGAACGGTGTTCGTAACAATGTTCTTATTAGATTCCCACTGCACTCGGTTTCAAATTTTCTGCCCCCTGAACGCAACTTCTAGCATCTGCTTCGTTTACCAACAGCAACAACAATTCGTAAAACTTTGAATCAGCAACGATTTGCAAACGCGACGCCAACAACAACACACGACTCGTTTGATTTTTGAATCAACGGCTGGTACAGCTTACGCCAAGCGATTGCTTCTCTGCTTCTTAATACGTAGAACTGACGCTCTTCTGCCACAACACGCAATCCGTAGAGCTGACGCTTTAGCCTCTGCTACGCTGGTACGCGAACAAAAATAGCCTTGCGTTATTCGGCCACACTGCCACACAACATGCAAATTGTAGAGTTGACGCTTCAGCCTCTTCAACGCCAGTACGCGAAAAACAATTGGTTTGTGCTATTCGGCCTCTGCCACACAAAACGCAATACGTATAACTGACGCTATTCAGCCTCTGCCACGCCAGTATGCGAACAACAATTGGTTTGTGCTATTCGGCCTCTGCCACACAAAACGCAATACGTATAACTGACGCTATTCAGCCTCTGCCACGCCAGTATGCGAACAACAATTGGTTTGTGCTATTCGGCCTCTGCCACACAAAACGCAATTTGTGGAGCTGACACTTCAGCCTCTGTCGCGATCATTAAAATTTATTTAAAGTTATTTAGAGACGTACAATTGCGCTCTTTTTCACGTTCACTTCACTACTCAATGTTTGCGCTTGAGTTCAATCTCACTTCCAGACACCAATATGTAGTAAAACACTTTACTTTATAATGCAATACAGTTTATTCAGGTTATTATGTACATGTATGTACATATGTATGTAAAATAGTTAATATGTTTTTATTTAAGAGCGAGTGTCCGACTCGAAATGTTCAACGAAACTGTCTGTTATCCTATTTTAAACTTGCAACTCAACTTACGCGTTCGTTGGGTTCGTCAGGTTCGTCCGGTTTGTCAGTGTTGTATTGCTGAGGAGTTGCCGTCCTACATATATATAAAATACTCTATTTACCGAAAAAAATGAGTTTTTGCATTTTTCAAAAATTTCCGTTATATGGGAGGTGAACGTGGTTATTAACCGATCTTGACCATTTTCAACACCAACCTACCCTGTCCAAAGAACTATCTATATACCAAATTTCATTGAGATATCTCAGTTTCTACTCAAGTTATTGTACCCACGGTCATACGGACGGACGGACGAACGGACAGACAGTTAGGGCTAAGTCGATTCCTCTTTTCATTCTGATCATTTCAGTATATATATGTCTATATCTATCTCGATTATTTCTTGCTGTTACAAACAACCGTTATGCGAAGAAAGTTATAATACCCTTGTGTACAAGTACGCTCGGGTATAAAAACGCCATGAATATTGGCATCGAAATCAAACAACAAATTATGTTTTCCATAAAAAGAACTTGGCATTTAACAAAAACAGTATATCTTCAGACCTTATATATTTGTCAAATCAATCCTGCACCAAACAAGTCATTACTACTTATTTCAGCGCCACGATCGAGAAATTTGTTGATGCACGGTGGAAACTAACATACACGGAGGGTTCAAAATCGGAAAATGGGACTTCTCATACAATAGCGAACAACGATAAGGAGCACTCAATTTTCACAGCTGAAGCCGAAGCATTGGTTGTTGCAGTTATTACTTGTAAATCGCTTAAAGGGAATCACTTGATATGCTCCGAATTCCTATCCGTAATTAGAGGCGTACTCAATATTTACTACAAAAATTTGACAGTTACAAGAATCCGAAACTTAGTCACGCAATACCCAAACAAACTGAAAATATGGCAGAATTGCGTTCTAGAGTAAATCATAATGAAATAGACAGGCTTAGAATGAAACGAGTTCGGGTACAACAAACACAACAACAGCGAGCACGACGCAATGAAATCGAGCGATACCGCAGAAGCAGTGCTCCTGTGAACCTGGAACGAGTAGCATTCCACTACGATCCGGAAGTAGATTATTGTGCCGACATAACAGTCACAATTGGGGAAATGACAATAATTTGTCAATATTGTAAAGCGTTAAAATACAACGGCGAATCTACTGGATTATGTTGTGCTGGTGGTAAAATAAAAGTGCCACAATTGGTCCCAACACCAGATCCATTAAGCTCATTAGTTTCTGGGGTGGGAAATGACTCTAAGCACTTCTTGGCCAACATCCAAAAATATAACAATTGCTTTCAAATGACGTCGTTTGGCGCATAGCATATTGAAAAAAAAAACAATTTCATGCCCACTTTCAAGGTTCCGTATATCTTTTTGATAAAATTCAAATTTGTATATGTATCACAAATTAGAATTTAAAAAAATTATATGTAGATACAAGGACAAATTTATCACATACTGGGAGCGTTGCTGCCGCTGACGGATGCAGACCATCAATTTTTGCAAATTTATTTTATGGGCAATCCAGATGCGGAAGTTGACAAGCGTTGTGCTCATAATCAAACAGTGAAACGAACCATTCTGCAAGATCTGCAAGCGTTTCTTCATCAGAACAATGATTTAGTCAAAATGTTCAAAATGGCATTAGATCGTATGCCATCGGACTGCCATAATATTGTCATTAGAGCCGACAAAACACCTGCTGGTGAGCATGCAAGGAGGTTTAATTCACCGACAATCGACGAAGTGGCTATGGTCGTTGTTGGAGAAAATTTGCAGTCTAGAGACATCGTGCTTCGTCGTCGGAACAATGAATTAAAACGTGTGTCAGAAACGCATAGATCTTATAACGCATTACAATATCCATTAATCTTCTGGAATGGAGAAGATGGATACCATTTTAATATCAAAATGGTGAATCAAGTAACAGGTAATAATATTAAATAATATTTTTAAAACTCAATATTAATATATTTATGTAATTGTTTATCATTCTAGGTGCTGAAACTAAAAAAAAGTAAATGCTATGAATTTTTTTTCATACAGACTTATGATCCGTGAAGGTGAAGTAAATCACATTTTGATGTCTCAACGGCTTTTTCATAAATTTGCAGTTGACATGTATGTCAAAATTGAGACTGAACGATTGACGTACATACGTCTTACACAACGGCAGCTTCGATCTGATGAATACATTCAGCTCCGTGATGCTAATAATGTCGATGGCAACGCAAATAATGTGGGAAGAATGACAATTTTGCCGGCCACTTGCGATGTCGGATGTTAGACAATATGGTTGCCCAGACCTGTTCATTACATTCACCTGTAACCCACAACGGGTTGAAATGAAAAAGAAATTGCTACACAGCCAAACACTACTCGATGGACATGACATTACTGCCAGAGTTTGAAAACAGAAACAAAAATTAAAATCTCCAATGAATTTCTTAATAAAGCATCGTGGTAATGGCCAAGTCCGTTGTTAGATGTACGCTGTTCAGTGGCAAAATAGTGGTCTACCTCATGCGCATATATTACTTTGGGTAATTGACAAACTAAGGCCTGATGAAATTAATTCCATAATTTCAGCTGAGATTCCCGATGAAAAAGTTGACCTAAAGTTGCATGCAGTAGTGACTAAACACATGATACATGGACCTTGCGGAGTATTCAATAACAGCTCACCCTTTATGGTCGACGGCAAGTTCTCCAAGCGATACCCAAGAGACCTGATTGCCGAAACCATAACGGGAAATGACAGTATCGTCGGCGATCACTTTCGGACGGTGGACGATTGGTAATTGTGAAGGTAAAGGGGCAAAATTTTGAAATAGACAATCGTTGGATTGTTCCGTATTCACCAATATTGTCGAAAGCTTTTGAAGCACACATAAATGTAGAATACTGTAACTCCGTCAAGTCGATAAAGTACATATGTAAATATGTCAACAAAGGTAGCGGCATGTCCGTCTTCGTCATAACAAATGTAAATGATGAAGTATCTCAGTATCAGATGGGTCGCTATGTTAACAGCAACGAAGCTATTTGGCGCATATTTTCATTTGCGATTCACGAAAGACACCCACAGTAGTCCATTTGGCAGTTCATCTAGAAAATGGACAACGAGTGTATTTCAATCAAGAGACTGCAGCGGATAGAGCGGCACGACCACCATCGTCCACATTAACAAGTTTCTTCTCAGTTTGTCAAACAGATGCTTTCGCTCGCACTTTGCTGTATGCTGACATGTCACGCTATTACACGTGGAACGCATCAACGAAATCGTTTCAGCGTCGGAAACAAGGAACACCAGTTGAAGGACAACAAAATATATTTGCCTCAGACGCTATAGGTTGCATTTACACAGTACACCCAAATAACGATGAATGTTATTATCTTCGATTGTTGTTCGTGCATGTTCGTGGTCCGACATCGTTTCAACAACTGAGAACAGTTAATGGACATCTGTGTGCGACTTACCGTGAGGCGTGTCAACAACTACAGTTGCTCGAAAACGATTCGCATTGGGATAATACGCTCAGGGATTCCGTAATTTCTTCATCGCCGCATCAAATTCGCACATTGTTTGCAATTATAATATCAACATGTTTCCCTTCAAATCCGGAAGATTTGTAGATGAAATATAGAGATGACATGTCTGAGGATGTGTTACATCGTGTGGGTTGTCAAACTTTGAATCCTTCACTAGAAATTACTGGAGAAATTTACAATGAAACATTAATTATGATAGAAGATATGTGTTTACTGAAGGCAAATAAAATGTTGTCGTGTTTGGGCATGACGGGGCCAAATCGTCCCATGCACGATGCATTTAGCCACGAATTACAAAGAGAACAACAGTACGATACTGAAGTATTGAAAGAAACAGTGCGTTCAAATGTTCCGCAATTGAATGCACAACAAAGGATTGCGTATGATACTTTGATAGAAGCTGTAAACTGTGGATCTGGTGGAATTTACTTCCTTGATGCTCCCGGGGGAACTGGAAAAACGTTCCTTATTTCGTAGCTATTGGCAAAGATCAGATCGCAAAATGAAGTAGCCGTAGCGTTGGCTTCATCTGGAATAGCTGCAACACTATTAGAAGGTGGACGAACTGCACATTATGCCTTGAAATTACCACTGAACATGCAAATTAACGAAGAACCAGTTTGCACCATTGCCAAAACAGCGCAATGGCGAAGATTCTGCAAATATGCAAATTGATCGTTTGGGATGAATGCACGATGGCCCACAAGAGATCACTGGAGGCACTGGACAGAACATTAAAAGATCTTCGTAACAACCAGTCGCTGACGAACTAAATGCATGCCTAAAATCGTCTAATTTGTGGCGACACGTAAAGACACTCCAATTAACAACTAACATGCGAGTGTTTTTGCAAAAAGATCCAACTGCGGTTGTGTTTTCGAAGCAGTCATTAGATATTGGGAATGGTAAGGTCGCAGTTGATACCTCGACCGGATTAATTACACTAGCCACGGATTTATGTCACTTCACCGACTCAAAACAGGAGCTTATTCAGGGTGTTTTTCCGAACATAGGCCAACACCTTAATAACAATAATTGGCTTAGTGAAAGAGCAATATTGGCGGCCAGAAATAAAGATGTCGATGATCTCAATACGACCGTACACAATTTTATTCCAGGAGAGTTGTTTTCATACAAATCAGTTGACACAGGTACAAATCAGGATGACATAATCAACTATCCCACCGAGTTTTTAAATTCACTGGAATTGCATGGACTACAACCTCACAATTTAAAATTAAAAGTAGGGTCAGTCGTGATGTTACAGCGTAATATTAATCAACCTCGACTGTGCAATGGAACGAGACTGGCTGTGAAAAAGCTAGAATAACGTCATCGAGGCAAAGATCATCAAGGTAAAATAAAAAGGAGAGGATGTCTTGATCCCGCGTATACCAATGATTCAAACGGATTTACCCTTTCAGTTTAAGCGGCTACAATTTCCCGTGCGTCTGGCCTTTGCAATGACCATAAACAAATCGCAAGGTCAGTCGTTGCAAGATTGCGGAATCAACTTGGAGTTTCCCTGTTTCGCACATGGACAATTATAAGTTGCGTGTTCGCGCGTCGGAAAACCATCATCGTTATATATTTACGCACCACAAAAGAAAAAAAAATATAGTTTATCAGAAAGCTTAAAATTAATTAAGAGCATAACTTTGTTTTATTTTAAGTAGATTAAAATTGTGTATATTTATATTTGAACTGTTAGCAAGTTTCGTTAAATAACCGAACGAAATTAAAACGATGAGCGTAATTGGTGTTGCTCGCTAAAAGTCTATGGTTCTATTAATAATTTTCTACATTTTATATTGTCAGAATAAAAAGTATATAAATCTATGAAAATACCAATGACTGAAATTACCTATCAAAATTTTCGGCCACTTCAGGGAAGGGTGAGTTTTAATGTCGTTAGAATAAGGCAAGGATGCATTTTAATGTTAAATTTAATCGTTCCGAAATGTTTTCTCTTGTTTCGGTTGAAACATTTCAAAATATTATCGTTAAAGCAATTATCATAACGTTAAGAAAAACGTTAAGAAAAACGCTGGAAATTCACTCGTCGCAAACAGGCGCAAACAGAAGCGCTGCATACTTTTAGGCACATTAAAATTAACGAAAACGGAAATTTTATAACGTTGCAACATTACCGATTTGATTTCGTTTTGATAACATGGCGCCGAAACGCAACAAACTCATATCGTTAAGTTAATTTTGCTCGTTAACATAACAAAATGGTATCGTTTCGTTTGTTGAGCAGCCCTGGAATAAGGAGATACGAAGTTCACCGGGTCATCTAGTTTTTAATAAAATTTGTCTACCAGATCTACTCAAAAATGTTAGTCTTGAAAACGTTACGAATACAGTTAATATTTTGACGAAATATGGTATTTATTATTTCATTTAATGAATTATTATAGCGAGGCCAAGAGGTTATACCAGGGTAACCCACGATAGAATATTTTGAAGTTTCTTGACAGGTATATTTTCAGCTTTATTTTAAGATTTTTTTTTACAAAAATATTGAAAAATAACAGAGTTATGTCCTGTTTTCGGAGGTGCCAAAAGAAAAAGTTCACCTACTGCTGACATGATTCCGGCTTAATGAGTAGCTCAATCAAAAAAAGTCTAAAAGATTATTAAAGTTAATGGTATTTCCTATACAATGACCTACGATTTTTGAAAAAATATCAAAAATTAACAAATGGCGTAGTTCTGAAAAAAAGTGTCGTTTTTTTAATGCCAAATTGACAAATTTTAACGAATTAAAAAGGTCATTGTATAGTAAATATATTCAAGATTACTCAGCTTAAATTTGAAGTTGATCGGTGAATTTCTCGTCGAGTTATGATGTTAGCAATTTTGAAAAATGTCATTTCGAGAAAAACGCGTTTAGAGTTTTCTATAGGCAGGTGGAGCGGTTTATATGTACCTGCAAGCGGTCGGTTTTTAGAACGCTGCCATTCAAAAACTTTTCAAGATACAACCTTGCCGCTTTCACAGGATATTTTTGAAAATGTCTGGTATAGGCCCTTAAGTTTGTTTATGTAATTGATTTATATAAATAAATTGTAAATAATAATAATTATAAAATTTGAGTTAGAAATAAAATTTTTTAGTTCGCACACATCGGTGTCTTGCTGAAAAATGTCACTCACGATGCAGCACGCAGCATAATCCAATAGTGTAGTCATTTATTTCGCGGAAAACAAATAACAACACCGAGAACTTCTGCGCTGTGCCGCTGACCGCTTGCCGCTTCATAACTGCGCGTAACATCGGTCTTCGGAGTTTTTTTAAACATCTAGTTGCCTTCGTCCAGTAAAGTTTTACACATAATTATTTAGGAAAATAGTCAAGATTTCTATTTATCTTATTTTCAAAAAAATGGAAGGGGTAGATTTTTGCGAGAAATACAAAACGAAATATGAAGACCTGTTTTTAAGCACTAAATTGTGGTTTTTTTTCTAATTCAAAATATATTTATCGTAAACAACAAAAAAAATTCTGTAAGAACCATAATAAACATTATTAAGTTTATACTAAAGCTAAAATTTATGAATTATCAAACTTTTACTTGCACAAAAGTTTGAGCCCCTGTACATCTGCAACCTTCCACAATTAACTCTCCCCCATTTGCAAAAATGTTGTAAACAAATAACACCACATTTGTACGAAATTACATTGAAATCGGAGACATCAACTTTTTGAGCGGCTACACTTGTGCATGTGTACATATGTATACAGCCATGCTCCCAGTTTCACATTTCAATTCCACAATATGATTTAAAAAATTCCCTGTGAAAGTAAAGTGTGCTCCCAATTTCACAAATTTCTTCGCATATCAGGTCATCCCTGTCACACACATCGGATATCATTGTGGCAACTCACAAACAGCTGTTGTTGAAATTTCCCTTTCGGATTAAGCTTTTTTGAGGAGTCATCAGCGCATATTTCAATGAATAACTAATACAGAAATGTCATAAATGGCTTCTACAAACATCAAAGAATATTTAAAAAATTATTCCAATCGAAAATAATTAAACATTCACACACTTTCTTTTCACATACAACCAAGCTTTCGGATTCAATTCACAAAAATGTATGTGAATGGGAAATTGGGAGGACCAAACATGTAATTTCAAACCGAATCCACTGGGAAATTTGTGAATGTGAAACTGGGAGCACGGCTGATACAATTTTTATACCCGCGAACTTGTGTACAAGGGTATTATAACTTTCTTCACATAACGGTTGCTTGTAACAGCATAACGGAATCAAGATAGATATAGACATACATACATATATATACCAAAATGCTCAGAATGAAAATAGAAGTCGATTTAGCGATGTCTGTCTGTCCGTCCGTCCATCCGTCCGTGCAGACGATAACTTGAGTAAAAATTGAGATTTCTCAATGAAACTTGGTAGGTAGATTGTCTTTTACCCAGAGCAGGTTGGTATTGAAAATGGACAAAATCGGACAGTAACCACGCCCACTTCCCATATAACTGCAATTGTCGAAAATGCAAAATTACTATATTTCAGTAGCTATGGAAGCTGATATGCTCAAATTTGGTATGTATTTTTGTAATCGAGGTGAAATCCGACTGCATCAAAATTTTCTACAGGTGGCGTGGCACCGCCCACTTGGGAGTTCATAAGTATATCTCTGGAACCACTCACCCGATTTTGTTTAAATTTAGTACACGTATTAAATTATGCCTATTTAAGCGATATTTGCAAAATTATCAAAATCTGACCATAACCACGCCCACTTCCTATATAACGGAAATTGTCGAAAATCCAAAAAATTGCTATATTTCAGTAGCTATGGAAGCTAATATGCTAAAATTTGGTAGGTATTGTTGTATTCGAGCACTAAATCCGACTGTATCAAACTTTTCTCCAGGGGGTGTGGCACCGCCCATTTATGAGTTTATATGTATATCTCTGGAACCACCCACCCGATTTTGTTCACTATGCCTATTTAAGCGATATTTATCAAAATCTGACTATAACCACGCCCACCTGTCATATAACGGTAATTTTCGAAAATACTAAAAATCGGACATTTCAATAAATGTTGAAGGGAAATATCTTGAGTTTAGTATGTCGTGTTGTATTGCAGCCAGAAATCCGACTATATGAGATCATATGTATATGTATGTCTGGAACTACTTTATAGATTTCGTCTTAATTTGGCACACATGTTAGATTGTACCTCGTTAATTTAAAAATTTAGCTGAAAGCGTGCGCCGGGTATATAAAGTCCGATCGAACTTAGCCACTTCTTTACTTGTTGTTAATAAAATCAATTGGTTTCATATTGGTTGAACTGTATACAGAATTGTTATAGAAACCAATGGCTTTAATCATAATTTCCTCTAGCTTCAATGTGTTGTCCTGTGTTTTAAAATGCGTATGTGTTTTAATATCAGGGAATGCAGTTTTTCAATGTCTGTTTTAAGGCTCAGTTAGTCAATACTTAACTTAACTTAAGCCAACCATGGACAACCGTGCAAGCGGTTAGTCAACACTTAACTTACCGTAAGAAATTTAAGAATCTGTTGATTTAAGATTTTTAAGTTTCGGCCTTACGTAAATTGAGAGCCGTGAGAGCGGTGAAAGAATCAGGCTTTCCAGAACTTAACATTTACAATTTTTGAAAATAAATGTATGCAAAAACTACATTTAAAATAAATTTATTTGATGTGGTGACATAGACGGCGCACCGTCAAATAGCTGAAAATATAACTAGACAAAAAGAAAATTTAAAAATAAAAATGAATGACGAAAAGTTGATCGTATCCTCCAATATTTCTGTCGGGCAATTTATATACAGAAGCTAGCTTGGTAAATATATCAATAGTGGTCAAAAAGCAGTTACGAAAACAATAAAATACATCTACATGTACTATTTCATTAGGACTGCTGGGAGTTTTGTTCTCATTACATACGTCACATTTGTTAATAAATATGTTGGTTATCTTTTTTAAATTTGGATAAAAATAATTAAATTTAAGTTGCTCGTTGTTTTCTAATACATCTCTATGGTTACCTTCTTTGTGGATTTTTTCTACTACCTCTATAATGTCTTATTCTCTCTTAATGTATAATGCTAAATGACTGCACTTAGTAAATTTAATATTACTATTAGTTTCTCTTGAACTATTTTATACATGGTTATCAGGGAATTCTGAATGAACTCCTATTGTTCCCATTTGTATGTGTCTTCTAAATAAATCTGTAATATATATAGGTACTGTTATGCACATCACATTCTGCTATATAGATTATGAGGTATTTGTTATATAGTACTTCGCTTGGTTTTACTCTTCACTGGCCGAATTTGAGTTTTATATTTGTTTACAATTGAATTAGAGATAAGAAAATGATCGTTTTTATTTATGCATGCTGAATGCATCGTTTCTAAGGAGTTCAGTTTTCTTTTTTATCTATTTCTTGTCGGCTACATTATTTTCTTTACCTTTAATGTATTTAACTTCAAACTCATATTCGCTAAGCAAAGTTTTCCACCGTAGAATGCGTGCGGTTGGATCCTTCATAGAATATAGCCATTTTATTGGCTTGTGATCAGTGTGAACAATAAATGAACGTCCGAACATATGCAGCCTGAAATGATTCACAGCCCACACTATTGCTAATAGTTCATTCTCCAACGTACATATGGTAACGTTTTTCAAAACCACTTAATGAACGGCTAGCAAAACAAATTGGCTTGTTATTTTGGCTAAGAACCGCGCAGACCGCAACATTTGTCACGATAATTTTTTTTGGAAAATCGGGGAATGCTAGAAGTGGAGGTGAGATCATAATACGCTTCAATTTATCAAATGCTTCAATATTCTCCATACCGTCGTATTGATTTTTTCAAATTTCTTCAAATATTTGAGGCTATAATTGAATAATTTCTGATAAATTTACGGTAATACCCTGTCAAACCTAGAAACAGTTTGCAGTAACTTTATTATACCAGAGCGTACTTGTACACAAGGGTATTATAACTTTGTTCGAATATCGGTTGTTTGTAACAGCAAGAAATAATCGAGATAGATATAGACATATATATATACTAAAATTATCAGAATCAAAAGAGAAATCGATTTAGCCCTGACTGTCTGTCCGTCCGTCCGTCTTTCCGTGGTTACAAAAACTTGAGTAAAAATTGAGATATCTCAATGAAATTTGGTACATAAATAGCTCTTTTAGGGTAGATTGGAATTGAAAATACTCAATAACCACGCCCACCTCCCATATAACGGAAGTTTTAAGTTTAAGTTTAAAGCAAATTAAGAGAAATTTGGTATTTGGAGCGATTTTGAACTAAGAAATTAGGTATTTATGAAATTTTGAAAAATGGGCGTTGCCACGCCCACTAGGGAAACATTTCTGTATCTCAATAACGGTGTCAGGTATCGTCCCAAAATTTGATGGATACATTTTCCTTGATATCGCTATTATTATCGTAGAAACTTTTTGGAATCGGATCATAATCACGCCCACCTCCCATATAATGAAAGTTTAAAAAAATGCAAAAACTTATTTTTTTCGGTATCTATTAAAACAAATTGAGTGAAATTCGGTATTTGGAGCGATTTTGAACTAATAAATTAGGTTTTTATGGTAAACTTATTGTCCTTATTATCTATAACTACGCCCAACTTCTATATAACGGAAGTTTTGAGAAATGCAAAAACTTCGTTTTTCTGTGTTTATTGGAAGAAATTGAGTAAAGTTTAATACCAGGTGCGATTTGAAACAAAGAGACGAATTTTTATGAAATTGAGGGCCCCGTACATACAAAAATACATCGCGAGGGTATGTATATAAATATCGGTTTCGCCCGAATTTAGCTTTTCTTACTTGTTAAATAATTAAGTTGCACAAAATTTGATTCGCGACAAAATTTAAATATATTAAAGCGACAATAATTTAAATATTTAGAGAATTTTCATAAATAAAATTTGCGAGTGTTCTAAATTCCTAAAATGATTTTCCAAACTTGATATTTTACCAATACTACGCTGCAATCTCGCATATTCGGCCAGCATCGAATAATTACTTAACTCAGTAATTTTCAAAAGTTTTAATTTATCCATCATCTATCGCTATTAGTCAGTGATGCACCACGTTGGTAGATATGTATACCAACACAAGCGCAACAGTTTTGTCTTAGTATGCGTGCGCTTTGTCTCGCATAAAAATATTAACCTCTGCAGACCATGCATACACCACAACGCACAAAGGCAAACTGATTCGTTGCCAGCGTCGGGACCAGTGCTGCCAGATCTGCCGCATTGAAATTTTGAATAATTTCTCACGTGAAATGGTGGGTGTAAGTGGGGTAAAATCCGTATAAATCCGTATCTGAAACACGGTTTCCATGTTTCCCTCACTTTTTTAATGAATTTAAAATGTCTTATTACGTCAAACGAAGTATATTAATTTTTTGAAGGCTTGAAAGAATGGAATTATTTCATTATCTATGGATAAATGGACTATGGATCAATGGATTAAAAAAAAACCGGAATTTTTGCATTTTTCAAAATTGGCGTTATATGGGAGGTGGCGAGGTTATGGTCCCATTTCAAAAAATTTTATCGACTATAACACCGATATTGAGGAACATTTGTTCACCAAATTTTGTGACGACACCTTAGACCGTTATGGATATACAGAAATTGTTTCAAAGTTTCATAAATACCTAATTTCTTAGTTCGAAATCGCTCCAAATACCGAATTTAACTCGATTTGCTGTAGTAGATACCGAAAAAACAGAGTTTTGCATTTTTCAAAAACTTCCGTTGTATGGGAGCTGGGCGTGGCTATTAACCGATCTTGACCATTTTCAATAACAACTTACCCTGTCCAAAGAACAATCTATGTACCAAATTTCATTCAGATATATCAATTTTTACTCATGCTATTGTAACCACTGACAGACGGCCGGACGGACGAACGGACGAACGGACAGACAGTCAGGGCTAAATAGATTTCTCTTCTCATTCTGATCATTTTAGTATATATATGTCTATATCTATCTCGATTATTTTTTGCTGTTACAAACAACCGTTATGCAAACAAAATTATAATACCCTTGTGTACAAGTACGCTCGGGTATGAAAACGCCATGAATATTGGCATCGAAATCAACCAAACATAAATTATGTTTTCCATAAAACTACTTTGGCATTTTAAGAAAAACACTATACCTACAGACCTTATACATTTGTCAAATCAATCCTGCACCAAACAAGTCATTACTACTTATTTCAGCGCCACGATCGAGAAATTTGTTGATGCACGGTGGAAACTAGCATACACGGAGGGTTCAAAATCGGAAAATCGGACTTCTTATGCAATAGCGAGCAACGATAAGGAGCACTAAATTTTCACAGCTGAAGCCGAGGCATTGGTTGTTGCAGTTATTACTAGTAAATCGCTTAGAGGTAATCACTTGATATGCTCCGAATTCCTATCCGTAATTAATTAATTACCACAAAAATGAAACAGTTACAAGAATCCGAAACTTAGTCACGCAATACCCAAACAAGCTGAAAATAATGTAGGTTCCTAGTCACGCCGGCATCCCAGGCAACCAAAAGGCAGATGAAGCGGCAAAATTTTCCATCACTGCTCCTATAACATCAAAAAACGCATTGAACAAATAAGAAAAGTTAAACAACTATACAATATGGTGAACGAAAGAGTTCGAAGAAATGGAACGCACATCTACAAGGACATAAATTCAGAAGGAAAAGGTTCAAATATCCACGTCACTAACTCATCGTCACCTATTGGAAAGAGCTCCACCGCCAAGATGCCACCTCTGCTTAAGTAGTAACCTCTTAACTTACCACTTAATTCATAACTGTATCTTTATTAAAAGCAAACAAATGTCAATTTTTAATAAAATTTGTCTACCAGATCTACTCAAAAATGTTAGTCTTTGAAGAAATATGATATTTATAATTTCATTTAATGAATTATTATAGCGGGGCCAAAGACCTTAGTTGTTAGTTGTTTAGATTGAAGAGGTCATACCAGTGTAACCCATGATAGAATATTTGGAAGTTCCGTGGACATAATAAGGTATATTTTCAGCTATATTTTAGGATTTTTTTTTACAAAAATATTGAAAGATAACAGAGTTATGTCCTGTTTTTGGAGGTGTCAAAAGAAAAAGTTCACCAACTGCTGACATGATTCCGGCTGAATGAGTAGCTGAATCAAAAAAAGTCCAAAAGGTTATTAAAGTTAGTGGTATTTCTTAAACAATGTTCTACGATTTTTGAAAAAATATAAAAAATTAATAAAATGGTTCTGCAAAAAGGGTCTTTTTTTAATGCCAAATTGACAATTTTCAATCCATTAAAAAGATCGTAGGTCATTGTATAGTAAATATATTTAAGAATACTCAGCTTAAATTTAAAGTCGATCGGTCAATTTCTCGTTGAGTTATGATGTTAGCAATTTTGAAAAATGTCATTTCGAGAAAAACGCGTTTACAGTTTTCTATAGGCAGGTGGAGCGGTTTATACCTGCGAGCTGTCGGTCTTTAGAACGCTGCCATTCAATAACTTTTCAAGATACAACCTTGCCGCTTTCACAGGATACTTTTGAAAGTGTCTGGTATAGGCCCTTAAGTTCGTTTATGTAATTGATTTATATAAATAAATTGTAAATAATAATAATAATAATATTTTGAATTAGAAATAAAATTTTTTAGTGCGCAAAAACAGTTCTTCAAATTTTGTTTAAATTTTTCGCACAAATCTGTGTCTTGCCGAAAAATGTCACGCAGGATGCAGCACGCAGCATAATCCAATAGTGTAGTCATTTCTTTCGCGGAAAACAAATAACAACACCGAGAACTTCTGCGCTGTGCCGCTGACCGTTTGCCGCTTCATAACTGCGCGTAACATCGGTCATCGGAGTTTTTTTTAAACATCTAGTTGTTTTCGTCCCATAAAGATTTACACATAATTATTTAGGAAAAAAGTCAAAATTTCTATTTATCTTATTTTCAAAACAATGGAAGGGGTCGATTTTTGCGAGAAATGCAAAACCAAATTTGAAGACCTATTTTCAGGCACTAAATTGTTGTTTTTTTCTAATTCAAAATATATTTATCGTAAAGAACAGAAAAAATTCTGTAAGAACCATAATAAATATTGTTAAGTTTGTACTTAAGCTAAAATGTATGAATAATCAAACTTTTACGTGCACAAAATGATGAGCCCCTGTACATCTGCAATCTTCCACAATTAACTCTCCCTCATTTGCAAAAATGTTGTGAACAAATAACACCACATTTGTACGAAATTACATTGAAATCGGTCACATCAACTTTTTGAGCGGGTACACTTGTGCATGTGTACATATAAAGTGCATTTAAAGTTGTTACAGTGTTTAAAAAGAAAAAAAACAAAATAATAAATACAAGCTTAATTTTAAAGATTAATTTAATATTTTTTTTTATCTGTTTTGTAACAACGCCTTTAAGATTTAATTCGATACATGATACAATTTTAAAATAATTAATTTGCACAAAATTTGATTCGCGACAAAATTAAAATATATTTGAACGACAACAATTTTCTAAATAAAATTTGCGAGTGTTTTAAATTCCTAAAATAATTTTCCGAATTTTATATTTTACCAATACTGCGGTGCAATCGCGCAATTTCGGCCAGCATCGAATAATTACTTAATTCAGTAATTTTCTAAAGTTTTAATTTATCCATCATCTATCGCTATTTGTCAGTGATGCACCACGTTGGTAGATATACCAACACAAGCGCAACAGTTTTGTCTTAGTATGCGTGCGCTTTGTCTCCCATAAAAATATTAACCTCCGCAGACCATGCATACACCACAACGCACAAAGGCAAACTAATTCGTTGCCAGCGTCGGGACCAGTGCTGCCAGATCTGGCGCGTTGAAATTTTGAATAATTTCTCACGTAAAATGGTGGGTGTAAGTGGGGTAAAATCCGTATAAATCCGTATCTGAAACGCGGTTTCCATGTTTCCCTCACTGTTTTAATGAATTTAAAATGTCTTATTACGTCAAACGAAGTATATTAATTTTTTGAAGACTTGAAAGAATGGGATTATTTCATTATCTAGAGTGGATCGAATATCTCCGTCATGCCCACACCCGTACGCAATTTCAATCAACAATATATGAAAATGGTGTACACCAAGGCACATTAAACAGGTAGCAGCCTTGAAGAAAATGCAACCCTGGGGTATATTTTGTGATTTGTTTTTCAAAATTTCGTAAAAATCAAGTTTCTTAATTAACTATCTCTCTAAATATCAAATTTTAATTAATATGTTATAAAGAATTAAAAAAAACGAAATGTTTGCATTTTAAAATTTCTGGGAGGTGGCGAGGTTATGGTCCGATTTCAAAATTTTTTAACGAAAGCTTAGAGGTTCACTCCCATCACATTCACTCAATGAAGCAATCTTAAAAACGCTTCCTGATACGCCTCTGACGATATCTAATTTTTTTAAGAGTTAACACATGTACATACTTCTTAATTAGAGGAAGTCTTTATCCAAAAATCATTTTAAATGGAGTAAAGACGAATATCCTTATCTCACCGATTGCTCAACGTACGATGTTCGAATGGATTTTAACCGGACCCGTGCCTATTGGAAATAACCTTAAAACAACCAGTTTTCTTACTTATTTCAATGAGGTCTCATTACAACAACAACTCACAAAATTTTTGGAGTTGGAAGAAGTACTAAAGACCAAGTTTCTAACGGTCGAGGAAGAACAGCGCGAACGACTCTACACAGACACTACCTATCGCTATTTGTCGGAGGCCCCCCCGCTCGACTCCTTCGTCTCTTGGTGTGGAGGGGAATACAATTTCTCATATTGAGACGACAATTAATTCGCTTGCTTCAGCGAACCTTGGTGAAAAGATTTTGCCCCAACAACAATTGCCCAAACCGGTCTTGATGCATAAACATGGTGAGCATGTAAAAATGCAAACACTGCTAATTCATTAGCATTTATTATCAAAGAAATTGCCGTTCTTAAAACTGAGCAATCTCGTGCGACTGCTCTGATAAATTCACTGCGAGCTGATGAACAGTTGTTGATAGCAAAAACTGAAGATTTGCGCTCTGAAATAAAAACAATGCAGGTCGCCTCTGCTCTTGCACTGCTAATTGATGAGCTTGTATGTTGGTGTCATGATATGAAGAAGAAAAATGGAAAAGGTAAAACAAAACATCAATCCCTCGCTCCTACGCCCGCTGCTGCAATCACTGCACTTTCGCCTTCTCCTCCAAACTCATCGACTGATATGGAACTGTCTTGTGCTTGTAATCAGTTTCGTGCTGCTTTGCCGAGAGAGTCAATTGAGCAGTGTAACAAAGCCGCTGCTGCGTCGACAAAGTCAACTCTCTCACATACTTCTACGTCTGCTGCTGCTATGGGCGCTAGCGCCACTACCAATGCTAACACCCCTTTGTTTTTGCAAATGTCGTTCGCGCATCTAATAGTGAGCTTGAAAATGCACCTAGGATAAAATGGCTACACCTGTCATCGTTTAGGAATTCGGTCACCACAGACAATATCATTGCATATGTTTCTAAGCATACATCGATCGATTCCAGCTTGTTATCCTGCCATATGCTAGTTAAAAAAGACGTCGATGTTCAAACTCTAAAGCGTATTAATTTTAAAATAAGAGTTCCAGAGTTGTGCGTCCTTTTGAGTTTTTTCAGAAAGAAGGTGCTATACAACTAAAATCGTAACCGATACCGTTCCTTCGAAACTACTTTCTAAATCATTAAGGATATATTTTCATAATATATATGGGCTCAAAACTAAATCCAGGACTGTTTTTAATATGAGTTCCCACCTGGATTACGACGTGTTTGTACTTATTGAAACATGGTTAAATGCTGAATTCTCCGAAAATGAATATTTCGACTCCAACTTATTTACTGTATACCGCAAAGACCGTGATCCGAAAACTGGATTGTCAAGGGGCGGTGGCGTTTTAATCGCCGTTCAGCGTCGGTATAGCTCTTCATTTGTGAACTTGCAAAATATGCATTCACTTTTATACCAACTCTGTGTCTGTGTACAAGGTAACACAAATATCTATATTTGTGCGCCCTACATCCCTCCGTCCAGCAATGATAGCCTCTACAAAGTGCATGTTGACAACATAACGCATCTCGTCGGCAATTATTCAGGTAACAACTTTTGTGTTGTTGGCGACATTAACTTGCCTGGTATAGAATGGTCATATGCAAATAATAACTATGCTCTAATTTAAAAAAATGTTAATAGCTCGTCGGAATCTTATCTAGTGTATAATTTTTTAAATTTAGATTTTATTCAAATAAATTGTTTTTTAAATAAGCTTTCTCGAATTTTAGATCTTATCTTTATAAATAATAATATGCATTACACAATTCATGAATGTCTTGATTCGTTATCGAGTGCCTGCAACCATCACCTACCGCTTATTATTTATTTGGAATTTTACAATTATAAATGTATTCGAGTTGATAATAATAATAACAGTTTTTGCTTCAATCGCTGTAATTTTAATATTGTAGATAATGAAATTTCTATGTTAGATTGGGATTCTCTTTTTACTGGAAATTATATTTCTTCATGCTTCGATTTATTTAAATCGAAATTGCATGAAATTTTCTGCAAAAACGTACCACGTGTTACCCAGAAATGCTACAGGATTCCTTGGTACACGAAAAAACTAAGAAGGCTAAAGAATTTGAAAAATCAATTTTTTAAAAAATGTTAATTAACAAGCGCCAAAGCATATAGGGATAAGTATTTGCGTTATTCCAAGAAATTTAAACGCTCGAGCAAAATTCTTCACCGAAATTATATTCGTAAATTCGAGGCAGAAATTAAGTCTAACCCAAAGGCTTTCTGGCGCTACGTCAAGTCCAAAAAGTCTTGCTCTGATATACCATCTGAAGTATTTTATAATGGGAGTTATGCTTCGTCTGCTCGGAATGCTGCTGATCTCTTTGCGCACTTTTTTAGTTCTAATTTTGATCCATCGTCGGAAGCTCCTGGAGATACCTCTTGGAATGCTAATTTCACTATAAATTTTGGCTCTCTTTCGCTGTCTATTGACGATGTTTGGGAAGGAGCTCAGGGCATTAAATGCTCTTCGCGTCCTGATGTTGATGGTTTTTCATTCTATTTCTACAAGAAATGTCCTGCTGTGATATATCCGCTCTTTTTAATTTTCAATAAATCCCTAGAACTCGAGGAGTTTATAGATTCGTGGAACATTACATCCATTACACCCATATTCAAGGCCGGTAATAAAAAAGACGTTGCTAATTATAGGCCTATTTCTAAACTTTCTTCGACCTTAAAGCTATTTTAATATATGTATTATCAAACAAAAGTTGTATTTTACAGTAAAGCGTCACATATCCAACAAACAGCATGGTTTCATGGCTGGAAGGTCAACGGTTACTAATCTTGGAGTGTTCTCAGAGTTTTGTATGTCTGCTTTCAATGATCGATGATTGATACAGTTTATATAGACTTTTCCAAGGCTTTTGACAAAGTCAATCATTAAATTTTAGTCTCCAAATTGCGTAGTTTTGGATTTCACTCAATTTCTTTAAACTGGTATTCGCGACTTGGCGCATAATCTTTAGTTTTTCTTTGTTCAAATAAAAAACACTTGGAATCCTTTTTTTTAATGTTTTACAATATAGATAAGTATGTATACTTTATTAAGAGAGCGCGAATAACAACCCTGCGTGTGCGAGGCGGAATAATAGCGAACTAGCTAACTCGGAGGACCAAGTTCACCTTTTTATACGTATATAGGTAAGTATATTCTTATTCCCGTTAGGATTTTAAGCGAATTAGTATAAGTTGTTAATTCACAATAGTGGTGAGAAAGAAAATTAATTACATGTTTTAGGTAAGTATGAGGTAAGTATTTCAGGTAAGTATTTTAAGATAAATATTTTAAGGTATTTACATTCATAATTTCAGGTTAATAATTATTTCATGATTAAATTATATAAAGAATTCATAAATTTATGATTTAAAATTCTATGAGGTCCATGTCCTCAACATGCCGGCGGGCCTGCGGCGACGTGATTTGCACTAGATCCTGCAGCTGCTCCAGGGTTTCTCGTGCCTTTTTTAGGAGCCCATGGAGCCGCTGTTGGAAGCCTGGTTGCTTAGCTACCATTCGCTGGACTGGTCTTGGCGGCTTAGGCTCATATCGCCCAATTCTCTTATTAACTCGATCGGGAAGGCTCCGTTTCAAAATGGTTTTAATTTTCCGCTTATGCTCTCGCGGTGTAGAGGAGTGCCGATGTAATAAGGTGTGGTGAGCTAGTCCACAATACCGACAGCTTTCTCCGCAGACCATGCATACACCACAACGCACAAAGGCAAACTAATTCGTTGCCAACGTCGGGACCAGTGCTGCCAGATCTGGCGCGTTGAAATTTTGAATAATTTCTCACGTAAAATGGTGGGTGTAAGTGGGGTAAAATCCGTATAAATCCGTATCTGAAACACGGTTTCCATGTTTCCCTCACTGTTTTAATGAATTTAAAATGTCTTATTACGTCAAACGAAGTATATTAATTTTTTGAAGACTTGAAAGAATGGGATTATTTCATTATCTAGAGTGGATCGAATATCTCCGTCATGCCCACACCCGTACGCAATTTCAATCAACAATATATGAAAATGGTGTACACCAAGGCACATTAAACAGGTAGCAGCCTTGAAGAAAATGCAACCCTGGGGTATATTTTGTGATTTGTTTTTCAAAATTTCGTAAAAATCAAGTTTCTTAATTAACTATCTCTCTAAATATCAAATTTTAATTAATATGTTATAAAGAATTAAAAAAAACGAAATGTTTGCATTTTAAAATTTCTGTTATATGGGAGGTGGCGAGGTTATGGTCCGATTTCAAAATTTTTTAACGAAAGCTTAGAGGTTCACTCCCATCACATTCACTCAATGAAGCAATCTTAAAAACGCTTCCTGATACGCCTTTGACGGTATCTAATTGTTTTAAGAGTTAACACATGTACATACTTCTTAATTGGAGGAAGTCTTTATCCAAAATTCATTTTAAATGGAGTAAGGCCGAATATCCTTATCTCACCGATTGCTCAACGTACGATGTTCGAATGGATTTTAACCGGACCCGTGCCTATTGGAAATAACCTTAAAACAACCAGTTTTCTTACTTATTTCAATGAGGTCTCATTACAACAACAACTCACAAAATTTTTGGAGTTGGAAGAAGTACTAAAGACCAAGTTTCTAACGTCGAGGAAGAACAGCGCGAACGACTCTACACAGACACTACCTATCGCTATTTGTCGAAGGCCCCCCCGCTCGACTCCTTCGTCTCTTGGTGTGGAGGGGAATAAAATTTCTCATATTTAGACGACAATTAATTCGCTTGCTTCAGCGAACCTTGGTGAAAAGATTTTGACCCAACAACAATTGCCCAAACCGGTCTTGATGCATAAACATGGTGAGCATGTAAAAATGCAAACACTGCTAATTCATTAGCATTTATTATCAAAGAAATTGCCGTTCTTAAAACTGAGCAATCTCGTGCGACTGCTCTGATAAATTCACTGCGAGCTGATGAACAGTTGTTGATAGCAAAAACTGAAGATTTGCGCTCTGAAATAAAAACAATGCAGGTCGCCTCTGCTCTTGCACTGCTAATTGATGAGCTTGTATGTTGGTGTCATGATATGAAGAAGAAAAATGGAAAAGGTAAAACAAAACATCAATCCCTCGCTCCTACGCTTGCTGCTGCAATCACTGCACTTTCGCCTTCTCCTCCAAACTCATCGACTGATATGGAACTGTCTTGTGCTTGTAATCAGTTTCGTGCTGCTTTGCCGAGAGAGTCAATTGAGCAGTGTAACAAAGCCGCTGCTGCGTCGACAAAGTCAACTCTCTCACATACTTCTACGTCTGCTGCTGCTATGGGCGCTAGCGCCACTACCAATGCTAACACCCCTTTGTTTTTGCAAATGTCGTTCGCGCATCTAATAGTGAGCTTGAAAATGCACCTAGGATAAAATGGCTACACCTGTCATCGTTTAGGAATTCGGTCACCACAGACAATATCATTGCATATGTTTCTAAGCATACATCGATCGATTCCAGCTTGTTATCCTGCCATATGCTAGTTAAAAAAGACGTCGATGTTCAAACTCTAAAGCGTATTAATTTTAAAATAAGAGTTCCAGAGTTGTGCGTCCTTTTGAGTTTTTTCAGAAAGAAGGTGCTATACAACTAAAATCGTAACCGATACCGTTCCTTCGAAACTACTTTCTAAATCATTAAGGATATATTTTCATAATATATATGGGCTCAAAACTAAATCCAGGACTGTTTTTAATATGAGTTCCCACCTGGATTACGACGTGTTTGTACTTATTGAAACATGGTTGAATGCTGAATTCTCCGAAAATGAATATTTCGACTCCAACTTATTTACTGTATACCGCAAAGACCGTGATCCGAAAACTGGATTGTCAAGGGGCGGTGGCGTTTTAATCGCCGTTCAGCGTCGGTATAGCTCTTCATTTGTGAACTTGCAAAATATGCATTCACTTTTATACCAACTCTGTGTCTGTGTACAAGGTAACACAAATATCTATATTTGTGCGCCCTACATCCCTCCGTCCAGCAATGATAGCCTCTACAAAGCGCATGTTGACAACATAACGGATTTCGTCGGCAATTATTCAGGTAAAAACTTTTGTGTTGTTGGCGACATTAACTTGCCTGGTATAGAATGGTCATATGCAAATAATAACTATGCTCTAATTTCAAAAAATGTTAATAGCTCGTCGGAATCTTATTTAGTGTATAATTTTTTAAATTTAGATTTTATTCAAATAAATTGTTTTTTAAATAAGCTTTCTCGAATTTTAGATCTTATCTTTATAAATAATAATATGCATTACACAATTCATGAATGTCTTGATTCGTTATCGAGTGCCTGCAACCATCACATACCGCTTATTATTTATTTGGAATTTTACAATTATAAATGTATTCGAGTTGATAATAATAATAACAGTTTTTGCTTCAATCGCTGTAATTTTAATATTGTAGATAATGAAATTTCTATGTTAGATTGGAATTCTCTTTTTACTGGAAATTATATTTCTTCATGCTTCGATTTATTTAAATCGAAATTGCATGAAATTTTCTGCAAAAACGTACCACGTGTTACCCAGAAATGCTACAGGATTCCTTGGTACACGAAAAAACTAAGAAGGCTAAAGAATTTG
This sequence comes from Philophylla caesio, assembly GCA_963971545.1. Taxonomy (NCBI): domain Eukaryota; kingdom Metazoa; phylum Arthropoda; class Insecta; order Diptera; family Tephritidae; genus Philophylla; species Philophylla caesio. Next base: position 62,843,572 of record OZ020605.1, read on the forward strand.
AAAAATCAATTTTTTAAAAAATGTTAATTAACAAACGCCAAAGCATATAGGGATAAGTATTTGCGTTATTCCAAGAAATTTAAACGCTTGAGCAAAATTCTTCACCGAAATTATATTCGTAAATTCGAGGCAGAAATTAAGTCTAACCCAAAGGCTTTCTGGCGCTACGTCAAGTCCAAAAAGTCTTGCTCTGATATACCATCTGAAGTATTTTATAATGGGAGTTATGCTTCGTCTGCTCGGAATGCTGCTGATCTCTTTGCGCAGTTTTTTAGTTCTAATTTTGATCCATCGTCGGAACCTCCTGGAGATACCTCTTGGAATGCTAATTTCACTATAAATTTTGGCTCTCTTTCGCTGTCTATTGACGATGTTTGGGAAGGAGCTCAGGGCATTAAATGCTCTTCGCGTCCTGATGTTGATGGTTTGTCATTCTATTTCTACAAGAAATGTCCTGCTGTGATATATCCGCTCTTTTTAATTTTCAATAAATCCCGTGGAACATTACATCCATTACACCCATATTCAAGGCCGGTAATAAAAAAGACGTTGCTAATTATAGGCCTATTTCTAAACTTTCTTCGACCTTAAAGCTATTTTAATATATTATCAAACAAAAGTTGTATTTTACAGTAAAGCGTCACATATCCAACAAACAGCATGGTTTCATGGCTGGAAGGTCAACGGTTACTAATCTTGGAGTGTTCTCAGAGTTTTGTATGTCTGCTTTCAATGATCGATGATTGATACAGTTTATATAGACTTTTCCAAGGCTTTTGACAAAGTCAATCATTAAATTTTAGTCTCCAAATTGCGTAGTTTTGGATTTCACTCAATTTCTTTAAACTGGTATTCGCGACTTGGCGAATAATCTTTAGTTTTCCTTTGTTCAAATAAAAAACACTTGGAATCTTTTTTTTTAATATTTTACAATATAGATAAGTATGTATACTTTATTAAGAGAGCGCGAATAACAACCCTGCGTGTGCGAGGCGGAATAATAGCGAACTAGCTAACTCGGAGGACCAAGTTCACCTTTTTATACGTATATAGGTAAGTATATTTTTATTCCCGTTAGGACTTTTAGGCGAATTAGTATAAGCTGTTAATTCACAATAGTGGTGAGAAAGAAAATTAATTACATGTTTTAGGTAAGTATGAGGTAAGTATTTCAGGTAAGTATTTTAAGATAAATATTTTAAGGTATTTACATTCATAATTTCAGGTTAATAATTATTTCATGATTAAATTATATAAAGAATTCATAAATTTATGATTTAAAATTCTATGAGGTCCATGTCCTCAACAGGCCGGCGGGCCTGCGGCGACGTGATTTGCACTAGATCCTGCAGCTGCTCCAGGGTTTCTCGTGCCTTTTTAGGAGCACATGGAGCCGCTGTTGGAAGGCTGGTTGCTTAGCTACCATTCGCTGGTCTTGTCTTGGCGGCTTAGGCTCATTTCGCCCAATTCTCTTATTAACTCGATCGGGAAGGCTCCGTTTCAAAATGGTTTTAATTTTCCGCTTATGCTCTCGCGGTGTAGAGGAGTGTCGATGTAATAAGGTGTGGTGAGCTAGTCCACAATACCGACAGCTTTCTGCCGAGTTGCAAGCGCCTGTGATGTGGGATGTTGCCAAGCAATTGATGCAATACCGATGCACCCTCGCAGATTCGAACCGCTCGTCCGGAGTCATGGCCAGAAAGGCTCGGCAAAAACGCAGCGAGTGTGTGCGGCAGCAAAGCCGACACTTTCTGAAGTCCTGGGGTCTGTAAAGAGAGTTGCATTCGAAAAACATTATTAGTGGAAGAAAATACAGGAATGGAGTTCAGAGATGAAATGTGAGCTGAGGGGTGAAGTTAGGCAGGTGGTAATAAGCGGGTTGAAGTTTTGTGATTCGGCCGAGTCGCCAATCATAGGGGGGTAGAAGGTCATCTTTGATGACAACTAGATCTCCTTCATTTAAGTTGCGTTGCTGCTCTTTCCATTTGTATCGCCTGTGAAGGTCTTGCAGATATTCATTTTTCCAGCGTTTGCTGAACTGATGATGCAATACTCTTAATTTCTGCCATTTGTTTATAAGAGAAAGATTTTCAGAGTTCGGCTCGGGGATGGAGAGTAGTGGGGCCCCGCGTAGGAAATGGCCTGGAGTTAGAGCTTGCAAGTCGTCCGGATCTTGAAGCATCGGAGAAAGTGGCCTTGAGTTTAAAACTGCCTCAATGCGGACCAGGAGAGTGGCGAACTCCTCATATGTAAATTTATGTGTGCCCGCAACTTTAGTGAAATGAATTTTGAAGCTTTTTACAGCTGCTTCCCAGAGTCCACCCATGTGAGGAGCGTAAGGGGGAATGAACTGCCATGAGAGGACGGCGATTTATTGGAAATATCTGCAGATGCTTCTTCGAGGAAAGCAGATAATTCCCTTTTCAGGCTTCGTTGTGCACCTATAAAAGTTTTTCCATTGTCGGACATGATTTTATAAGGTATACCTCTGCGTCCGACAAATCGAGCGAAAGCAGCTTTGAAGGCTTCTGTGGTTAAATCAGAGCATAGTTCCAGATGTATGGCCTTTGTGGAGAAGCATACAAAAACGCATACGTATGCCTTTGTATGGGATGATCGGCGCAGAGAGGAGGTTTTTACCAAAATAGGGCCAGCGAGGTCAACTCCTGTCGTGTGAAACGGGAGTGAATAAGTGGAGCGTTCTGGGGCTAAAGCGGCCATCATTGGGGATTTCATCTTCTGCTTGTAAATGGTGCACGTTTTACACCGAAATATGCAGGATTTTACCTTTTGTTTCAGGCGTGGGATATAATATTCCTGTTGGACCATGCGGATCATCAGTTGCTTTTCAGCGTGGAGTAGTGTTGAGTGGAGAAACTCAAGGATTAGAGAACAGAGCTTTGAGTTGTCTGGAATGATAACTGGATGACGCTCATTATAGCTCAGTGCAGCGTAAGTGAGACATCCATTGACGCGTAGGAGACCTGACTTGTCCAGAAAGGGATTGAGCGTTAATAACGAGTCTTTCTTGCTAATGGGGTTTGCTGAGTTTAATGTTGCAATCGTTTGACCGTAATGTTTTTGTTGAGTGTTCCGTATGAAATGCGCCTTGGCTCAGTTTGTTTCTTCCTGGGTCAATATTGTTGATGGGGGAATAGACAATTTTTTAGCTTTATGTATAAATCTGAGCATGAAGGCTAGTACTCTGAGAACTCTTGAGTAGGAGGAGAAGCGGTCTAAGAGATCATTATTTTCTACGACGTGGAACACTTCAAATTGCTTTTGCTCTAGAGGAGATGGGGAGTTTGGCGATTCTTACGGCCAGAGTGCGGGAGGCTAGCGAGCCATTCTGGGCCGTTCCACCAAAGTGAACAGTCTACGAGGTCTTGCGGTTTCGCTCCTCGTGTGCCTAGATCTGCTGGGTTGTTGGCGCTGGAGACATGTCGCCATGTGGCATTGCTGACGTTTTGAAGGATCTGGGATGTCCTGTTTGCTACGTATGTTTTCCACATCCATGGCGGTTTTTCCAAACAGGCTAGCACGATTGACGAGTCTGTCCACAAATGTTCATGGGATGGCAAATCCAGTTGGGATCGAATGTGTTTCACTTATTTGGAGAGGAGGACTGCACCGCAGAGTTCCAGTCTTGGGAGAGAGACCGTTTGTAAGGGTGCGACCTTACTTTTTGCTACGAGTAAATGAGAGGTCGAAGCTTCGCCATGTTGAACCCTGAGATATACGCAAGCGCAGAAAGCCTTTTCAGACGCGTCTGAGAAACCATGAACTTGGATTGAGTTATTAGGGCTGAACTGAACCCAACGAGGAATCTTGATTTCCTGGATTGCTAAGAGATTTCTTCGAAATGCGTTCCATTTGAGAAGTGAGGTGGGTTTGACATTTTCATCCCACTCTGTTCCTTCCATCCAGAGCTGTTGGAGAAGAGTTTTCGCTGCTATCATTATGGGCGATAGCCATCCTGCCGGGTCGAAAAGTTTCGCGACAGATGACAAAATCTGTCGTTTCGTAGCAGTTTGTGCGTCTGGGAATGGGTCTACTGAGAACGAGAACGTATCTGTGAGAGCATTCCATTTTATTCCAAGAGTTTTAGTGGAGCTTGTATCTTGGAATTCGAGAAAATCTGAGTCTAGGAGATCAGACTGGGGTATTTCTTTCAGCAGAGACTTGTGATTTGCAGTACTCTTTTTTTTATAGAAAATCCTGCTGATTTTAGGACATCGATAGTTTGTGATATCGATTCGCTAGCGGAGTCTAAGTCATGTCCGCCTGAGAGAATATCGTCAACATATGTTTCGTTGACTAAAATATCTGAGCTACGTGGGAAGTTTTGTTTGGAGTCTTCGGCCAATTGGTGAAGTGTTCTTATGGCCAGGTAGGTAGCACAGTTTACGCCAAATGTTACTGTTTTTAGTTTAAAGTCTTCTATCGGACTTTCGAGGGATCTGCGGAAGAGGATACGTTGGAAATCCTGGTCTTCCTTGTGGACATATATCTGGCGATACATTTTTTCGATGTCGCCATTAAACACATACTTATATAGACGCCACCTGAGTATTGTGAGCGTCAGGTCATTTTGGAGAGTAGGACCTGTGTGAAGGACGTCGTTGAGGGAGAGACCGGAGTGCGATAATTTGGAGCCATTGAAAACTACTCGGACTTTTGTAGTTTTACTATCGGGTTTTATCACAGCGTGATGTGGCAAATAAAATGAGAAATATTTGCCATCTTTTATGATTTCGCGAGAACTGGAGGACTCCATGTGACCTAGGGTTATATATTCCTCCAGGACTTTTGAATAGGTGTTTTTAAGCTCAGCTTTTCTCCCAATACTTCGCTCAATGCTGAGAAGTTGCTGCTGAGCCGCTAGCCTAGAATGGCCTAATGCGTCTGAGTGGGGAAATGAGGACTTAAATATGAGTTTCACAACATATCGACCATCTTCTCTCCTCATGGTCGTGGTTTTATATAGTTCCTCACAAAACTCATCATCGTCTGTATCGGTGGGAGCTGTTGGCACTTCCTCTTGTTCCCAGAATCTTTTGAGTAATTACCCCAGGGAATCTCCTGAGTTTTCGAGGACCTGGGTGGAAAATGTCGGAATTTGTTCCATTATTGGCCCGCTTAATATCCACCCAAAGATGGAGTTTTGGGCTATTAAGCTTCCGCAAACGTTGCTTTTGAGACCTGGAATGAGTATTCTGGGAATTAGGTCGCTACTAATCACCATGTCTTTTCTGGTGGGTACGAAGCAGTTAGGATCTTCTAGGGGCAGTGAGTCGTATTCCTTGAGATCAAGGTATGTCACTGGGGTGGGATTTGGTTCTTGAGTTGAACACTTGATGAGCTACTGAGGTTGCTCGTGGCGGGAAGGTGGATAGAGGAAGTTTGGGTTTAGTCGGCCTGTATGTGCTAAGCCTTTCCACAACTTCGTATCGAGTGGTGAGAAACTGGTCCATTTCGGACCAGAGGGGTAACTCTTTTCTTGAGTTAAGAGATTGTTCCCATAACGTGAGGGTTTCGTCTGGGAGCTTTGAGGAGCAGAGGTAAATGAGCATTGGGTCCCAGCTATCCGTGGAAACACCATTTGTTTTGAGCGTGGATAGACCATTGTTAATTGTCGTTTGAATCTGTTGAATTTTTTCGCCGTTTTCTGAGAGTACGGGCTGAATGTTAAATAGGGTTTTAATCTGATGGTTAACAAAAATCCTACGATTTTCGTAGCGGAATTTGAGTGCGTCCCAAGCGAGATTAAAATTGAGATCATTGAGTGCGTAATTTTTAATGAGGAGGGCTGCTTTTCCACGAGTTTTTTGTCCCAAGTGGTATAGCTTTTGAGCTTGAGATAATTTAGGGTGATTTATGTACACTGCTGTGAACATATCACGGAATGAAGGCCAATCTTCGTATCCTCCATAAAAAACTTCCGTGTCACACGCAGGTACTTTGAGTTCTGAGTGTCGGTTTGGGGTTGGGAAATGGGTATGACAGATACATTATTTTGTGGAATTTCCGAGTTCTGGTGAAATTCGCTGAGTAACTCATTTATCCTCAGTTTTGTGTTCATGCCTGAGTCAATTGAAGCCTCATACGTTGAGCTGTGCGCATGAGAGACTTGTGATTTGCAGTACTCTTTTTTTTATAGAAAATCCTGCTGATTTTAGGACATCGATAGTTTGTGATATCGATTCGCTAGCGGAGTCTAAGTCATGTCCGCCTGAGAGAATATCGTCAACATATGTTTCGTTGACTAAAATATCTGAGCTACGTGGGAAGTTTTGTTTGGAGTCTTCGGCCAATTGGTGAAGTGTTCTTATGGCCAGGTAGGTAGCACAGTTTACGCCAAATGTTACTGTTTTTAGTTTAAAGTCTTCTATCGGACTTTCGAGGGATCTGCGGAAGAGGATACGTTGGAAATCCTGGTCTTCCTTGTGGACATATATCTGGCGATACATTTTTTCGATGTCGCCATTAAACACATACTTATATAGACGCCACCTGAGTATTGTGAGCGTCAGGTCATTTTGGAGAGTAGGACCTGTGTGAAGGACGTCGTTGAGGGAGAGACCGGAGTGCGATAATTTGGAGCCATTGAAAACTACTCGGACTTTTGTAGTTTTACTATCGGGTTTTATCACAGCGTGATGTGGCAAATAAAATGAGAAATATTTGCCATCTTTTATGATTTCGCGAGAACTGGAGGACTCCATGTGACCTAGGGTTATATATTCCTCCAGGACTTTTGAATAGGTGTTTTTAAGCTCAGCTTTTCTCCCAATACTTCGCTCAATGCTGAGAAGTTGCTGCTGAGCCGCTAGCCTAGAATGGCCTAATGCGTCTGAGTGGTGAGAAACTGGTCCATTTCGGACCAGAGGGGTAACTCTTTTCTTGAGTTAAGAGATTGTTCCCATAACGTGAGGGTTTCGTCTGGGAGCTTTGAGGAGCAGAGGTAAATGAGCATTGGGTCCCAGCTATCCGTGGAAACACCATTTGTTTTGAGCGTGGATAGACCATTGTTAATTGTCGTTTGAATCTGTTGAATTTTTTCGCCGTTTTCTGAGAGTACGGGCTGAATGTTAAATAGGGTTTTAATCTGATGGTTAACAAAAATCCTACGATTTTCGTAGCGGAATTTGAGTGCGTCCCAAGCGAGATTAAAATTGAGATCATTGAGTGCGTAATTTTTAATGAGGAGGGCTGCTTTTCCACGAGTTTTTTGTCCCAAGTGGTATAGCTTTTGAGCTTGAGATAATTTAGGGTGATTTATGTACACTGCTGTGAACATATCACGGAATGAAGGCCAATCTTCGTATCCTCCATAAAAAACTTCCGTGTCACACGCAGGTACTTTGAGTTCTGAGTGTCGGTTTGGGGTTGGGAAATGGGTATGACAGATACATTATTTTGTGGAATTTCCGAGTTCTGGTGAAATTCGCTGAGTAACTCATTTATCCTCAGTTTTGTGTTCATGCCTGAGTCAATTGAAGCCTCATACGTTGAGCTGTGCGCATGTTTTGTTTTCTCGTCCATGCGGCTCATCTGCACTGCTTCGTCCGCTGCCTCAACACGAGCTATGAGTCTTTTGAGTTGATCCACATATGTTTTCAGGCCGGCTTCTGTGTGATCAGCTTCGTTGAGATTCCACCACTTTTCGCAATATCGGTCCAGTTTTGAGGTTTTGTAGAGGAGTTTCTTGCAAATGTATCCTTGTTCCTCTTCTTCCGATTGGGATTTGGACGTTGCCTTTACTCCGGGAACAGTTTGGAGAGTTTGGAGCTTTTCCTGCTTGTCTTCTGCCATTTCGAATTAGTATTTAAGGGTATGAAAGTTGGATAGCAAATTGAGTGAGATATTTGTGAATTGTGCGTAAAATTTTATGGCAGGAATTTATTATATTATATTAGCACACTTTATTCAGAGTCGGTGCTATATTTATGCTCCGCGCAGTATTTTAGGTCGCTGCTATATTTTTGCACCGCACTGTACTGTCTCAGCGCGTCTGAGTCCAGTAATGGGTATGTATATATGTACGTTGCGCTAGCGAAGAGGGATTACGTGTGTGTGTGAGTGTGTGTGTATATGAGACTGTTGCTTTATGTACGTACAAATGTATGTACATGTGTCCGTCACAGCAGTGCTTTGCTAGTGCGAATAGTGAAGGAGCGGGGGAAGACGGAATGGAGAAAGATCACTTGCCCTTGCGCTTGCAATTGTAGCGGCGTATTTATGTAAATATGTATGCCGGTATGTATATACACCAGTAGGGGAAGTGTAGCGGGCACTCTTATATACCTACATAGCAGTAATTTTGCTGGGTATATTAATTGAGCGCGTGATCTTTTTGGGTGAGTTTGGGGTTAATAACTATATACGTGTAAAAATGTAATTTTACTTAGCGGATATATATATTTTTTTTTTTTGAGTTTGTAAGAGGGTGAGGGGAAAATATTATATGTATCTATTGACATATGTGCGTGATTATGCGCGGGAAATTAAAATTGAGGGAATTTATTGCTGCCGGTTTAGGGATCCGCTAAGTACATGTACATGTGGGGTTGTAGTCGAGTTATTCACCAAAATAAATACACAACTGTTTAATATTTAAACGTTTATTCACAAATGTACTCGTATATACTTAAATTACAAATTACAAATACAAAGTGCGCTTAGTGGCGGCTTACACGAACGGAAAAATACTTTGTGAAGTGCGCTCGACGGCGGTTTACAATGCAATGTTCATAGCACCGTCCGTTAGTCGAAAGCGTCAGTTTTTAGGTATGTTCGTTTGTTCTCATTAATCGTTCCTGTAAGTATCCTGTAGGTGTCGCGTTACTGTTGTCAGCTGGTCGGGCAAACTCAGAGATAGGTGTCGTCCCACATACATATGTATGAAAATGAGAATAGTTTAGCGGATTTTAGAAATATGAGCAAATGCGCGTGATGATTTTCAAAAATATTTGTATATGGGATATTATTATAACATATGTATGTACATACATATATGAAAATATGTATTCGAGCGTTAATGTGATGTATGTGAAAAGTAGAGGTTTTCACATATGAGGGAAATCCGCTTTACCTTTTAATTATTTGTAAGAAAATATGGACTTACTTTGGCATTACGATTTTGTACAAACCGCTTTTTTTTGTGGGAGTAGTACAGCTGTGCCCCTTTGCTGTAAATCTGCGAACTTGGTGTTGTGCTGCGGCCAAGTGTTAGGTGGTTGGTCGAGAAACTATTCCTTGTTATTTTCCACCTGTTTGTTTTTGTTTGTACAAATTTTCCGGGTAAATTTTCGACAGTAAGTATTAAACAATTTTTTTTGGTTTGAGGTATTTTTGCACATGAAAAGCAATATTCCCTTTTCAGTTATGTTTGTATAATTTTATAATATTTAAGGTAAGTATTCGCTCTTTTAAGTATTCGCACTTATTCAGGTATGTATGTATTTACAATTTGTTATTGTTTTTTCTTTTTTAGGGTATATAAATTATTATCACCGGTAAGTATTCTCAGCTTCTTGTATATGCAAATTTTTGGCGTTTTTACTAATTTTGAAATAATAACCTTTTTCAGGTATGTTTAAATGTAGTTATATTTTATACGGTAAGTATTCGCACTTTTTTATTCTTAGGTCGATGTGTATATACATATGTATGTATGTATGTACATAGAACTATTTGCACTGTAGGTATTTGCTATTAGTTTACGTATGTAAAATTTATTTTGGTGAGAATTTTAGAATATTTCGAAACGTATTTTGAAATAACAACCTTTTACAGGTATGTACGTATGTATATATAAGCATACATATGAATGTTTGTATATAAATTTTAAAATCGTAACCTTCTTTAGGTATTTGCTATCACTTTAACTACACGAAAAGTATGATTTCTTAATTTTTGTAATTTCTGTGTTTTAATTATTTCGTTTTCTTTTCAGTTTTTTACAAAGGCACTTTTTTACACTTTTTTGGTTGATTTATTTATCTTTTCACCACCGGTTTAATACGGGTTTCGGCACCATATTCGCGACTTGGCGAATAATCTTTAATTATTCTTTGTTCAAATAAAAAACACTTGGAATCCTTTTTTTAATGTTTTCCAATATATATAAGTATACTTTATTAAGAGAGCGCGAGTAACAACCCTGCGTGTGCGAGGCGGAATAATAGCGAACTAGCTAACTCGCAGGACCAAGTTCACCTTATTATACGTATATAGGTAAGTATATTCTTATTCCCGTTAGGATTTTTAGGCGAATTAGTATAAGTTGTTAATTCACAATAGTGGTGAGAAAGAAAATTAATTACATGTTTTAGGTAAGTATGAGGTAAGTATTTCAGGTAAGTATTTTAAGATAAATATTTTAAGGTATTTACATTCATAATTTCAGGTTAATAATTATTTCATGATTAAATTATATAAAGAATTCATAAATTTATGATTTAAAATTCTATGAGGTCCATGTCCTCAACAACTGGGTAAAGTCGTATCTTTCATGTCGCAAATATGTAGTCGTCGTTGATAATGTGTCATCTAATTCGTTTGTATGTACCTCAAGGCAGTATTCTTGGTCAATTACTCTTCATAATTTTTATTATTGATATAACTGATTGCTTTTAATTTTCGGAATTTATTTTATATGCGGATGATTAAAAAATTTTTAAAACAATTTCTTGTCCCTCTGATTCTTTTAAGCTTCAGGCTGATCTCAATAACGTCGCGGCGGCTGTTCTCCTGCAAAAAATTGGTATGTAAGCCAAGGGCCATATTTCTGGACCGATTCCACAATTGTTCTCGCATGGCTTAGAAACCCAATTTGCTCGTGATCTCCATTTGTGGCCATCCGAATTTTCAAAATTTCTCTAGCTCTGAAGACAACCGAGCAGACCTCGCTAGTCGTGGTCTTTCTCCTTAATATTTAAGAGAAAGTCACCTTTGGTGGCATGGCCCTAAATGGCTTAACCTCAGCCAAGGATTTAGGCCCATCTCTCAGCCCAGGGACTTCGAAAACACCCACGAATCTTAAGCTATTTGAAGATAACATAGCACGCTTTCCATGCTTTCAAAGGGCCGTTAGAGTAATTGCTCGAGTCTTAAGGTTCTTTAAACGGGTACATTCTGTATATAAAAAACGTTCAAATTCTTTCACCATCACTCCAGGTGACGTAAATTCTTCCAATCAAGGCTAATTCAAATATCCCAAAAAGCGCATATGCCTCTGAATATTCGGAGTTAGAAAATAACAAGCCTGTGGGGAAAAAGTCTACGATACTATCGTTGACCCCATATATTGACGACAGTGGACTTCCAAGCGTCGGTGGGAGGCTAAATAATATCCCATCAATGAGTTTTGATGAACGGCACCCAATTATATCGCCATACAATTGCCATTTTTCCAAACTAATGGTAAAGTTTATTTATTTGGTCTTGATCCACGATGGCAACCAGTGCGTGTTTTACGCATGCGGTGCTGGTTGGTGAAAGCAAGAAACCTCATTAGGTGTACTATTCACAACTGCAAAACCTGTATTTTATATAAAAAAAACGGTAACAAACGCAGCTAATGGCTCCTCTCCAGGCGTCGAGACCATTTGAAACAATGTTTGTGATTTCTCAGGGCCATTTAATATAAAAAACTGTACAGGGTATGTGTCTTTGTCTGTCCCAATGCCTGATAATATTAATGATTTCGCACCGCTTACACCAGAACACTGTCTGGTAGAAGGCCCTTCTCTGATAAAAGCCGAGCCAATCAATGATAAGCCTATATCATTGGTCAACCGATGACAAAAGTTGAAAGCTATGAACCATATGTTCTGTCTAATATGGAAATCTGAATATTTGTCAGAGCTCTAAAACCGGTTTATGTGGAAGTACTCACAGAAAAAGCTGAAAGACTGGTAGGCAAACATTGTTTTCGGAAAACTTACTTTATTTTAATTTTAAATTATTTCGTGTACTTTGCGCATTTCGATTACGTTCAACTTCTTATAGGTCCTTATTTGCGTATTGTGGAATTAATTAATATTTAACAATTAGGCGCTTACACTATATTGCTCACATTTGCCGAGCTTCGCTTATTATTTCAGATATGCGTTTTTACAATGTAACAAAAAGTTTTATACAAACTCCGAACGGCAGATATACTTTATGAGAAACCAATGGATGGCAGAAATGCCGTCGGAGCACCTCTATTAGATGCAACTGCTTTTATCAGTTAAATCCTGCTTTCCAAGGCTGAGATTTGATTCCTGAACTCATCGGCATAGTAAGTAGTAGCACGCAATGCAACCATGGGTATGCTTGTTTTATATCGTGAATTGGGGTGGCGTGTAATCACGATTGCATTGTTACGCGACGGTGCGGGGAGACTGATCGCGCCATCCTAACTTATTTTTTTAGTCTTCTAATGACCGCCACCGCCAACGCACCTAATTTATTTTAGCTTTAATACGCCTCCCTGGTAAATCATATTTTTATATATATTTAAAATCGAAATACTTTCCTCTTTTTTTTTTGAATATCGTATATCTCCTCAAAGCACAGTGAGTAATGAACATGGTCCGTTCGAAGTAATCGGCAGCCCTTGCATTTTTGCAAATTCACGCTCAGTGAATGCACCCCTCTCATTTACTCAATTCACAACAACTCCTGGTAGTTGAATTTAAAAGCGATTGGCGGCGGTCACGCGAACAAAGTGCGGCATCAAATGATATCAAATCAATTTAAGTGGAAAATAGTATTCTAATTTAAACAAAAACGACAAATTTTACTGTAAATATTTAAAAGCGAAAAAGTTGTGAAAAATTATGAAAACCAAAAGATACAGTGAAACAAAGAAAGAAAGCATGCAGTGAAACATATAATTAAAAGCGAAAAAGTTGTGAAAAATTATAAAAACCAAAAGATACACAGCCCGATTCAGAATTCTAACGGGAGTTTTGTTTTTCCCGAGAAAAAAATTCTCCAATTATAAATCCTCCGGGAGGAAGTTTTTCCCTTAGAATTCGAGAGGAGGAATTTCGAACTTCGATACAGCTGTTTCGTGCACATTTGACATTTCTTTATAGGGCAAAAAAAAATTTAAATTTAAGTTTGCAAGAAATGCATATTTAGTAAAAAAACTGATAACTTGTGTTTTTGAATAAAAAAAAATGCATTCCATTGCATTGCGCTTAGCAGTAGAGGAGGCGGAGTAGTTAAAAATTGCTCGAAGACAGCTAAGCGACTCCATGAATCCTTTTGAGTTACCTGAGCCATTGTAAAATTAAATTATATTTTGGATAGTTTAAATAGTAATTTTTATTATTCTTATAAGTTTGAAAAGTACTACAGGTTAAACAAACCAGCATTTAAGTACCTGTTGGATGTGTTGGTAGCAGCTTCTAAACCTGCAAAAAAGATTCCTGCAGTATACCCCTTAATAAAATTGAGTGCTTACGATTTTTTGCTGAAGGCGGGTATCAGACGGGAGTTGGAAATGAATGTGATGTTTTGTTGGCATAATCCAGTTTCAGGAAAGTATTAACGGAAGTGCTAACTTTGTTTGAAAAACATTTGTGCCCAAAGTGGATAAAAGTAAGTGGAAGTAACGATGAAAACCGGAAAATAGCACTTGCTTTTTACATAAAGCGTGGTATTCCTGGTGTAGTGGAATGCATTAATGGCACCCATGTTAGAACAATTACTCCACCACAAAATGCACACCTTTATTACAACAGGAAAGGCCAATACAGTTTGAACGGTTTGCTTGTAATTTACTTTTTTTATATAATTTATATAATGCAGATATTCATTCGCAAATATATTTTAGCACTGTGATGATGAAATGAGGATTTGGTACGTTGACGCTTCCCATCCTGGTGCATGCCATGATTCCTTTATTTGGAATAATGGCGGCTTGCGTGCTTATTTTGAAAGAAAGTATTTGCGAGGAGTGAATAACTTTTGGGTTTTAGGTAACTTAAATATATACATGCTTGTATACCAAGGTATCTAATACTTTTGCTCTTATAAGGAGATGCTGGATACCCTTTGAGACCGTGGCTGTTGACACCTCATAGAACACCGGATGAAGGTTCAACGGAGATGAAGTTCAATGAAACACAGCAAAATGTCGCAACATTATCGAACGGACCAATGGTGTATTATAGAATAGGTGGAGATGTCTACTTGGTGCTCGAGAATTGCACTATGCACCTGAAAAAGCAGCAAAAAAATAAAATGTGTGTTGTGCTCGGCATAATATACTGTAGTATGCACATACATAACTGATACACACACACACATACAATGCACATTGCGTACAATATTACAAACTAATATACAAATATGCTTAACGATAACATACAGACATACAAACATACACAATGCACATAGCACAGAATGAAACATACTGACACACACACGTATAATGTACACTGCACGCGCGCAAGGCACCACACACAAAGTGCAACATAAAACCAAATGTCTGGGCGCAGAACAGCGAGCTCATTACACAACAAGTGCAAGTATTTTTGGTGACTGAACGCTTAGCAAAAACACATAAGGCATTCCGGCATCAAATTGTTGTCATTGCATTTCGGCAATTTGAAGGCCAATAAATGAAACAAACAATACAAATGTACTAAGTGCATTTTACCATAATCACATTTATTTAGTACCGTGTGAAATCAATGCGTGAGAAAGTATTTGAAACTTTGTGTTGATTTCCCATTGGTTAATTAAGAATTATGAATAAGTTTCGCGCTTTGTACGATGAATGTTAGGAAAACAAATTTTGACCAACAACAAACATTACATGGCGATCCTGCCAAACTGGCGACCATCAACATTTTTCTTTCGACATTTAACGAAAAAGCATTACAATGATCTTGCCAACTCGGCAAAGTTTTTAAATAATTGATTCTTACTTAATATGGACGAAACCCCGTCAATAGAAGAATATACAGTTCAGTGTATAAAAGATGCACCGATATATTCACCAACTCCAATAAAGGCTAAACCAAAACCCATTTCTTTGGAAGAATATAGAGCGAGACAAAAGATTCAACAAAATAATTACAAAAATTTCCAGCAAGCAATATCAGAAAAACCTAGAAGGAAATCAAGAGCCGGTAAAGCGGTGAGATACAGAAAAGAACTTCGCCAGGTGTATCAGCGTATACACATTACATCAGGAGCAACCAGAAAAATAAATGTAAAAAAACTAGAAGAATTAAAAAGATTTGCGGCCCAAAGCAGCCTCAACAAGCGCCCACAGAAGTCATAAATAATAATATAAATGATAGTATAATTACAAAAGATGATAGCACTAAATATTTAGTATATTTATTAATTATAATTATTGTTTTATATGGGTTATTTAGGTTACAACAATATTATAAAAACTATGTAAAAACCCAGATTTCTAGATCAGTAGCTAACATAAGTAATTAAAATAAATATTATTACATGCTTAAAATAAGTACATGGACAAATTAAACAACATTTTATTCAATTTAAAAAATAATCCAACTAGGACATATTCAGATACATATATTGAACATACAAAAAGTAAAATACAAGAGATTTGGGCAGACATTGTATTGCAAAATAAACAGCATCAAATTGACGAAATACATCCGCTATTTCAAAACATAACTTCCAAAACTTTTTCACTTCTAAAGAACAAAATGGCAAACTTTGATATTTCTACTGCTTCAAAAATAATCCCCGAGTTCGGAGGAGAACAATATCTTCTAACCAAATTTGTAGATACATACTATAGAATTTTATGCTAACACCTTAAATGATGCACAAAACCAAATGCTCACAAAATATATTCTAGCAGGAAAACTGTCTCAAAAAGTAAAAAACAGACTGTTAGCTGAAACAGAGCCAACTACTATTGATCAGCTCAAAGAAATCCTTGAAAAATTATATAAATTGAATAAAAATCCGCTGAAGCTACAAAACACGCTTAGTGTGATAAAACAAAATAACTTACCATTGCAAAATTTTGCATCGAAGATTGAGAGCATAACAGCCTCATTTAATGAAATTCAAATATCGCAGCAAGGCTCAGAATCTAAATCGATAATTATCAAGCTCAATGACCAATTGGCATTAAACGCTTTTAAAAATGGTGTAAATGAACCATTAAAATCAATTGTTTTCGCGGCTAGACCAAAGACTTTTTCCGAAGCACTGCAAACAGCTCAAGAGGCAGATGTACCAACTAACAACTCGAACATATATCGGACAAGAAATAACAATAATAATAGTTACAATAATAACTATAATAATAACACGCGTCAACCATTTAATACAAGAAATAATAATGGAAACAGAAGGTATGACGATCGCAACCGTGTTTCTAATAATACAAATAATAACAGAAATTATAATAACAGCAATAGGAATTATAACAATAACAATGGAAGTTATAATAACAGCAACAGAAATAGTAATAATAATAGTAGAAATTATTCTAATAACAACGGAGACAACCGACGTTCACAAAATTCTGATCAGAACAGAACAAATAATAATAATCAAAGACAAAATTCTCAGAAAAACTAGGACGTCCCCGGATGAAAGAAGCTGGGGCCATCAATAAAACATTAAATACGTATAGTATAGCACAAAAAGATACAAATTACCTTATACTTAAATCAAAGACAATACGAAAACCAATAGCATTTTTAATAGACACAGGTGCAGACATTTCTATTATAAAAAAATCATCAATCGACAACAGTATAATAACAAATTGTCAACAATATAACATAAATAGACTTAGTGAAAATCTATTAACAACAAATTCAAAAACTAAACTTTCACTTTATGCTGATGAACTTAATATTGAACATACATTTTATATTTTTGATAATATTAACATATCTACAGACGGAATTATAGGCAGAGATTTCTTGACTAAATATAATTGTAAAATAGATTACGAAACTTTCGTAATCACAATTATGTATTAAGAACAACAAATAATCTTGCCAATGTACATGAAACTCAGCACATTACCAAGTATTCATTTACCACCCCGAACAGAAATTATAAAAGAAGTAGACGTTGATTTAAATGAAGACAGTTTAGTATGCGCTAGTGAAATAACACCAAGCATATTTATAGCTAACACAATAATTCCAAAGAAAGGTCACAAACATATAAAGTTCATAAATACAAATGACTATGACATAACAATTAAAGATATTCCTTTACACATACAACCAATAAAAAACTTTTCAATATTGAAATATGACACAAAATTTAATTCAAAAAAACGAATAGATTTTATTAAAAATACTATAAATTTTGAAAACCTAGATCCAGAAGCAAAAGAATCCATAATAAATATTTGTATCAAATACAATGAAATATTTCATCTAAAAGGAGATATTTTAACAAAAAACAATTTTTATACACAGAATATTTCTGTACATGACAAAACTCCAGTCTATATAAAAAACTACAGATTACCAAATGCACATGTTGAAGAGATTAACCAACAAGTTGACAAATTAATTAAAGAGGACTGTTTTGATTTCCGATCCAAATATCTTCGAACCACCCTAATACGCGTTTCACCTCATTTGTGTTCATACACATTTGCTACGCACACCCACACACACACACATGCACACTCATATACGGGGCACGGTTGATGTCCTACCGTTTGTTAATGCCCCCCGCCGTATGGTGCTTGCGGAGGGGAAACTTGACGAAAGTTTACCGTGTGGCGGTTCTGGCCGACAGCGAAAAATTGCATTGACCACTCTTTGGAAGACTTCACAACCAAACGGAGCAGCTACCACCACGTCATCAGGTAACACTGTTAAAAACTCACATAAACACAAAATATAAACTCAAATTAGATTGTAACACTAATCACTGTGTTTTCATTATTTCTGTTTCGCTATATTTCTCGCTAAAAAAAATACGCTTCACATTGGAGCGTAACTTCCCATAAGTCGCCCCCGTGTGAAGATTTGGTCCTTCGGAGCCGAGAAAATTAACAACATCACATATTTCATCAGCGCCAATTTTGGATATCCCAAGCCACAACACCAGCTTATTTTTAAAAAAAATTTCGATCATCGCAACACTGGTTACCACTTCATAAGAACACAACAAAAATTGCCACAGCATTTTCACAGTACAGTGCCACATCGTCACAGCACAGAGTTTTATATCATCACAATCAAGTCCACCAACATATCTGCACAGAGTATTATACTGCCGCATCACCTGGCAAGAACACATACACACGATTATAAATTCAGAGCTGAGTTCACGGAAACAAGGTACGTGGTTATTTTTTCCAAGTGCACTTTAGTTTTTCAAAAAAAAAATTTAGTTAAACGACCGCGATCCGTAAATTGTGAAAAGAGCTAGTTTTGTGTTTGCCCTTCAATCAGGCGCACCGTGCAACCATTTTGTGCATTTGGCACACACATACATACATATATACACACTCGGCAGTGAACTTTTTCTCGAACGTTTGTTGTTATTTTTTTATTTTTTTTCACCACATTCAATTATAAAGTTCTTTTTTCTCTTAATAATTTTTCCATAATTTCACTGAGAAAGTTTTGTGCAAACATTATAAAATTTTGGTCTAACATTTTCTTCACTGCGTTCCGAGTTCACATAACCTCAGATTATTTTTTTTTTTTCTCTTAATAATTTTTCCATAATTTCACTGAGAAAGTTTTGTGCAAACATTATAAAATTTCGGGCTAACATTTTCTTCACTGCGTTCGGAGTTTACATAACCTCTGAATTATTTCGTGTCACTTCGTTTACAATTAATCTGGTGAAATTATCCCAGCTCTATGTGGATCACATAATTTTAATTAAACTCACATTATACGAACAATTTCTCACTGCTGACTTAGCACTGATCACCGTACCGCAGAAAACATCCATACATATATTAAATATACATACAAATATTATATAGACATAAGATTAAATATACATACGTCCATAGTCGATATTATTTTTGCATTGTTGGGTGGCGAGTGGATTTTTAAAGAAAACTGCAATAAGCACTGGAAATAAATAAAGATTGTATTCTGCATTAGAAGAAAAGGATAATCGAGATCTTTGCTTTATCATTGGTTGAAATTCGCTTCTTGATTGGTTATCTGGAAGATAAAAGTTTTTGGTTAGTGTTTTTAAAACCACCTTAGCAATTACTATGGAATCTTTTATTCGTTTAGCGTAAGCTATAATCGAATTCGATGCTGACTTCAGTAGCACGCCCACCTCTGCACAAAACAAGCATGGTCTTGCAATACAATAAGACGAATTAAAAGCCATGTGGGAAAAAGCTAAACTAGCATACGATATGCTAAGTAGTGCAGAGGGATTAGCTAAAGAAGACATAAGAGCAATTAGGAAAAAGCACAAAACCTGTTTTGCAAGTTATTTAAATTGCATGTCTGCAATGGCCACTCAGGCTGAAGCGTTTACAAACGCAGAAAAGGATGTATCAAGTCAGTCGATACGTAAACACAATATTCACCTTCCCCCGTGTGATACGGACGTGTTCAAAGGAGACTACTTGTCATGGCCTTCATTTCGTGATATGTTCACGGCCATATACATCCTTAACAAGCGCCCTACTCCGGTGGAAAAATTATTTCACCTTAATCATAAGACCCAAGGGGAGGCCAAAGACATCGTTCGAAAATGTCCATTAACTAATGAAGGCTTCCAGACAGCTTGGAAAAATCTATGTGAGAGGTATGAAAATAAACGTATCCTTGTAAACACACAACTAAAAACACTTTTCAATTTACGTTCAATTGACAATGAGTGTGGTAGCTCAATAAAAATGTTGCAGCGAGATATAAATAATTGTTTATCATCCCTGAGTAGTCATCAAATTGACATTTCTAATTGGGACGCAATTATTATATATGTATCTCTGCTCAACGAAACTTCCAGAAAGCACACTGGCTCTATGGGAACAAACCATAGACCACAAAAATGACATACCAAAGTGGGAGGATATAGACAAGTTCCTCTCCAACAGGTTTCAAACATTAGAAACTTTATCAGGTTTGAAGGAGTCCAAATACTTTAGAGCGCCAAAACCTCAAGTTTCCAGACATCCTTCAGAAGCCCCCACTAAACGGCTTGGCGTCTTCCAAGCAAGCGTGACCAAGTTCACCTGCAAAATGTGCAAAACGAATGAGCACAAACTGCGCGGCTGCTCTCAGTTCCTTAAACTAACACCAGCGGAGAGAATCGAGTTTTTGAAGAAGAATAACGCTTGCCTGAACTGCCTGAGTTTTGGACATACTGTGTCAAAATGTACAAGTGCATTCAATTGCAACACATGTCACTCGCGACACCACACGCTCCTCCATATT
This sequence comes from Philophylla caesio, assembly GCA_963971545.1. Classification (NCBI taxonomy): domain Eukaryota; kingdom Metazoa; phylum Arthropoda; class Insecta; order Diptera; family Tephritidae; genus Philophylla; species Philophylla caesio. The sequence continues at coordinate 62,863,971 of OZ020605.1, forward strand.
CAGACAGCTCAGCCAAAGGCAAATATGCGTTGGACACCTCCAAGCTCCTCGGATGATACTCCATCGACGTCAAAGCAGGCCCAATCACGACGAGATCTAAGTAATGTAAAACATAATGGCAACATTAACATTCAGTCCTGCTATGCGAATACCAATGCAGGTGTTTTGCTGGGAACAGCCCGTGTAAATGTGCATCTGAATGGCACAGATTATTCAGCAAGAGCTCTCATTGATTCTGGGTCGGAGTGCTCCTTTATAACAAAAAGGCTCAAACGCAGAATCAACCTGCCATCAAAACGGATGCACGCCCAAGTTTCGGGCATCACAAATTCCATATCTGCGCAGGTCAAACAAGCATGCAAAATAGAACTGCGATCACCGGTTGACCCATTATTCCGGTTAAATACCACTGTGCTCGTTTTAGCACAACTCACTGGAAATCTTCCAACTACTCCCATTAGCGTCATTACTCAGCAAGCTTTTCCTGACTTGGTATTGGCCGACAAAAGGTTCTTTGTTAACGAACCAGTGGACCTTGTGCTTGGAGGAGACATTTATCCAGAGATTATTTTAAACGGTCTGAAGAAAAACGTGTTAAGTACTCTCTTAGCACAAGAAACAGTGTTCAGTTGGATATTGACCGGACGGACAAGCACTATTAATCCTACTCAAAATATAGCGTCATATTTCAGCGAAGTTTCCTTGGAAAAGCAGCTTGCGGCTTTCTGGGAAGTGGAAGATCTGCCAAAGAAGCGCCGCCCTAGTGAGGAGGACGAATATTGTGAGGAGCTCTACAAAAGTACGACTCAAAGAAACGCAGATGGGAAATATATAGTTTCGCTACCCTTCAGGCAGGATTTCCCAGCAAGCATCTGCCTAGGTTCATCTCTCAAAAGGGCTTGCTCGCAATTCTACCGAAACGAGACAGATTCTGGTCCATGATGACGATACAAAATATCAGCGAATAGTATTCCGTTCCAACCCGAACGAACCGATTAGTCTTTACGAATTAAATACCATCACTTTCGGGATTAACTGTGCTCCTTACCTGGCGATAAGGACACTACTAAAACTAGCTAAAGACGTTGAAACCTCGTACCCAGTAGCATCTCATGTACTACGAAAGGGTATGTACGTCGATGACGTTTTAGCGGGAGGGCACAGCATCAAGGCTGCAACAAAAGCACGAGATGAAATAACTGAAGTCTTGCAATCAGCAGGTTTCCCATTACGAAAATGGACGGCTAATTGTGAGGACTTATTAAAAGATATTCATAAACCATATTTGCTCTCCGAAGACTTTTTGGAATTCGAAGAGACCAGCGCAGTGAAAGCGCTTGGCATAAGATGGATCGCACGAACAGATCAATTTTATTTTACTACCAGGTCATTGGAAGAACGCGACACACCCACAAAAAGGGCGATACTGTCGGATATTGCAAAACAGTTTGATCCTCTCGGATGGCTCGCGCACATTATAATTGTGGCCAAGATGCTAATGCAGAATATTTGGCTAGAAGGCACAAACTGGGACGAGACCATATCCGCGACCACCTTATATCGCTGGAGAAATTTTATACACAATTACAAAGAAATTAACAATATACGAATACCACGGTGGGTAAACTTTTCACAAACAAATGAGGTAGAAGTCCACGGTTTCTGTGACGCATCAGAGAAGGCGTACGCAGCCGCAGTATACCAACGCGTTAAACAAAATACAACGATTGTAGTCAGCTTACTTTTGGCAAAAACCAAAGTAGCTCCAGTCAAAACCATTTCATTACCACGACTAGAACTCTGCGGAGCCGTGTTGCTCGCAGAAATCATAGAATCGATAACGGAAGGTTTAGATTTAGGAAATTTCAAGTTACACCTTTGGACAGATTCAACAATCGTAATCGCATGGATTTGTAAGCCACCCTGCTCGTGGTCAACCTTCGTCGCCCACAGGATAACAAAAATAGTGGAAAAAGTTGGTAACAAGAACTGGTTGCACGTGGATTCAGGATCAAACCCCGCCGACATAGCCAGCAGAGGTCTGCCCGCACACGAATTGATTGACAATTCGTTGTGGTGGGAGGGACCTTCTTGGTTGCAAAAAGACCAAACAAAATGGCCTGCGCAAGAAAAAAATTACAACACAGTTATCGAAGAAAAGAAGGTACTCGTTCACGCAACAACTAAATTCAATAATTTTACAAATATTCTAGATAGATTTTCGGAACTACCTAGGGCTTTAAGAGTTGTCTCGTATATTATAAGGTTTTTTCACAGAACTCATTCAAAAACAAGAGCTTCGTTTCAAGCAAAGACTTTTCTAGTTTTACCGGATGAAATTAAAACAACGACTCAACTTTTGATAAAGATCTGTCAGAAACAATATTATCACGAGGAATACAAAAACCTGAAATCTGGAGAATCTGTTAGCTCGAAAAGTGAAGTTTTGTCTCTTAATCCCTTTATAGACAATGATGACTTAATGAGAACGGGTGGTCGCCTCAGTGCTTCCCAAGATTTAGCATATAATGAGCGCCATCCAGTAATCCTTCCATACGATTGTAGATTTTCTCGACTTTTGGTTAAGTTCATCCATGAGATTTCTCTGCATGGGGAAAATCAACTAATGTTGCGACTGATTCGTACGCAGTATTGGATCCCTAGAATCAAAAACATGATCCGATCTGTCATACACAATTGCAAAACTTGCACTATTCATAAAAAACGGGCACAAATCCAACTTATGGGAACCCTGCCAAAAGAGCGAACCACATACTCACGACCGTTCACGTGCACCGGAGTGGATTTTGCTGGACCCTTTGACATTAAAAGTTACCGCGGCCGTGGTTGTCGCATTTCAAAGGGCTACGTCTGTCTATTCGTTTGTTTTGCAACGAAAGCGGTCCATCTGGAAGCAACAAGTGACCTCAGTACCCCATCTTTTCTTGAAGCATTTGCTAGGTTTGTTAGAACTTTGTTGGAACTTCTCGATCGTTACGATCGGAATTCAAAGCCTTTATAGCAAACACTCGTGACCAAACAGTCTCCAAGTATAGTCATCAGATGATAACATGGCATTTCATCCCCCCGGCGGCTCCTCACATGGGAGGATTGTGGGAAGCGGGAGTTAAAAGTTTTAAAAGCCATTTTAGAAAAATTGCCTCATCCCACAAATATACCTTTGAAGAATTCTCCACGCTACTATGCCGCGTTGAGCCAAGTGATTTGGAGCCATTAACCCCTGGTCATTTTCTCGTAGGTGGACACATACTGGCCCCACCGGAAATATATACAACTGAAAATCCGGCCTCTATAGTCAATAGATGGCAGAAACTTAAAGCTCTTCATCAAACTTTTTGCAGACGTTGGAAGTCCGAATATTTATCTGAGCTACAGAAGCGAATTAAGTGGTAACACTCAATGCAGAATTTGGAAGTCGGAGACTTAGTCGTTATCAAAGAGGAAAACCTAGCTCCAAACGAATGGAGATTAGGCAGAGTAACTAATCTGCATCCAGGTTCGGACAACAGAGTGCGTGTGGTAGAACTCGCCACGGAGAAGGGACAGACAACAAGACCGATAGCGAAATTGGTCCTTCTCCCTCCACATAAAGAAAGAAATGAAGATTCAACGGATCAATAAAACACAAACAAAAATATCCCACTTCCACGACAGCCATACAATATTTCTATCATTCCACTTCTTAAACCCTATAGGATTCCTCCTCAAGAATCGCAAATATTATAGGAATCGAACCCATAAAATTTCATCATTCCACTTCGTAACCCCTATAATATGCCACATCTGGTATCGCGAGTAGTGTAGAAATCGTACTCTATCATACAGCTGCTATTCACATTAATCAACATTTTACCAATGTTTCCTATTGTTGTACGTATAAACGAGTGTGTAAATACATATATTAACGCTGGAAACGAAAGAGGGACTAAACATTAACCTAAAGGTAAAAATTCAGAATAATGTATGTATGTAGAATCTTTAAAATTTGTAGATATTTAAAATCAGCCAACCTAGCTCTAAATAACCGACCATATCGCTAACTCTATACGAAAGCAATAAAAAATGCAGCAATTATCTTATATATATATAGAGCCTCGAGGCTTGAGTCGACTTTATTTTGGAAAGATTCACATTCACGCTAGCACACATTTCTTGTCATATACATACATGTCTACACCAAAGTATGTGATTGACTGGGTGATTAACTTAAAAAAAAATGGCGATTCACTTTTAAAATTACATTAAAAGGATTGTAAAGCTGATACTTCCACAAATGATAGTGTCGAAGCGAGCGGAACGAGGGAAATTTAATTGCCTAAACATTTAAAACTAAAAGCCGAAAAATGGAGACTTTCAATATACTTTTGTTTATTTTCCAGTTACAAATTCATCTTGTAAATGACAATGCAGTTGGTTTCGACTTATCAGAAACAAAACAAAAGAAAATTACCAAAACAAAACGTAAGAGTTAATTAAGGTTTTTTTTAGCTAGAAAAAAAGAATTGCTCTCAAATAGTACAACGTGCTTGTACTAGTTTTAAGCAAGACCCTATTCACAATCCATCGCGGTTATCACCAATTACAGGCAGCATAATAATGTTAATCTGTTTTTCGTAGTGGTTAAGGGTATACTTACGTATATATTGCGCATTTTTAATAAACATAAAATCCTTTCATTTCATATGTACATACATATGTGTGTGTATGATGGAGGATATGTATGTGTGTGGTATGTAAGTTACTCATACTGAGTTTAAAGAGGAAGATCGTTGCTGCCGAAAAAATCGGAGTTCATCTAATAAACAATAACCCTTGTCTAATTCCCTCACACCCCTTACTTTTCATCTTTATATAAAACAAAAACTCAAATGCAAAATAAGTTTGCGGTATAAACGAACATATTGTTCTAGTTCATTCCATATATTGTAATGAGTGAAATAACGAATACGAATTCATACCCATTTACGTATATCAAATGCAATCAACATACACATATTAAAAGAAAATCTGCATGAATGATATGTACATATGTGAGAGCCAAAATTTAATCGCAGATTGATTTTATACATTTAAGATCGGTCGTTCAAAAATCGATGTTCGAACACACGGCGGTAGGATATGAGTTGGTATTTATATTAAAAAGCGTATTAAATTGTTACATCTTTGCTCGACCATTTCTTTTTAGTGCTGCAATCAAATTACCAAACAAACAAAAAGAAAACAAATAGCAAGCGAAATATGAAAACCTTTTTGATAACGATTTGTGAATTTTCAAAATTGTATCATAACTACGGATTATATGTATCATGTATATGTATGTATGTACACACGTATGTATTGTTTTATACATATGTGTGTACTTATGTATACATGCTCAAAAATACTTGCTTGCAAGTGAAAAGGGGAAAGGAAAAAGGTTTTATTAAATAAAATAAAAAAAAAAGAAATAAATTTTATTGTAAAAATGGAATTTGTGCAGCGAGCTCACTCTCATTTAAATTCATCACAATACGTAGAATCATTTTTACTTTTTTTGTAGAAAAATATAAAATATCTCGCCGAGTTTGTCAATTATTTCTGTTATAATGGAAAAAAAGAGTACTTTGGACATACAATTTATCCAGAGATTCTTTAATTGTTTTTAATTGTTGCTCCTTTTTTCTGGTATACGCTAATATCGTATGTAAGGTTAATGACTTGTCAATGAATGTACATTTATACATAAGCTTGTATTATGAAAAATATCTGTTTGCACATGTACTATGCATGTAGTATGTATAATAAAGTTTTTTATAAATTTTGTTTTTTTTTAATTGTAATTTAATGTGAACAAACACATTTACATACAGATGTATGTTACTTGAACTCTTTACTATTCATGTTAATAAAAAAAATCATTTTTTGTTTTAAAGAAAATTAAATTTTTCAGACTTTTGATCCTGCATATTTTTATGCAAATTTTTTAATTTTAATGCTATGCTCAATATATGTTTTTGTTCTGCAAAGAAAAACATTTCTATGCGGCTGTCTGCGATTATTTTGTGTGCTTTATTTGCGATATTTTTGTACTTGTTCACTTAAAATATTCAATGTGATTTTTCTTTAGGGGGGCACATCGAATATTCCATTCTGAAATTTTGAGACATTCATTTCGGAAATTAACTTTAAAAATTACAAATGATATTTGCTAAATGTATAAATATTTTGTTAGCAATTCAAAAACGGTAAGAGAAATAATGCCCGCGCATAGTTGCGAGCATTTCGCTGATTTCTGTCGTAATACGGGTAAATCCTTTTTTAATAGGGCTGTTGTTTCATGCAATAGCTGGAGTGTTTGTTGCTGGTATTTGGGAATTGAATTTGCGTCATACATATGTTTGATGTTTGTTTTTTACTTACCTGCAACTCGAAGCTGCCTGTTGCTGTATACCTTCTCCTTCTGTGCAGACTTGATCTGGTAAATTTTTTGCCGGCGGTAGTTTTCTTATTTTTTCAACTACTTTTGAAGCAGGCGTCTTGGTGTTAATCAGGCCGGCGGCAACGGCATTGCGTTGTAAGTTTTTTGTGCCAGCTGCTGTGTTGGATCTTCGCAAACAAACTATTTTAGTACATTGTTTCTGTACATCAAAGTTTTAGCCACAGTTTTTTCCTAAAAGGATGATTGCCCACACAAGGAAAATATGCAAAACGTTGATTCCCCATAGTTTTCTGTGGTTGAAGTGGATGAAATCAGCAGATGCACGTTTTTTCTTTTGCTCCTTCGTGAATGAAATGATGGCTATTCACGGAAGTCAGCAAAGTCTCCACACAAGTAATGTCGATGGTCTATCGATTGTAAATAATCGAATAGACTTTTTATGAGTACTTTAACCCGTGGCCGATTGACAAGTACTCGTCATAAATCAAGTATTTTTTCGATACCATGATGTACTTGTTAACATCGGTTCTGGTAAAGAATTATTTTTGGTAAAGATAGAAAAGTACCCTCTAACACAAATGATACCTGAATAGTATCATGCAATATCGTCGACCGTAGCGAGTATTTTTCACCAGAATGACTATGATTCGTTCAAAATTAGTTGTAAAAAAAAAAAAAAAAAAAAAAAAATGTTGATGTAGGTTCGATTTAATTTCGCACGAGCTACTCATGCAGTGCATACCAAACCTCCAAAGTGCTTATAAACATATATTACAATAAAAATGTTTGAGAAAAAAGAAAAAAAAAAAGAAAACTTGATTTTGTAGGAGGTATTTATTAATATTTGAATGCATTATGGTATCGAAAAATAACTAGCCATGATCACTAATAGAAAAGCCATCTGAGGGTTTCATCAACAAACTTTGTTTGTTTAGTTAGTATTTATCACATGAGCTACCCTGCCTTTATGCAAAATACAACTACACTGGCATTTCAACGTTTTGGGCGGCCAAACTGTTGGCAGAAGTCTCCAAAATATAACGCTGTTGAACTTAGAATGCAAGTCAACAAAACAAATTATCTGCAAAATTAAAATAACTCCAAATAATCTATTCACACGTCGCAAAGATCAATATATGTATAAAATATAAAATATATATAATATTACTATTTTAATTTGTCAGCCTATGCAGCCCTGCGCAAGGGCACCAGTGCTACCCATAATCGAGTTGACATAATAAATGGATGTACATTATGCCATATTTCCATAGAGTAAACGTACTCGCATATATTATGCCGAATTTACACTGGCTGAATCTCGCATTTTCATGTAGAGCAGTATTTTCTCCTTTCGACCACTCGCCACCCGGTAGCATATCAAAAAGGGATCTTTGTTTGTTTCATATTTTCATATATATTTTCTCCTTTCGACCACTCGCCACCCGGTAGCATATCAAAAAGGGATCTTTGTATGTTTCATATTAAACACTTTTAGGAAAAATGACGCCATTTACCAGGTGCTTGCGGAGCGTGGTCTTTGCGACGTGTGAATTAATTATTTGGAGTTATTTAAATTTTGCAGATAATTTGTTTTGTGGACTTGCATTCTAAGTTCAACAGCGTTATATTTTGGAGACTTCTGCCAACAAGGACATTGTTGAACATTCAACCAGTCCATATAACTCACCATTATTAATTGTGCCAAAGAAAAGCACAAATGATGAAACTAAATGGAGATTAGTAGTTGACTACAGACAATTAAACAACAAAATTGTAAATGATAAATTCCCATTAACAAGACTAGAAGATGTGTTAGACAAATTAGGCAAAGCGAAATATTTTTCAACCTTGGATATGACCAGCTCATTCCATCAAATACCTTTTAATAATAATAATAATAATAATCCCAACGGTTTTATCCCTCCATACCCGCCCGACCGACGCGAGGGGCGCATCCGCATGACGCAGGGATATATATAAAAAAAAAAATTTTGTTTTTTTCATAAATGTTGCGCCGAGTCATGAAAGGCAGTTTGTTAAGTGTCGAGATCTAAAACTGTTCAGCTACAGAACAAATGCTCATCAGCTGATCGAATAGTAATATATGTATATGTATGTATGTATTAATTATTGAGAGGATTGAGTATAGATTTCTTTATGTAAAAAAGTTAGTCTGAAATATCAAAAGAACCGGAGTGAGTGTTAAAATCCTGACACAAACTACGGAGTGGCTCATTTAACTCAAAATTACTTTTACATGGCTTCAGAAAGAGAGGCCGGAAATGTCTTGAAATTCTGGAGGGAACGTTTAGTTTTATTTCGCTAAGAAGAGATGGGCTAGAGATCAAGCCTGTCAGTAACTTGACCAAAAATACAATGCCTAGCATTTCTCTGCGACTAGCAAGTGTAGGAAGATTAATGAGCTTTAAATGACTTATATATGGCGGCAGGTTGTACTGAGAATCCCAACGAAAATTCCTTAAAGCAAAAAGCAGAAATTGTTTTTGAATTGATTCTATTCTGTCGGAATGAACTTGATAGCGCGGGTTCCAAACAACAGATCCATATTCCAGTATGGGCCTCACTAACGTTGTGAACAGAGCCTTCGTGATGTAAGGGTCATTGAATTTTTTGACCACCGTTTTACAAATGCAAAAACACCCTTGGCTTTGTTAACTGTAACATTTATGTGAAGATTAAAATTAAATTTCGGGTCCATTGTAATTCCAAGATCAGCAAAGTTAAACACTTGTTCGAGGTTATGGTTACATATTTCATAAGAAGCTGGTTGAACTGCTCTGCGAGAAAAGCACATTACTTTACATTTTTTAAGGTTTAGTGGCATGTAATTTATTTCACACCAGTTAGTCATGCTATTTAAATCCGCTTGTAGTAAGGACCTTTCCTTTAGATAAGCAATCCAGACCGCTTACAGCTTTTTCGACTAATAAAGGACATTATCAGTTCAAAAGGCTACCTTTTGGCTTAAAAATTGCGACTAATAGTTTTCAACGCATGATGACTATAGCTTTGAGTGGACTTCAAGAAGCTGCATTTTTATATGTAGACGACGTAATAATTTTTGGTTCAACTCTAAAAGAACACAATGAAAATTGAATAAATGTATTCGAAAGACTGAAACAATATGATTTAAAACTAAATCCAGACAAATGTAACTTCTTAAAAACAGAAGTAGTTTATTTAGGTCACCTTATAACAGCAGAAGGTATCACGACTGATCCAAACAAGTATGACACTATAACTAATTTTCCATGTCCTAAAGATGCAGACGAGGTACGCAGATTTGTAGCATTTTGGAACTACTATAGACGTTTTATAGAAAATTTTGCGCAAATAGCTAAACCGCTAAATGAATTATTAAAGAAAAACAAACTATTCATATGGTCAAAAGAATGTGAAATAGCTTTCGAAACTCTAAAGTCAAAACTAATGACACCACCTGTTTTGAAATATCCCGATTTCTCCAAACCTTTTATTTTGACTACTGATGCATCAAACTATGCCTTAGGAGCAGTTTTATCTCAAGGGACGCCTGGAGAAGACACTCCAATAGCATATGCGAGTAAATCTTTGAACAAACATGAAGTCAACAAACCAATAATAGAAAAGGAGTTATTAGCCATTCATTGGGGAATAAATTATTTCAGACCTTACCTATTCGGTAGAAAATTCATGGTATACACTGACCATAGACCATTAGTAAGTTTATTCACACATAAAAACCCGTCATCAAAGTTAACAAGAATACGAGTAGATCTTATGGATTATGATTTTGAAATAATTTTCAAACAAGGAAAGATGAATACAAATGCAGACGCACTATCTAGAATAAAAATTTCATCAAAAGAATTAAGAAAAATGATACCATCATATGATATGCTTACAATTACAAGAGCGGTTAGTAAAAAATTAGAAAATGAAAAATTAAATGGCATAGAAAGCGGAAAGCTAAATGAAAAATTAAATGGCAAAGAAAGCAAAAAGCTAAATGAAGATATAAATGGCATAGCAAGAAACCAACTTGCAAAAAGAACTAGTGCTGCTACTCAAGAGAAGCTTGATCACCTTCACATTTGGGAAGCAACGTCATTATTTGACGTCACGCATATAAAGAAATTGCAATTTCAGTTCAAAAAGAATATTATGTATAATGAAAAGGCCAATATAGTAGCACAAAAGAAAAATATTGTTGTTGAATATAGCGATAAATCGTTATCAACTATGACGTTGATTCTAAGGAAGCTAGGATTATTCGTAGAACAACAGGAAATAGCTAAATTAGCAGTCTCTGCAGAACACAAAATTTTCCAGTATATAAGCATGCAAGAATTTAAAGAAAAATGGAATAAGCTACAAAAAGAAATGAAAACTAATACAGCCATTATAGTATATACACCGCCAAAAGAAATAAAGAATATTAAAGAAATGAAGCGTCTAATAAGCAAATATCATGATGAGGAATTAGGAGGACATATAGGAATCTCCAGATGCATTAAAAAATTAAAACAAAGATATGTTTGGAAAAACATGAGTAACATGGTAAAGAATTATATTAATAACTGCAAATTATGCAATGAAATAAAAGTAACTAAATACACAAAAGAAAAAATAACCATGACAGACACTCCAACAACTTCATTTAAACCAATTACAGTTGACACAGTAGGCCCTTTACGTCCATCAAACGGATACAGATACATTCTGACTTTTCAATGTGAACTCACAAAGTATATATGTAGCAGCATTTCCAATGCAAAGTAAAGATGCAGTTACTGTAGCAAGAACAATTGTTGAAGGATTCATATTAAAATATGGATGTTTTAAAAACATAAAAACTGACAAAGGTACATTCCACCATGAGACATTAGGAGCATTAGAACGAAACCATAGAGTATTAAATGATTACCTACGAGCACTTCAAAGAAGACAATTGGAAAGACTTATTACCCTATTACGTGTACTGCTACAACACAACGCCAAACTGTACGACAAATTATTCTCCACATGAGCTAGTGTTTGGAAAAATCAGCAGTCTACCCTGCGAAATACTTAAATCTAAAAACAAATTATACAATATTGATGATTATCTGACAGAGCTCAAACTGAAACTTATACATGCTCATAATATGGCTCATCAATCTCTAATACAAAATAAGATTGATAGAATTAAGAAACAAACAAACAATAATATAAGTAATTTCAAAAATAATGATTTAGTTTATATTAAAGTAGGAAATAAGAAAAAATTTGATAAAATTTTTAAAGGCCCTTACAAAGTCATTAAACAAGAAGGCGTCAATAGCTTTGTACAAATAGAAAATAAATTGGTTAAAATACACAATAACAATATAATTAAAGCTAGAAACATATAATTAATTGTAAACTATAATATATTAATATACATAAATTGTAACATAATATGCACATTTGCCTAACTTCTAAGAAACTACAACAATTGTACATTTAACTAAAGGGGTAGGATGTAGTATGCACATACATAACTGATACCCACACACATACAATACACATTGCGTACAATATTACAAACTAATATACAAATATGCTAAACCATAACATACAGACATACAAACATACACAATGCACATAGCACAGAATGAAACATACTGGCACACACACACGTAACTATAATGTACACTGCACGCGCGCAAGGCACCACACACAAAGTGCAACATAAAACCAAATGTCTGGGCGCAGAACAGCGAGCTCATTACACAACAAGTGCAAGTATTTTTGGTGATTGACCGCTTAGCAAAAACACATAAGGCATTCCGGCATCAAGTTGCTGTCATTGCATTTCGGCAATTTGAAGGCCAATAAATAAAACAAACAATACAAAAATACTAAGTGCATTTTACCCTAATCATATTTTATTTAGTACCGTGTGAAATCAATGCGTCAGAAAGTATTTGAAACTTTGTGTTGATTTCCCATTGGTTAATTAAGAATTATGAATAAGTTTCCTCTGTGAGGAAATTAGTATATAAGAACAACATTTTTTAAAATAAAGTCAATGATAATTTACAAGCTTAACCGTTTGGACATTATTAGAGAACGACCGAACTTCGGCTTCGGCTTCGGCCATGTTCGGCCACAAAAGTTCGGTTCGGTTTCGGTTCGGCTTCGGCCAAAAAAAACCGAACTTTGGCCGAACATATGCCAATTTTTAATAATTTAAGAATTGTACAAAGTTTTAGTTTTAATATCTTTCTATTTAAATGTGTAACCCTGTGTTTCATTTTCATTTTCAAAATTACAGAATGAAATCAAAAACTAACTTTTTTATTCTTGCAAAAAAATATGAATATTAATGGCAGCAGAATAAGCAAGGTAAAAAAAAAATTGTATTAAACATAGTTTGGAATGAATTAATGAAAATTTTTTGCAGGGAATGATGGAGTCGAATGGAGCTATTTGGAACTATTTTTCTAGAAAGGAACGAACAGCGGCATGTAAAATATGCAACAAGATATACTCACTGGGCCATTTCTCACCAAAGCAACAAACAACTACCAGCCTCAAACGCCACCTTGAGAAGTGCCACCACAAGGAGTGGAATGACTTTCAAGATAAAACGATGCATAAAAAACAAAAATTAGAAGTTAAAGCTAATAAACAACCGACATTGCCAGAAATTGTTTCACAAAAAGTGATTGATGGTTTACCGGACAGCCATCCAGCAACACAAAGAATTGACAGAACCATTATGGACTTGATAATTGTGGATATGCTACCATACAGCTTAGTGGAAGGGAGTGCGTTCAAAAGGCTCCATATTTCTGACCCGAACACTCCAACAAGATACAAGTTGAAAAGCGAAAAATTTTTCAGGTGCACGCTGATGCCTGCTACATATGAGAAAGTAAAAAAAAGGTGATGGATATGGTACTCAAAGCACAGTGGATCAGCTTCACATCTAACATTTGGACGAATCCAGCAAAAACTTGTTCGCTACTCAGTTTTACTGCGCATTTGATTGATGACGGTCGCAGATACAAGGTGGTGTTAGGAGCTAGTGTTCTTGACTGTGACCATACCGCTCAAAACATTGCGAAAAACTTGAACGATGTAATTGAAGAATTCGGCATTAAAAACAAAATACATATGGCTATTACAGACAATGCTCCAAATATCATGTCTGCCATCCGCTTGAGTCAATTTGCATCTTTCGACTGCGTTGCGCATACTCTGCAATTAGTGATCAATGATTCGATTTTTAAAGATAAAAAAATTGACGATGTATTAAAAAAATGTCGCAAACTTGTTGGTCATTTTAAAAAGAGTGAGCAAGCGACTAGAAATTTAGGTGAGTTCCAAGCTTTATGTGGTTTGCAGCAACATACTTTATTGCAAGATGTCCCGACCAGATGGAACAGTGTTTACTTGATGGTGAATCGGTTAGTTGAACAAAAATCTTCTCTTAGTTAATATATGGTAGAGCGCGGGGGTATCGACGTGCCGTCTTGTAGTGAATGGAGCATTCTATCGAGTATAATTTGTGTTTTAAAACCATTTTATGAAGCGACTTTGGATCTTTCCTCTGATGAATCATGCATATCGTTAGTGATCCCTCTCGTAACCATATTGCAAGCAAAGTTCGACCGAAATGTAAATGATATTACTGAGGTAAAAGAATTGAAATTTCGATTAAAAAATTCTTTGACGAAGCGTTTTAATTCAATCAAAACTAATACAAATTTACTTGTTGCTACATTGATAGATCCTCGTTTTAAACAAAAATATTTCACACAAAGTGATATCGAGCTTTGTAAAAATGCCATAAATGACTATCTTAAAAGTGTATCAGTACTGATAGAAAATGTTGCGATTATTTCGCAGCCTGATTGTGTAGTACATTCAGAAACAAGTCAAAGCAGCCTTTGGGATTTACATGATACTGATATGCTTTGCAGTAATAATACTGAAAGAAATTATTCATTAAATCACGAATTGGAAACTTATCTTAATGAACATTTACTGCCAAGAAATTGTAATATCTTTGAATACTGGTATCAAAGCCCATATTTTCTGTTGAAAAAAATTGCTTTAAAATATTTGTCTGCTCCTCCATCGAGTGTGTCTAGTGAGCAATTGTTTAGTGCTGCAGGTCAGCTTTATACCGATAGACGGAATCGGTTGCAAGGTGAAAATGCCGATAGGCTATTATTTTTGCATTACAATATAAAACTATTTGATTTCAAATATTAGCAATTTACGTTTTTTGTTAACTTTACTATGATACATTAGTATGTTTAAGTTATGAACTGAAATGGTTGTGATTTTAACCAATGTACCTTTTTTAAAAATTAAAATAAAAGTATAAATATAGAATTTTTAAAACTCATGATTTTTTATTATTTTGGACCTGGAAAATGTTCGGTTCGGCTTCGGCCAAAATTGGCCGAAGTTCGGTTCGGTTCGGTTCGGCCTTGAAAATCCATGTTCGGTCGTTCTCTAGACATTATTATTCATAAGAGCGGCCTGGTGGCCTACAATATATAGCGTGTCGCGCTTTGTACGATGAATGTTAGGAAAAAAATTTTGACCAACAACAAACATTACAATACATATGTATTCATTTTAAAGCAAGCACAAACATTATTGAATATGAAGTGTTGGAATCAGCCGAGGTGAATGCAACGTCAGTTGCGTCAGCGCAGTATACTGTTGTAGCTCAATCCATAAGGAATAATATAGGAGCCTCACTTTAAGCTATTTTTTATTTATAAATGTAAAAACATATGTTTGTATTATTTGTATATGCGTACACATACGTTCTTATGTACATATATGTATCTATGTTCAGAAGAGTAGCTATTAACTTAAATCTTTTGTATTTACATATCGTATACTAATTATAAAAGTGGCACAACTCAAAATCAAAGATATTTTTGATTAAGCTTTGTACATAATGTTATGTATGTATGAACAAAAATAGTATATTTACCCTTAATATATCTAGGTAATAAGTTTTGTATTCATCGTTTGATTTAAGAAGTCGGTTAGAGTCTTAAAATGTTGAAATAAAAATTCGCCGAGAAGTTAACTTAAACATAGTTTTTAAGTTTTTTTTTCAACTTTTATTTCGATATCCTTGAAGGATAATAAAAAACATTTAAATCTTATAACAAAATAAAAAACAGAACATAAACATCAATAACACGTAAGTAATAAACAAAAACAAAAAACTAAGTTAACTTTATGAATCACAGATTTAATCTAAGCATCTCTTCCAGTAGAGCATTGTGCCGCGCATTTCAGCATTTGCCACCCGTTTCAATGCTTCCATCTCCTCGCTTTGGGATAAGAGCAACAGGCTCCGTCATTTTCTCCAGCATGGCCTGTTGTACCTCGAGCACTGTCTCAACGACTTCTGTGGCCGTTTTCGCTCGCACCTTCTTCGTAGCCAGTTTAGCAGCTCTTTTTGTGGGAAACGAAGTAGGAGTTGCTGGAATGGCTAGTAAGGACACTGACCTCAATCAGCTCAAAATATTCGGAACTGAAAGCACCCTCCTCAATAGGCTCTGCCGTAACCTCAATCACTTCGGTGACGTCGAAACTGGGCAACCCAAAAGTTTCCGCTGTCACCCCCTCCACGGACTCTGGCTTTTAGGTTTTGAGTCAGTTTTAATTTCTGCTGAAACTGTGAAAATATTTGGTGTTAGTGGTAAAAATATGTGTTGAATAGATTTCTTGATCATTCATTTTAGGAGAAACCGGGTTCTCAGTGTGAGTGAATGCAATCGTGTGCAAGATTGATATAGAAGAGATTGCACCGACAGTTAACAGAAATATTTTACGATCTGCGCATATAAGTACGTCACGCCATCAATAACATATTCTCATTTTGATTGGATAATTTCTTTATAAGTTCTAGTAATACGAGTATTATAAAATCGCGCTGCACTTCACAAAAAACTTTAATTAAACCTTTAAAATTATAGAACACCAAATATTCACTTCACTCGTGTTGAAATTTAACGAAACTCTGATGATGTGAAGTCATCAGACAACCAATATCGTAAAGTAAAAAGTAACGGACCTGGGCTAGGCGCAATCTCTTATTCATCTTTGTTGTAACCATGGCTAACATTCGTAGGTAGAAATCAGGGAGCGCTGTCTGCTTTTGTTTAGGTAGTTGCTATTGCATGTACTAAGAATAGTAGTTGGGTTTTTAGTGGTGCTTGTTGCTAGGGTAAGAGAGTGGATCGTATTTTGTGTTGAAATCGTGTTGAATATATCATATGTTGATTTAGGTGTAGTGTTTGTTTGAGTAGTTTTGGACTGAAAAGAAATACGCTTACGTCGTTGCTTAATAGCTTCATTTAAAGTTTCAGTTGGAGTACTGTATTGATTTTGCTATTTCGACAGCACTTTTAAAGGAACATTTCGTTATTTTTTTATATTTATTATTTCTTGTCTTAGCTTTATGCTTGGGCAGTTTGTGTTGTTGGGTCTATGCGGATGGTTGCAATTGATACACTTTACTTCTAAGCACGTGGCGGGGTCTTGGATGGCAGAAGCGCACACCTCACATTTTTCTTCGCTTTTACAATATTTTTTACTGTGTCCAAGTTTAAAACAGTTTTTACACTGGAGAGAGGATTGGATGTAAGAAAACCGATCTTTATTTCATAGGGGATTTCGTATCTATTAAATTATAGTGATGTATTGATGATTTTACCATCAACGAATTTTTAATGTTTTGGCTCCATGCATATACCTTCCAAAGCTTTAGATATGTACCAAGAAGATGTTTAAGCTATTGATTGGTTTGTCAGCAACGTTGGTTTTAATTGTTATAAATTAGTGGAACAGATATTTATTTTGATTGCTTTTGGATCCCAGTATTAAAAAATCATATGTGTTTTTGAGGTTCACAGTTAAACTATTTTTCTTAGGCTTATGTGAAGGGGGATTAATTGGAGTGTCCCCTGGGTTAAGTAGTTCCAATTAATTTCTCCCGAGGCGGACGCCATTGCAATTAATTACGAATTTTACTAGGTTTTTAACACTCAAATGATACGCCATAGAAAAGTCCACGTGTATCAAAATGAAGTAATACGCTATGAACAGAACTCACATGGAAAATCAACAATTAGTCACACGATTGCTCAACTGCTCTCAAAGCCCGCCGGTTGCCGACGGTAATTCAAGATTTTTTTATCGTAAAGCACAGAAAAAATTCTGTAACGTGCACAAAAGTTTGAGACCCTGTACATCTGCAATCTTCCACAATTAACTCTCCCCCATTCGCAAAAATGTTGTGAACAAATAACGCCAAATTTTTACGAAGTTACATTAAAATCGGTGACATCAACTTTTTGAGCGGGTACACTTGACAAATTTTGCCCCTTATGCAAGTGCATGTGTACATATAAAGTGCATTTAATGTTTTTGCGGTTAACTAAGCATTGGCACAGTGTTTGAAAAGAAAGAAAACAAAATAATAAATACCAGTTTAATTTTAAAGATTAAAGATGATCTGTTTTGTTATAACGTCTCTAAGATTGATTGCGATACATGATACAATTAATTTATTTAATTTATTTATTTGATTACACTGTCCAACAGCATTTTTGGAACAGAATAGCGACCCTATAATTCTGAAAGAGTATGTTGAGTAGATCATTTGTGTAGAACTTGTGATCCAGCACGTCTGAGTTTTTTTTTACAGTGGGTCAAAGTTTTCATTTTTTGGTCGAAGGGAGCATTATACTATATGAAAAAATGTTGTAAGTAAATGTCTGAGAGAGTTCTTATGGTCAGAGTTGTATTGTGGAATTGTATGACGATTATTTTTGTGAAAGATCTTAACCCTCTAACTGGTCCCTTTATGGGTCAATTTGACCCTTTTTTTCGAGAAAATCAAAAAATATCCTTTAAAAAAGGACATTTAAGGATTAAAATGTTCTACGAAAATGTTTGGCGGAAAATTTCAGTGGGGGTCACCAAAGGCACCATTGTTGTAAATAAAGCTCTTTACGATTAATTGGCAAAATTACACGCCAACATATACAAAGCAGGTGAAAACGTCGTCAAGTTCAGCCGGGCCAAACACTGAGTTCTCGCGACTTGCCAGCTGTGACTTACAAATCAGCTGTGACTTACAAATCGGGTGTGATAAAATTAAGCATAATTGAGCTACTAAGCAGTACATATCGGGTGTGATTTTTACTAAAATTAATATAAAACATGTAAGAAAGGCTAAATTCGGGCGAAACCGATTTTTATATACCCTCGCGATTTATTTTTGTATGGTCGGTGCCCATAATTTCATGAAAACGCCGTTCTCTTTGTTTCAAATCGCTGCTAGAATTAAACTTCGCTCAATTTCTTCCAATAAATACTGAAAACGATTTTTTTTTTCATTTTTCAAAATTTCCGTTATATGGAAGTTGGGCGTGGTTATAGTCCGATTTCAAAAGTTTTTGACGGTGATGCTAATGATATCAAGGACAACATGTTCCCAAAATTTTGTGACAATGCCTTCCAGCGTTGTTGAGATACTAACAGACGCTTTTTTATAAGTGGGCGTGGTAACACCCATTTTTCAAAATTTCATAAAAATCAAGTTTCTTTATTAACTATCTCTCTAAATAATAAATTAATATGTTCAGATAAAGAAAAAACAAAATTTTTGCATTTTTCAAAATTTCCGTTATATGGGAGGTGGGCGAGGTTATGGTCCGATTTCAAAAATTTTCTACGACAATAATAGCGATGTCAAAGAAAATATGTCCACCAAATTGTGTGACAATACCTCACACCGTTAAGGAGATACAGACATTTTCTCATAAGAGGGCGTGGCAACGTCCATTTTTCAAAATTTCATAAATACCTATTTTCTTAGTTCAAAATCGCTCCAAATACCGAATTTCACACAATTTCTTTTAATAGATACCGAAAAAACTAAGTTTTTGCATTTTCCAAAACTTCCGTTATATGGGAGGTGGGCGTGGTTATGATCCGATTTCAAAAATTTTCTACGATAATAATAGCGATATCAAGGAAAATATGACCACCAAATTTTGTGACGATACCTTACACTGTTATTGAGATACGGAAACTTTTTAATAAGAGGGCGTGGCAACGCCCATTTTTCAAAATTTCATAAGTGCCTAATTTCTGAGTTCAAAATTGCTCCAAATACCAAATTTCACTCAATTTTCTGTAATAGATACTGAGAAAACGGAGTTTTTGCATTTTTCAAAAACTTCCGTTATATGGGAGGTGGGCGTGGTTATTGACCGATCTTGACCATTTTCAATACCAACCTACCCTGTCCAAAGGGCAATCTATATACCAAATTTCATTGAGATATCTCAATTTTTACTCAAGTTATTGTAACCACGGGCAGACGGACGGACGGACAGACAGTCACACAGTGGGCGATTGGGCCTCGCTAGCGGCATTTAATTCAAATTTTCAAATTTGAAAAAGCGTTAATTTTTTTCACAAATCGATAACAGATGCTTTGATTAGATTTTTGGCGGTTTTTTATAAGCTCTACGATCAGCTGATCATCAGGTGTGAGCTGTCAAACACAAAATATGTTTTAGCAAGTGCTTTACAATATTTTTTCTTTGTTGTGCGCATTGATTTCGAGCTCCTTTGAAATTTACAATTTTTACTTGTTTTATTAAAAGTGTGGCTTTTTATTAACTTCAAGGTATGTATTACATAAAAAATCAGTGCTTGTGACCGGTCTGTAAATGTGTTGTTCATAAAACGTAGTGGTAATTAAGTGTATTAACAACTAGCCCGCACTAGCGTGCACCTGTCGTTCGTGGAGTAGAAGTTACAACATTCGCACGGATTAGGTCTAACTCTTTTTTTAGCTGGAAGTATGAGTCATTTTGCGTCCAAAATGTGTAATATGAACTGCTACTATCTGCTAACCTTTAAATCATGGCACTATTTAGGAACAATGTCGGTAGCAAAACGGGTACTTTTTTTAGTATGGCATGAAGAAGCGATCCCAACCAAGAAGTTTCTCACCATGGAAAACTTTGTATTTGGTACTGTTCTCAAAAACCTTAAATATAGTCAGGAGGAGCAGTACGAGATTGACAAAAAGCTGCAAAATTTTACTAGTAAGCTTGTAGAAAAGTGGAAAAACTGTAGAAGAAATAAGGTTTTTTTTGAAAACAAAAACCAGGAATGGCTAGATACGCCGTTAGTATTGATTGAAAGATCATCTTCCGACATTATTGGACGTCCACAAAAAGATATTTCGGAGTGTTGCAAAAAAACGCAAGTTAAGAAATTGTCAGGCCTTACTGAAGATGTGCCATCAGAAGCATTGTTGGAAGCTGCAAGCTGCAGCTTGTATAAAGGTGGAAAACGTAGTGCTTCACAGGTGGTGTCAATGCTAAACGCCGACGAAGAGTTTAGCGGTAAGATTTTGAAAACTATGAGTACCCCTCAGCGTCTACTGACAAAACTTTCTGATGAAAAAGCACTGGCGCTATTTGTAGATGTTGGACATACCAAGTACACATGGAATTTGTCAAAGAGAGCCGCTAAAGGGCAAAACGCCGATATATATCCATGCTACGGCAAACTGCGTTGTGCGAAAAAAAATGCTATCCTAGTGTCATCACGGTCACTGATCATTTCGCTGAAGTACCATTACAAAGCTTAGTAGACCATACGATTGCTAGGATTATTGAAGCACACCCAGAAAGTTTTCAAAACCATATTGAAAATAACAATAACACCCAATTAACTGCTACCTACAAATGGGGTTGTGATGGCAGCAGCGGCCATTCTACTTACAGGCAAAAATTTAATGACTTCGATGGAGACATGATAGATCAATATTTATTTTCAATTTGTATGGTACCATTGATAGTGCAGAAAGGATCGACAGTTTTATGGAAAAACAATCGGCCTTCTTCTACCCGATATTGTCGACCCATTAAATTACTTTGCGAGAAAGAATCGGCAGACTTGTCTCGCAGAGAAATTCAAAACATTAAGAGCCAAATATTAAATATTTTTCCAACATTTGTGAGTACCTTAAGAATTGATCACCAATTTCATATGACCATGCTTGATGGCAAAACGTTCAGTGTCATATCAGAATCGGCTTCGCAAACATGCGGAATCTGTAGCGCGACTCCCAAAAATATGAACGATCTAAATTTGGTGAAAAGCTTTCCTATTAATGCAAACCTATTTGAATATGGCTTATCAAGTCTCCACGCATGGATTAGGTTTTTCGAGTGTGTTTTGCACATTGCATATAGAATACCAATACAAAAGTGGCAAGCTCGTGGTGCTGACAAGGATGTCGTTGAACAAAATAAAAGAAGTATTCAGCAGAAGCTAAGGGAAGAAATGCATTTGTTGGTGGATATACCAATAGCTGGTACTGGCAGCACGAACAACGGAAACACTGCAAGGAGGTTTTTCCAACAACCAAATTTGGCTGCTCGTATAACAGGAGTAAGCTATGATTTAATATATCGATTTAGCGTAATCTTACGAGCATTGGCTTGTGGATACGACATAAATTCGGACGCATTCGGATCTTACGCATTGGAAACTGCCGAAATTTTTGTTAAAGCATACTCCTGGTTTTACATGCCATCGTCTGTTCACAGAATTTTAATTCATGGAGCAGATATAATAAACCATTTTTCCCTTCCGATTGGTATGATGTCCGAAGAAGCTCTTGAAGCCAGGAACAAGGACTATCGAAACATACGCGAGAGCAATACAAGAAAAAATTCCAGGAAAAATACAATGGAAGATATCATAAATGCTTTATTAGTTTCGTCTGACCCTTTGATATCTTCATTGTCAAATGGGTCTTCAATTTCGACTGCAAAAAATATTATTATGGACGATGATGTTAAGAGCTTGCTTTTAATGAAGCATCTAGATATGCCTGATTCTGATTCCGAAGATTCCGAAGATAATTTTGATTTATAAAATTTGTTTATTGAAGGTAAAAAAAAATTTTGAAATTAAAAAAAAATAAAAAAAATTAAAAAAAATTTTAAAAATTAAAAAAATAAATTTAAACAAAATTTTTTTTTCTTAAAAAATTCTATGACTTTTTTCTGAGCTGTGAAAAAAAACCGTCTGAAGATATCTTTTTTCGTTTAGAAGTTATTAATTAAATGCCGCTAACGAGGCCCAATCGCCCACTGTGAGTCAGGGCTAAATCGATTCCTCTTTCATACTGCTCATTTTAGTATATATATGTCTATATCTATCTCGATTATTTCTTGCTGCTACAAACAAGTACGCTCGGGTATAAAAAGAACAATTAAAGCTTAAATAAGCATGAAGAAGCATTAATAATTATTAAGGTACATGCACAACAACCAGAGGTTTTAAATTACAGTACATGTACTCGTAGATACCTAATTATAACATACAATTTGTCTTAAAATTAGACTTAACAAAAAATACAAATATATGAATTTATATAGATATTAAGATACAAGATATGTTAAGATTAGTAAGAAGGTTTAGTAGAAGAAAAGAGGGACAGAAGAGATCAATAGATTAAAAAAAAGAGTTAATGGTATCCATATCAATTATTTAGTAAAGTGACACATGAGTTCACCTTTGAATAGCAGCGTGGTTTTATTATTCCTAATCGCTGGCGGTAAACAATTCCAAAGACAGACCGAGTACACAAGGAATTGACGTTCAGAGGTCAGGCAACTCGATTTCAAAGACGAAATAGTCGGAAACCGGGAAGATCTGGTCCATGACAGTCGTTCCTTCAAATAACTCGGCTCCTTAGTTGTCATGACTTTATGCAATAACGTTAAGCACCTGACTTTGAGTATGTCATCAAAAGTTATAGAAAAGATTTTCAACGCGAATTCAGAAATGTGCTCATAAACTTTAATCCCAAAAATATATCGCGCGATATTATTGTACAGAACATTAAGTTTCCTACTACATATACTATCACAATTTGCAAACAATTCACAACCATATAATAACGTCGGTTAAAGATACGTTTTGGCTAGTAAAAGTCGTATTTTTAACGGCGTAAAGTACTGAATACCCCACAGAGTCCGAAGCATGCCATATACGTTGCCAATAGTGCTAAGAATATGGTTGTTCCACGTCAAAGTTCTATTGAAAACTATTCCTGGGTTTTTTGCTGTGTCCACATATTTTATCACAAAATTGTTGAGTTTTACCTCGTTATAGCCGTCAAGGTTTAAATATTTCTTATAGATAACAATGCACTGGGACTTGCTTGGATTAAGCGCCAAGCCATTGTCAGACGCCCACTGATTCAAGCAATATAAGTCTGTGTTTAGGTTAGTAATACATGCATTGACAGATACTAGGGGACAACAAAGATACAGTTGGACGTCATCTGCGTAAACGTGAATAATACTATATTTCAAAACAGTTGGAAGGTCATTAATGTACAACGTGAACAGTAGAGGACCAAGAATTGATCCTTGCGGAACACCTTTAGAAATAGGCAACGGGTTGGACACACTGTCACGTACACTTACGGATTGCGAACGGTGAAAAAGATAAGACTTTACCAGGTTTACTGCCGATGTTGAAAAGTTGAATAGGCTGTCAACCTTTTAGCACTTTAATTTGTGGTCAACGGTGTCAAAAGCATTTGAGTGGTCAAGAAGAGTTAAAAATATTACGTGATTTTTGTCAATATTTAGCCGAATATCGTCCGAGACTTTAATGAGCGCTGTAATACAACTTATATTTGTAGAAAAGCCTGATTGGTGCGGGGTCATCAAGGAGTTCTTTGCTCATAATTTTTTCCAGTACCTTAGATAAATAAGGAAGTATCGCAATGAGCCTATATTCACCATTGGGCTTTTTAACCGGAATGATTTTTGGCCATTTTCCAGCAGTTTGGAAATGAAGACGTAGTCAGAATAGTATTAAATGCATAGGTGATAAAAGTTAAATTTGTTGGCAGTAAACACTTAACAAATATTGGATGCACATCATCAAGACCAACAGCATTAGATTTAACACTCAGTATAGATTGTACAACATCACATTCATCAATACATTTAAAACAGAAACCAGGCACAGAGACAGTTTTACCAACATTATAACGATCTTAACAAATATTATTATTACTACCAGCGGGCACTCGGACAAATTGTTCATTAAGCTCATTCACATTAACGGATTCATTGCCCGGAATGTTTCTATTACCAAGGCAGATTTCGCGAATATGATTCCATGTTTGCTTAGAACCTACGGCGGAGCTAAATTTTTGTATCTTAATGGCCTTGTTAACTTCTCTTCTTAGGATTTTAAGCGAATGATGGCAATCTTGCATAATTGCGATGTTGCGTAGAAACAGCCCGAAGACACACAGTCGTGAAGTTACAGCGAGCCGTGCGAGACGCAAAATCAAATCAACGTCAATGAGTGCAACGTTTTTATATTTAAGAAATGAATATTTATCTGTTTGTGTTTCTTTTAATAATTAATCAGTAGACGAAAGCCATCCTTTCAGTTCAGATGCAGGATCGGATTCATTATTTTGCCTACAAAGAAAAGGATACATAACGCGCATATACATACACACAGATTTATTGCATACCGAAAATTAGCCGATGAAGCAGTCGCGTTGAGAGCGAGCCGAACGCGACGAGTGAATTATGTTAAGTTGAACGGATATATTTGAGTATATATATATACATATGTATTTAGCTTCTATGTATGCACATAGTCATGTGAACGCGAACACATACAAGCGAGTGAATAAATACGAAAAAGCGAATACGTGAACGAAATAATAGCTTAGAAACGACGCATAGTTGTAGAAAAAAACGAAGAAACGGGAAAAAAGTAAAAACAAAAGCGAAAATAACTATGTGCGAAAACAAGTGAAGTACGCATGCGCAATAGTCGAGTTAAAACGAAAAAAATAAAACGGTACAAATAAAAAGCGAATTGCGCATGAACAATAGTTGAGAAAGCAATACAGAAGAAATAGCAAATTCATTTTATTTTAAGTGCGGAAAGTAAATAATACGAAAACGATGCCGAAAATTGCTGCGTTGAGGGTTGAGCAACTCAAAGCGCTACTACGCGAGAAAAACAAACCGACGACAGGCACAAAAGTCTGCGTTCAGACAGGGAAACCTTTGTCGCGGCAACTCGTTACGTGTGGAAGAGGGAGTGACGAGGAAAGGGGAAGAGCACCGAGTTGCTCGTGCTCGGGCGACACGCTTTGTGTTCTTATTCGTCTCAGTGGGCGGCCAATAAATTTGAAATTCCTTTTCATTTATAAATTATTTCAGTGGTTGCAGTTTTGTTGAGTTTTAAATGAATACATGCGGTAAGTTGAGAAATGAAATTTGGTTCTTATTTTTTTGTAATTAAATATACACATATGTATGCATATACATATTAACCATGAACGAATAACATATTAACATGAATATTTCAGAATATGGAATTTTGTCAGAAGTTGTAAATGCAGCGTAAGCGAAGCGTACAGAAATTTGCGAAAATAATATAAAATATAATGTCAGAAAATTGCCTGAACAGAGTTGCTCTGTGTGAACGCGACTAGCAACACCAAAAGGGAAATCGCCGATAATAAGCAACAAAAGTTTCCCTGTCTGAACGCGGTCAAAGCAGAATTAATACAACGGCTATGTGAGGAAGTTGGTAGTGACGAAATTGAAGAAGAAACAGAAAACGCGACAATGCCAGAGCAAATAAATGTTTTACGGGATATGATGCAAGGTAATACATCTTTGTTGCAAGAAAGGAACAATGCTAATGTCGAAAGCGAACGAGCAGTTTCATCGCGACAAATTGTAGACTTTTCTAGTGCGCGTTGTTCGGTAAAATAAATATCGGAAACTTTACCAAGTTTTGATCCGACCAATGAACTTTCATTATCCGCTGAAAAATTTGTTGAACATGTTAACCAAGCTCGAAATGCATACCAGTGGGAAGAGAAGAGTTTAATGCTCGCTGTTTTTAGCCGCATGAGTGGTGTCGCAAAACTTTGGTTATACGCATCGCCGCAGTGCTATTCCAATTGGAATACTTTTGCAACACAGTTGATTACAGAATTCAGTACAAAAGAAAATGAAGCAGACGTACATTGTAAAATGAACAATTTGGTTCGCAAAACGGATGAAAAAGTGGTAGATTATTGTTTTCCAATGAATGCTATTGGACAGCGTTATAGTTTAAGTGAGTCACCAATAATAAAATATACGCGAAACGGGTTAAGAAATCGTGATCTCCAGACAGCAATTGCGCCAATGCGATTCAAGTCTATAAGGCACTTGCGCGAAACTCTAGACGAGTACGGAAGAAATCAGTGTAGCACGCCTATTACGAAGCCAAATCAAAACAAAATGAAATTCGCGAATAACGACATGGATAATCGAAAACAAAATAGTATGAATAAAGTGAAGTGTTTTAATTGTTTTGAAGAAGGCCACATAGCAAGTAAGTGTCCTAAACCACAGCGTAGACTGCGATGCAACGACTGTCAAAAGGTTCATCCCAAAAGTGAACCAGCGAATTGTGGTAAGAGAAATGTAACAACACGCCAGGTAAAATGCGAAGATGACTTTTTAAACAAAACAATTTATGTTGACAATTACCCATCAAATGCGTTTATTGATACGGGAAGCGAGTGCAGCATGATTCGTGAATCGTGTGTTAAGACATTACCAGTGGAGCGTATGCGGTGCTCATTAAAGATAAATGGTCTTTGTGGAGGTGCACGTTATGCAAATGAAATGATTAAAACTAATATTGAAATGCACAAAGTTAAATTAAATGTAACATTATATATAGTTCGAAATGATTTATTGACGTCAGACGTGCACATAAGAAACGGGCGAATGACATTAGAGTACGTACCGGTCGAGAAAAATCAAGAGGTTTCAGTAGATGAAAGAAAACTAGATAATAGACAAATAAAAGAAAGTGAAATACAAAGCGTTGTACTTGAAGTTAAACAAATGGCGAAAATGTTAATGACTTTAAATGATTATAGCGATATATTTTCAAAGAATATAGAACAGATAGGTAAAACTAATGTAGTTTCGGTGAAAATAGAATTAAATTCCGAAGAATCAATTGCACAAAATCCGTATCGCATTCCTGAACGGAAAAAGGTTATTGTTCAGGAAATGATTTCCGAAATGCTTCGCAGCCATATAATCGAACCATCCGAATCAGAATACGCTAGTCCGATTGTACTAGTAAAGAAAAAGTCCGGTGATTCGAGGTTATGCGTCGATTATAGGAGATTGAACCAGCATACGAGAAAAGAAATCCAGCCTATGCCGCATATCGAGGAGCAACTTCAAGAAGCTAAACGTTACTTTACCGTACTTGACATGAACAGTGGTTACTACTAAATTCCGATTGACAAAGAAAGTCGAAAATATACAGCGTTTATCATAACTGACGGATTGTACCAATTCAAGCGAATACCATTTGGGCTAAAAAACGCACCTGTTGTTTTCCAACGTCTAATGGTAAAGATAAAAGAAAAAACACAAAAGGGTGACATGATAAATTATATGGACGACGTTTTGGTAGGAAGCCTGACTGTTGAAGAAATCTTTGTAAAATTACGACGAATATTTGACATATTACGTGAGTTTAATTTGACTCTGAATTTAAATAAATGTGAATTCGCTAAACAAACTATTGAGTTTTTGGGTCATTCGTTAACGCCAGACGGCATTAGTCCAGGCACAGCAAAACAACAGCAATTAAAAATTTTGCAACGCCTGTGAATATAACGGAGATACGAAAATTTTTGGGGTTAAGCGGTTACTTTAGAAAGTTTATACCCAGTTATGCTATTAAATCGGAACGATTGAGACGTTTGCTTCGTAAAGATAAGAAGGTTTGTTGGCAAAATGAAGAAGAAGAGGCTTTTAACGAATTCAAATTAGCACTGTCAACAAAGCCAGTAATGACGTCTTATAGAATCGAAGCCGAACACGAAATTCATACGGACGCGAGTTCCATTGGGTTAGCCGGTGTATTTCTACAACTCGATGACGATTCCTGGAAACCAGTCGTTTTTTTTAGTAGATCTACTAGCGAAAATGAGAAGGAGTTTCATAGTTACGAGCTGGAAACTTTAGCAGTGGTCGAAACACTCGAACGTTTAAAATATTATGTATATGGTAAAAAGGTCAAAGTGATAACCGATTGCAATGCAATTAAAACAGCGATGGCGAAAAGAGAACTCATATCACGTATAGCGCGTTGGTGGCTAAAAGTCCAAGAGTACGATATAGAAATTGAACATCGTTCCGGTAAACGTATGGATCATGTAGACGCTCTAAGTCGAACGCCAGTAGAACCATCACGCGAAGTAGATGAAGCTTCATTATGTGTAATGAAAACGGTGCTAGATGATACTGACTGGTTATTTAGTATGCAGCTACAGGATACCGAGTTAAAACGAATTATTGAAGAGTTGCAATCGAAAAATTCTAAGTTGAAAGAAGAGTATGTGGTAGACAACGGACGATTATTCCGAAAAACAGAAAACGGAAAATTGGGGGTGGTTCCAAAAACTCTTCGTTGGAGAGTGTTACGCGATTGTCATGATAATGCTGGTCATTTGAGTGTCGAAAAAACTATGCAGCGATTGACTAGTTATATATGGTTTTCGAGAATGCGCAACTACACGAAGGAAGGTCAATACCATTTTGACGACATTGATCCAATATCATTTAAAACTGTTCATTTAGATCATCTGGGACCTTTTCCGAAAAGTAGTCAACGTAGTGAACATATACTTATGTTAGTAGGTGCTTTCACGAAATTTACGATAATCCGAGCTGTTAAGAGCACAAAAACCAAACCAGTGCTAGATATTTTAAACGAAGTTAGCAGCTACGTACATAGGTATGCCTGCTCGAATTGTGACAGATCATGGTACGGCCTTTACATCGAAAGAATTTTCAAAGTATTGCAAAGAAAATGATGTAAAACACATTAAAAATGTAGTCAGAACTCCAAGAGCAAACGGACATGCAGAAAGAACAAATATGACAATCCTTTCAATGCTGCTACCAACGACGACAAACGACAAACGCTGGGACGAAAAGTTACAAGAAATCCAGTGGGCAATAAATTCAATGCGAAACACGACGACCAAACGTACACCGCAAGAGTTGTTGCTGGGATTTTCTCCGCGCGATATATTGCAAAACAAAATACTACTTGCTCTTCAAAACGATATTACTGAAGCGAGCGAAGAAAACGTAGATGAAATGCGACGTGAAGCAGTTTCTCAGATTATTATAACACGTAAGCGCGCAAAAGAACGATACGACGCAAAACCAACACTTTATCAATTGAATGACTTAGTACTTGCCGAAAATGAACCGCCAAGTACCGGATATTCACGTAAACTCGAGCCACACTACAAGGGTCCATTCATAATTACGAGGGCTTTGAAAAATGATAGTTACGTGATCGAAGATTTACCAGGTATACACCGTAAACACCGACACTATTCGTCAAATAAACTAAAACCGTGGTGCTTATTGCCACCATATGAAGATAACGATACAGATGAGGATGAGGTCGAGCGAAATCCCTCAAAGTTGGATCGAGGTCGTCCAAAGATGTCAGCAAATGCCGAATTGTAAGCGACAGATGGCAATCTTGCATAATTGCGATGTTGCGTAGAAACAGCCCGAAGACACACAGTCGTGAAGTTACAGCGAGCCGTGCGAGACGCAAAATCAAATCAACGTCAATGAGTGCAACGTTTTTATATTTAAGAAATGAATATTTATCTGTTTGTGTTTCTTTGAATAATTGAGTTAATTTTTATTTTAATAAATGTACATATTAGTTTTATAAATCAGTAGACCGAAAGCCATCCTTTCAGGATCTTGTAGCCATAATAGTTATTTTCCGGCTTGGATTGTTTCCATCTATTATAAGCCTTATTTCGCTTGTCAATTGATTTCCTGATGTCATTATTGAACCATGGCTTGTTCCTCACTATGTTTGTTCTAGTAACAAGCGGTACAAACTTATCAAAAAGTGTGCTGATGTTTTTTTGTAGAAAGCATATCTGTTCTTCAGCCGAAACCAAATTTTGAACAGATTTCCAGTCGACAGCGTCCACAGCTAACTCAAGATGATATGTATATTGAAACGTATCATACGTAAAAGTAAAAGCGTAAAGAAAAAAATTAAATCATGCTTTGAGAAGTTGGGTACCGATAGTTAGTTGGTTGGTTCATTGGTTCAAGTGGATTGCCACCCTGGTGGCAAACAATTAGCAAGTGTGCCATTTTGATTCCACATCTCGTGCAACCTACAGCCATTTGGCGGTTTTTATGAATCTCAGTATATCATACAAAGAGAGGCGGCTGCACTCTAAAAAACTCTGCCGGAATTGTTTCCCAAGGGTCTTTAACCTTATTCTAGCAAGAGCCGGGCACTCGCACATAAAATGCTCATCCGTCTCCTTTGAGCCTGGGTCTTCACAGCTGCGACAGAACCGGTTAAAGGATATGCCTATCCTTTCAGCACGTACTCCTATAGGCCAGTGCCCTGTGCAGACAGCTGTAAGTTTGTATATGTTTTCTTTGCTCATTCCTAAAATAGCCTTTGTTTTAAGCGGATCATAAGACACCCAAGCCTGCCGGGTAATCCTGTACGATCCCGGGACCCATATCAGAGTAATTTCCTATTCGCTAGAGATTGAAGCCATCTCTCTCCTACATTCATCTACGAGTTGAGAACCGACCGAGGTAGAAGAGAGTGCTTGAATGGTAGCTTGGCTGTCCGTGAAAATATTCACTCGCGTACCTGCTGTTGCATTCCTCTCAACGTACCTAATCGCCTCCTTTATTGCAAACGTTTCAGCCTGGAATACGCTTGCATAGTCTGGTAGACGGTATGATATCCTCAGGTTATGCTGCTCAATGAAAACCCCCGCACCTACCAGGCACTCCACCTTTGATCCGTCCGTGTAGACTGCCAGACCATCCTGTAATCTGACTTTCCGCGAGTCCAGTCTCTACGGCTAGGGAAATTAGTCTGGATTGTGCGGCCAACGTAAGATTTCGGCAGGATGTAATCAGTGGGCAGCGCCTTAATCTCAGCTGGGATTCTGCTAAGAATAGTGCTTTGCCCCGTCGGCCTTTCTTTCCAAAACCCCAATGCATGTAACCTAATGGCACTGCTAGCAGCTGATTTTTCAATAAAAAGATCTACTGGTAATAAGTCGAGTAGTACGTTCAAGACATCCGTTGGGCAAGAACTCATTGCACCCGTTACACCAGAAGCTGCTGACCTTTGAATTCTTCCCAGTTTCTTGACGACATAGTCTTTGGTGAGAGCTGGCCACCATACCAGTATGAGAGTAGGGGTCGGACTATAGCTGTGTACATCCAGTGCACAATCTTTAGTTGTAGTCCCCATTTATTGCCTAACATACTTTTTGGGGCGTAGAGAGCCACCGAGCGTGTAAGCTCCTCGATGTTCAGTCTCCAATTAAGCTTTGGGTCCAGAATGACTCCAAGGTATTTCACCTTATTTGACAGATCAAGTTCCGTCCCTCGGAGCTTAGGTTTAGTGAAGTAAGGTACTTTTGTTTTGTTTGTGAAGAGCAACAGGTCCGATTTCTCAGGGTTCACCCTAAGCGAACAGTTTATGGCCCAGGAGTCCACCTCCTGTAAAGCCCTCTCCACAATTTCGCTGATGGCCGGAAGAAATTTCCCCGATACCAGTATTGCAACATCATCTGCATAGGCTACTACTTTGATTCCCCAGGAATCTAACTTTGTCAGTAGTTGGTTTAAAACCATGAGCTACAGTAGTGGCGAGAGAACTCCTCCCTGGGGGGTGCCCTTCGCCGAATATACGGTTCTATCCTGGGAACCTAGATTTGCATAAATTGCTCTGCTCCTTTGCAGCGACACTATCCATGAGCGGACGCAGTGATCAATTCCTGCTACCACCAGTGCCTTCTGTATTGAATCTATGCTGACATTATTGAAGGCCCCTTCGATATCTATAGAGAAGTACTTTAGTCATTTCATTTACAAAGAATACGTCTAATAGGGTGTTGTTAGTTTGCGTAAAATGGGTAGGTATCGTATTGTTCACCGAGTACAGAACGAGATTTTCCATCGAGAGCGAGAATTTGGTTTCCGTTAGTAAGTTACTGTTGAAATCACCAGTTATAATAATGTCACTATAGTTTAGACTCAGATTTTCAACAAAATCAACGAAATTGGAATATGCAATCTGGCGATTAGGTCTACATATATACACATCCAACTAAAATTGTATTTGTTTTAGAACACGAACAAACACCTGTCCCTTAAAAGAGAAGGCAGATGTTACACACTTTTGCCTTTTCAGTTGAGTGGCGAATTGCATCACCGCACGCGTACCTGGTGAGAGATTTATTTAGATGTATTGTTCCTTCGGATTGGTGCCCAATATCACTTAGCTTAATACCTCTTTTGTTTAATTTGAAAAACTTGGCAGCGGCAGCAAATAACAGGGAGCGATCATGGGAGGAGACCAGTTTTACAATCAGCGGTGTATTTTTCGCTTTGCTGTTGCGAACACGAAAAGGCGATGGATATGGGAGAGGAATCAACTACATAACTTGGCAGATTTTATTGAATATTTCCCCTACCTTTTCGTCTGGCACTTGCAGAATGCCGCTGATAACAACATCCCATTTCGTTGTGGTCGCCCTCAATTTTTTCAGTTTTACGCTCAAAAGTTCGTAGGTCCCTCTTCATGTTGGCCAGCTCAGCAGTCGCCTCTCCCAGTTTCTGCATAATAGCGTCAGCTGATTCCTTTACCACCTCTCTTACAACTTCTGTCATAGCACTCATAAGCTTCGCTTCAAGCTGCGAGATCCACGCAATGTCGGGCAAGGCACTCTTAGGCGTAGTTGCGAGTATCTTATTCGGTGAAGCGATTACCAGGCGAGCAGATTTTGTGCGAGTAGTCATTATTTAACGAATGCTGAGCAATTGCAGCGATAGACGGATAAGAAAATGTAATAGAGACAAAAACAAAAGCACCAACGCACAACCGCACAGCTGTTAACACTGAAGAGAAGATATCCAGCTAATCGTTGTCAATAAACGGCAGTGACAACAACAGCAACAGCGGAAGCAAAGTACAAACGGCTCGACGTAGTTGTTTTTGTTCACTTATTGTTCACACAAGTTATGGTTGGAATGATGTTTTATTTTATTCTATTTTATTTTTATTGATTTAATAATTTAGTCTTTTGCTTGATGATTTGATGAGTTTGCGACTTATGGTTTTGATTACTTCTGATTACTTCTGATTAGAATTTAGATTTATAACAACTTTGATAATAATAATTTACAAGGTATGAGGAGCGATAGTAAAAGCACGTCCGCACAGTTCAACTCAATGCAAATATTTAATTTGCATAAAATTTGATTCTCCACCAAATTTGAATATATTTAAGCGACAATAATTTAAATATTAATAGAATTTTCATAAATAAAATTTGCGAGTGTTTTAAATTTTTAAAATAATTTTCCAAATTTTATGTTTTACCAATACTGCGCTGCATTCTCGTAATTTCGGGCAACATCGAATGATTACTTTATTCCAGGGACTGTAACTGTTATGAGTCTTTTCCATAAAGTTATCTTCAGAATGTTATTTTCATACTTCTTTACCATAATGTCAAAAGAAAACAATTATTTTTTAACCTATGTATATAATTAAATGCAACTTAATGTGTTATTTTTTGACTTTTATTTTTTGAGCCAGAAATAAAAGTCTTTTCATGGCAGATATTTTTTCTGCTTGTATGACAGAAAACTTAGTTATCGTTGAAAAAAGTCACATTAAGACTTTTATGTATAGGAAAAAATAGAAAAGTCCTCTATTTTAATTTGTAGTAAATCAACATTAGAAAGACCCATAAATGTGTACATATACATATGTATCTTAAATGCTGGATAAGGTTAATTTTAGGTCACCGATTGCCAACCACTGCATTCTTCGAAAATATGTGACCTACTTACAAATTATATGCCTCAAATGTTCATGGTCAAGTATCTGAAGTCATTCACCCCAAATCAGTTATCATTTGTATTGCACCTTTTACACACATATGTATTTGTTTGCTTGCATTTGCTTACGTACATATGTATGCATATGCTCGCGCTTTGATTTGTTCTCGCTATTATACATGCGTACGTTTGTTTCTGCATGTATTAGCTAGTCTCATTTGACTTGTACTTAGCTTAGTATGTAAGCATGCCTACTGCAATGCTGCATTCCTATTTTTTGGTAATACCTTTTAATACTAGCATATATATGTATGTACTAAGTAGAAATAGCTTTAAGCAGGTACCAACCCTTTTTGAATTGTTAAAGGCCTCCTTGGGGAAATCGATGCAGGGGTTGACGTTTAGGAAATCTGATGCTAAAACGTTCTTCCTACATTTAAGGACCACCCTAATGTACATATGTATATACATACGTATTAACTATTGCCTACTTTTTGCATTCACTTTAGTTAAAGTTTCTTAGGTGAAAGAAATGTGTTAGATTGTGCTGAAATGGGTCGAAAAATCGACAAAGTTTGCAGAAATTTCTTTGATAGAAGAGTCCTAGACAATACAAATATTTGTAAATTGTGCAAAACTGTGTACCGAGTAGATTTTTTGACAAATTTAAAGCGACACCTTATAAAAAACATAATCTTTAATATGAAAGAGAAGTTAACTCGAAAGATTTTGAAGTGCCGGAAAAAAAATTAATTTTCTATTAGCGTGTCAGAAACCGAAGTTGAAAAAGCATGTGTTCAACTGGCTACAGTGGAAAAAATTCCATTTTCATTTTTTGATTCGGAGCCGTTTAAAGTTTTAACGCAACAAATTTTTCGTGGCATAAATATGATCCCTGTGAATTTAAGAAATATAATGGATTTAATTGAAACTCAATATAAAAAAGAACGAGAATGGATAAAAGACAAGTTCAAAAACAAATTAATTTCTTTGAAAATCTATTCAGCTACGCGACATCAACGAAGTATACTCGGCATTAACGTACAATTTTTTCATAACAACATTATTTTGATTAAAACACATGGACTAATTGAACTAACACAACGCCATACAGGAAAAAATTTAAGAACAAAAATCGAAACGGTGTTAAATAGTTTTTAAATTAATAAAAAAACAAATTTACTCTATTACAACTGATAATGGGCGCAATATGCTAAAGGCGGTAGAGCTTCTCAGTGAAACAGATGAGCAAGTTGATGAAAACGACATTTTATTCGGCCTAAACATTTATTCTATTTTGTCCGTAAAGTGTGCAGCGCATTCATTGCAATTGGTTGTAAAGGTTTTTTTTTTGGCGGTGCTAAACTGGACGAAGATATTCAACGCGCTAGTTAATGACGTCATCACA
Organism: Philophylla caesio; assembly: GCA_963971545.1. Classification (NCBI taxonomy): domain Eukaryota; kingdom Metazoa; phylum Arthropoda; class Insecta; order Diptera; family Tephritidae; genus Philophylla; species Philophylla caesio. The sequence goes on from OZ020605.1 coordinate 62,899,885, forward strand.
AGGCACAACGTTTCCACAACCAAAACATGCATTATCAAGAAATGCATTATCAACACGTAAACAACAGATAAACATGCATTACCGAGAAATGCATTATCAACACGTAAACAACAGATAAACATGCATTACCGAGAAATGCATGTAAACAACAAACAACTGACCTGCACATAAGCAACGGACAATCATTGGAACAATAGAAATGCACTATCACTACAAACAATAGATATCTACACTCGTAAACAACAAACAACTGACAATGGAATAATCCACTACGATAACTACCACCACATCTCAATAGTATAAATAGAACTAAGAATTCAAAATGTAAGACAGTTTTTAGAAGATCAATAAAGAGCACGCATTTCGGCGTAGCGATAAAAGATATTTTTTTAACTCATATCGTGCGAACGATATTAACTGGGGGCTCAACCGGTCTAAACTCTTGACTACAGCCAAATATCCTCGAAACTACAGGATAATAAGATAAAAAATTCCACGGCTTTGAAGAAAAGCACAAAACCAGTCTCTGAAAAAAGTGAGATATAATAAGTTTATCCAGTCGCGTAAAAAGGCAAACCTTGAAATAGCAGGCAGCCTAAACCGAAAAAAAAAAAAGTGAAAAGTGAAATAAAAGATTCCTGATTTTAAAGAGAATCCTTCACCCTGGACTCACGCGATAAACGCCAACAAATTTTCAACTCTCTGCGCCCAATACCACAAGACGATACAATGGCTCAGGACATCGCAACTCTACGAGCACAGGTAGAACTCCTCACACAGGCTCTAAACAATACACAATTAAAAGTAAATACCCTGGAAGCACAACAAACCCAGACTTTCACTACGACAGATCAACATGTAGAATGTACACCAAACATCACGGATCAATCGCAAATAAACTTGGAAATATTCAAAACGTTACCCAACTTCACAGGCGATAGGAATCAATATAGATCATGGAGGAAACGTGCTTGGATACACATGGAGAATATAAGGGAATACACTACAACACCCACATACTACACGGCACTCTCGATTGTACACTCAAAAATTCAAGGAGAGGCAGCAGATATTCTAATCAACCACGATACAAAGTTCAATTTTTATTCAATAATTAACCGCCTCGATTACACTTATGCGGACCAGAGACCTCTATATGTCTTACTGGAAGAAATGAAGAAAATAACGCAAGGTAAAAGGACATTAGCAGAATTCCATTGTGAAGTCAACAAGGCATTAAACCTCGCACTCACGAAAATCGAGATGGAGAACTCAACATCCCCTTCTGATATGCAACAATATGCGAATCAGGAAGCCGTCAGGACATTTATTCTCGGATTAAACAGCAAGTATACCAGCGGCACCCTCTATAGCCACAACCCAAGAGATTTAGAGACCGCCTACGCTATCGCAAGCACAATATATCACGATAACGTGAACTCACAATTCGATGTTCCGCAATACCATCACCTTAGACCGAACAATACACCGCAGCATCAACCTCCTCAGAACAGAAGATATCACGAGGACCCACGAAGATACAGACCAGACGTGCGAGTGCAATATACACAAAATGCACCCAGGCAACAGCAACAACCAATGGAAGTAGATCAATCACACCAATACATGAGATCTACAAACTTCAACAGAAACCCTCCTATACCCCACAAAACAGCTATAACCGCCAAAACCAAGGGCTACCTCCAAATAACCCATTCAGAGGAGAACCACAGAAGAGAGAACGAAATCCTTCATCTCGCAACTTCAACACACAACAGAAGGTACAGCGGGTAAACCAAACACGCGACGAAGAACTGCAATCGCTTGCACCAGAACATAACGATGATGATGAATACGAGACCGGCAGTGCTTTTTTAGGCGTATGAACGATTTGCCGTGTCTGCAACGCCACTGCAGGGATACAGGCAAAACTATAAACATCCTCATCGACACTGGAGCAACAAATAACTATATAAGTACAAAATGCAATATCGGTAAGCCTATTCAAATTAAACCTGTAAAAGTAAAAACTCTTCATGGTCACTCAATAACCAAATCAAAAAAAATAATAACATTATTAGAACATAATCTCACATTTTTTGAAACAGATGCATTAGAAGAATTTGATATGCTTCTGGGCGAACAGGGGCTCAGAGCAATCAAAGCAGAGGTCAACCTTTTCGAGTACAAGCTCAGTTATAAATATAGGGCCAAGAAAGAAAGTGACTCTGTACAGAGAATAAATTATACAATTAATAATGAAAAATTCAGGGCGGAAATCGCCGAAATAATGCAAAAAAATGAAAGTACTAACGCCATACTACCATTTACTACCACGATACAAGCCACCATTAGGACGAATTCCGAAGATCCTATTTGGACAAAGCAATATCCGTACCCTATGTCGGATAATGAGTTTATTAACAAAGAAATTAACAAACTTTTAAAAAATGAAATAATTCAACCCAGCAAAAGTCCGTACAACTCTCCCATTTGGACAGTCGCTAAAAAAGGTACCGATGAACAAGGGAAACCTAAGCGCAGAATGGTCGTAGACTTTCAGAAGCTAAACGCTCAAACTATCACAGATAGATACCCCATACCTGATGTGGCTATGACCATACAGAATTTAGGTAATGCAAAGGTATTTACTACTTTAGATTTAGAGTCTGGCTTCCATCAGATCCTTATTAATGAATCTGACAGAGAAAAAACGGCCTTTAGTGTAAATGGAGCTAAGTACGAATTCCTTCGTATGCCGTTCGGCCTGAAAAATGCCCCATCCATTTTTCAAAGATGCGTGGACGATATTCTTAGACCATATATCGGGAAGTTCGCTTACGTTTATATAGACGATGTTCTCATTTATTCTTCCTCTCCCGAAGAACATATCGAACATATCCGCATAATTATAAACGCACTTCACCAAGCCAACATGAAGATTTCGAATGAGAAATCACACTTCTTTCATGACTCTGTAGTATACTTATTACACATAATAAAATATAACCGGATAACTGTTCACCCTATAAAAATACAAACTATTAAAGATTTTCCTATTCCCAAATCGCTGAGGGAACTCAGATCCTTTCTAGGTCTCGCCAGTTATTATCGAAAATTTATACAAAATTTTGCAGCCATCGTCAAGCCACTCACTACGTTCCTCAGAGGAGACAACGGTGGCATATCAAAAAATCAAAGTGCAAAAATAAAAATCTCCTTAGACGAACCTGCACTAGAAGCACTAAACAAAATAAAAGAAGAACTGCAAACCCAGGTTGAACTCTTCCAACCAAATTTTGATAAACCTTTTGAATTAACCACGGACGCTAGCAATTACGCTATAGGAGCTGTATTATCCCAAAATAAAAAACCCATATCATTTATTTCACGAACACTCAGCCAAACAGAACAGAACTACTCTACAAATGAGAAAGAGTTACTCGCAATTGTGTGGGCATTACAGAAACTCCGCAACTACTTATATGGTATAGCGGATTTGACTATTTACACTGACCATCAATCTTTAATCTTCTCCATATCGGAAAAAAACCCCAATACAAAATTAAAAAGATGGAAGAATTTCATAGAAGAATACGGCGCAAAACTTGTTTACAAACCTGGACACCAGAACGTTGTCGCTGATGCACTTTCTCGCCAGCAAATAAACAACACATCAAATTCGGATGACTCCCAACATTCGGCACAAAGCTCACCAACACAAAAACTCAAACGAGTAAAGCGACCATTAAACTGCTTTAAAAATCAAATTGTTATAAAACAATCAGATGCGAACCTAATCGAAATATCATCACAAAATATTTTTTCTAACAGTCGACATACACTTTTCTTTAACACCAAAGCTGAATTACTGGACAGACTAAAAAATATAATTAGACCAAAGGTAACTAACGCTCTTCAAATAGACGAGCAAATATTATTTTACGTCGAAAACGACATTATTGACACATTTCCGACCGTATCAATCGTATTAGCCCAAAAAATGGTAGACGACATCACCGAAACCGAACAACAAAAACAAATCATACAAGACACACACAGACGTGCTCACAGAAATTATAAAAATAACGCGCAGGAAATTTCACTCAGATATTACTGGCCGAACATCCGTGACGCTTGTAAAAAAGAAGTACAAGACTGCGAAATATGTCTTACCAACAAGTATGAACGCCGACCAAATAAACAACCAATAGGTTCAGCACCAATACCAAACAAGGTAGGCGAATGCATACACTTAGACTTATTTTATATGAGCAATAACATATACATTAGCTCAACCGACAAATATTCAAAATTTTGCCATTTGAGACAAATACCCTCAAAGAAAGATACATACAAATACGTTGACGAGATTCTCTCACAAATATACCCAAACGCAAAGTTTGTAATGACTGATAACGAGTCAACACTCACTAGCATATGTGCACAACAAATTTACAAACGACTACAAATAACACACACCAAAACTCCTGCCTTTCATTCTACAACAAACGGGCAAGTCGAACGTACGCATAGCACGATAATCGAACTCGCGAAAGTCTTGGCACACCAACACAGTTCAGCACCTGACGAACAGATATACGAAGCAGTCCGACAATACAATAAGACAATCCATTCAGTGACCAACGAGAAACCCGAGGACGTGTTCTTCAACCAAAAGGGGTATCCTGGCATCAAAGAGCGCCTTCAACAAAACCAAGACAGAGTCTTACGATACCACAACCACAATCGCAAACAGCTGAATTACAAACAAGGTGATGTTATATACTCCAAGACGCATAGACGGAACAAAAACGTAAAAACATACGCAAAACATATAGTTAAAGAAGACAACGGAAAAACGATAACAACAAATAAAGGACTCATTATACATAAGGACAACATCAGAGTGAAGGCATGTACGGAGTAGTATTTATCTTACTTTTCCCTATCGCATTTAGCGATAATATAATAGACTTAACCAATAGAAAATATGTACTAGTGGAAACAGATCCTGTTTACATTTATCAGAATACAGCTTTCCTGTATCACATATCTAATCTTTCAAAAATACTCGCGCCTTACGAAAGTGTAATGAAATCTACATATAATTTAGAAAACTACCCTGAGACTCAAATTTTAGTGAACAGAATTGAAACTTTAAAAAATCAACTCATACCAGATATCTACAGACCAAAGAGATCACTTAACTTCCTTGGTTCCATCCTTAAATTCATCACTGGCACACCAGACCACAATGACCTTATAGAAATTAAAACGTCACTTAATATGCTAATAGAAAATAACAATAAGCAAAAAACAATTAACTCACAGTTCGAAAGAATACTCGAAACTCTTGATCCCAAAACAATTAGCGAAAATATTGTTATATCAGAAGTCTATAATGAACTTCAATCAATAGCGAACACTATTAATTTTGCGAAAAATAATAATTTTTATTCTGGCACATTAAATTTGAAAGATGTGTATGAGTTAATAAACCATGAACAGTTGGATCTTCCAATAATCAATATATTAGAATATGCGGACATTCATATCTGTTACCTACAACATGCAATTATAACAATATACAAATACCCTATTCTTGAAACTAAATGTAACCTATTTAACGTATATCCTTTAGCACATAAGCATGGTAAAATTAATTTAGATCCTAAGATTGCAAAATGTAACGATTATCAAAGAGTATCAAAATGTAAAAATTATATTAGTACCTTTATTTGTAAATCAGAACCCTCTGATAATTGCACTTTAAAAATATTAAAAGACAATCCTGCGCAATGCGAAACAATCCATGAGAATAACGCCCCACTCCGAATCCTAGAGACTGGTCACATCTTGACGGATTATGAGCATACTTGGAACAACATGCATATATCAGGCCCAAAACTAATACATTTTAAAGAATCTACAAACATTGATGGCATCACTTATTATAACCATCAACAACAACTCAGAGAAGTTATACACAACCAACATAGCGAAAAACTTGAGGTACTCCGTATCCTTTCCTCAGACTCAAAATACAAATTCAACAACATTCAAGAACTCTCAACGTTTTTAATACCTGTCGAGGAGAACCCTGTACAGTTTACACTTTTCATCATAATTGCATTCCTTACCTTAGCAGTCACCACTTATGGTCTAGTACACCTCTGCCGATACTGCGAAAATAAAAGAACACTTGGCAGACAAAGGCGAATGGACGAACTTTACGAAATCGAACTCAACCGTCTTCAACAACAACACCTAGCAGCAGTGTAGCGAGGACGCTTCATTTTAAGAAGGAGGGGAGTTAATGACGTCATCACAAGGCACAACGTTTCCACAACCAAAACATGCATTATCAAGAAATGCATTATCAACACGTAAACAACAGATAAACATGCATTACCGAGAAATGCATTATCAACACGTAAACAACAGATAAACATGCATTACCGAGAAATGCATGTAAACAACAAACAACTGACCTGCACATAAGCAACGGACAATCATTGGAACAATAGAAATACACTATCACTACAAACAATAGATATCTACACTCGTAAACAACAAACAACTGACAATGGAATAATCCACTACGATAACTACCACCACATCTCAATAGTATAAATAGAACTAAGTATTCAAAATGTAAGACAGTTTTTAGAAGATCAATAAAGAGCACGCATTTCGGCGTAGCGATAAAAGATATTTTTTTAACTCATATCGTGCGAACGATATTAACTCGCTCGGCATCTGGCAAAAACATTGCGTACACCTTCTTTCAGGTTTATCTTAATTTATTTAATAGTTATGTCAGCAAATGTTTAGTATCTGCCATAAATATTTCAGAAATCAGATTTCTGAACATGGCCTTCCCGTTATTGAGTTGGATGTACCCACTCGTTGGAATTCGACGTATATAAAAAGTTGACGGCACATCGATCATTTTGCAGCAAAAATATTGATGCTTCTTTGAATCTCTCTGCAACTGAATGGGGAAGAGTAGAAAGCGTTTTAAATTTGCTGGAACCTATATTCAAACCTACATATATATATATAAGCTGCAGGCTGAGCAATTATATCTGGCTGACTTCTACAAACTTTGGTTGGAAATGAAGTTAGAAGTGCAATCAAAAGGTAATAGCGAAAGTTTGCAAACTGTATTCAACGTCGCGAAGAAAATCTTTTGGAGAATCCTAGTGTTTTGGCTTCTTTATATTTGGATCCCCGTTTAAGATGCATAATAAATAAAGGTCCCATGAAAATAATGTACACTAGAAGTCATTTGAAGGAAGTTATTACCCGGATTCTGACTCTGGAGAGAGAGGTACGAATTCATGAAATAACTTACTATATACATTCATTAATAAACGAAATTGTAGAAATGTCTTTTCTTTAATAAATATAGTTCATTCTACAAAAAAACTTTATAAATATATGTAAACTACACATTACTTAGTTCTACTTTTTACTTCATTATATTTGAACTCTAGTCTGTAGTAATAGTAAAACTGGCACTCGTTACCGTTAAAAACAACTTAGTATTTTAAAACCGAAACCTAAACACTTTGCAATTGTGAAACCACAACAGGAACGGTGTCTGGGATCGGTTTCATTCCTTGGTTTCTATTATATTGGACATTGCGTATATTTGTGCATACATTTTGTTTTCTATCTTCTCAGATAGACGACCCAGCTGCTCCTAACGAATGTTTGCCAAGCACAAGTGCAAACGCTGCAAGTGTTCCTTTCTCTCCACCTGTGTTTGAGGAAAGTGTTTCGCAAAGTTCACTGCTAGGACAATACATAGGTTCTTTAAATGTATTGGATGAAGACAGCAGTGACGAAGATATACAGGATGAACTTAAAAAAAAGAGCCCTTTTTGAAATCGACAATTATTCACCAAAACCAATTCCCGCCGATAAAAAAATTATGCAGTATTGGGAGAATAAAAAGTTTTTATAACCGAACTTATTTGCTTTAACGAAAATAGTTCAATGTATACCTACCACTCAAGTTAGTGTGCAAAGAGCGTTTTCAGCATTAAAGTTAGTTTTAAGTGATTTGAGAACAAATTTATCGGCAGACAATTTGGAAAAAATTATGTTTTTAAAAATAAACACACCATTATAAAAAGGTTAAGAATAATCTTATCTTATGGTGACTTTTTTCAAGGATAACTAAGTTTTCTGTCATATATGGACTTTTATTTTCGGACAGAAAAATAAAAGTATAAGTATAACTGTTTCGACAAGCAGAAAACATATCTGTCTTGAAAGGACTTATATTTCTGGTTCAAAAAATAAAAGTCATAAAATGACACATTTAGTTGAAGTTAATTTTATAGGTTAAAAATAACTGGCAACTTTTACCGTTATTGCCAAAATTTACAATCAATACGAATTTCAAAAAAGGTAAAAAAACTAAGAATTTTGGTTTATGGAAGTATATGCGTGAGACAGGTTTCTCATAATGATTTTTTAGTTTAAATTTTTTTGCATAACAGTTATTTACGGTCCCTGCTTTATTCAGTAGTTTTTGTTGGTTTTCTAAAAATTTAATTGATCGATCATTTATCGCTATTAGTCAGTGATGCACAACGTTGGCAGAGCTAGCAACACAAGCGCCACAATTTTGTCTTGGTATGCGTGCGCTTTGCCTTTATAATAGAAAAAGTTTTTTCTAATAGCGGTCACCCCTCGGAAGGCAATGGCAAACCTCCGAGGGTATTTCTGCCATGAAAAAGCTTCTCATTAAAGACATCTGCCATTCGAGTCGGCACAAAACTGTAGGTCCCTCCATTTGTGGTATAATATAAAGACGCACACATTACAAATGGTAGGAGAAGCTTGGCCAAACACTGAGCTATATAGTGTATGCCCCAAAATTATATATATATATATATTTTACATTTTTGTTTTATTTCGCTTTTGTTAAATAACATTTAATTCTTGTGGAATTCAATTGATATTGATCCATGTTTTTCTTTTACATCTGCGTGTCGAATCGATTATTTATCGAAAAATTTGACGATTTTATTAAATAATTTTTGAATTTCATTTACATTTTAAAACTTTCTGTTGGGATTTCGATCAGTTACTGATCTATTCTAATCGCGTTTGAATAAGCTATCGCTAGACGACTTTTTTCAATTAAATACAATAAATTAATTTAAATTTTTTAAATAATTTCTATTTTGTTTTGCCATTTAACAAATTTTCAATTCTTCTGCAAATACAATGGCATTGACAGAGAAATTTTATGAAGCGGCAGATGCGCTATTGAAGTATGAAGCAAACATTTCGCCTACATTCGCAAATCAGAGCACTTTCTCCCTTGAAATGCAGTCGAATCCATCAAGCTCAAAAATTCAAACAGATATTAAGCATATGTTTCTTGCGGAGCTATGATGGCTGACCAAATGCATAATCTGACGACGTTTAACTAAAATACAAATTCAACAATAACTCAACCTGGACGGCTGGTTAAACCGCCAGTGGTGACTAGTCTCCACCTGCCTCCATGCGATACCGAAATCTTTCATGGTGACTATTTAAAATGGCCCCTTTAGAATAAACCACGATTATCTCCGGTTAAAGAACATCGCCACCTTAATAAAAAAACTGGAAATGAGGCGAGGGAAATAGTTCAAAAGGCCCCCCTCACTAATAATGGGTGTGCGTAAGCGAACTTACCTGATGGGTATGGGAATTAAAGAATTAAAAATATTATTAAATTATCCACACATCTCCTCTGAGTCATGGGTAGCGTTCAAGGAATGCAGCGTGAAATTAATATTGCATTTTAGCGCTACAATTACAGGACATAAGCGTTGAATATTGGGTTGCAATTTTCACATATTTGTGGTCAACCAGGTTCCCAGAAAATACGCTTGCTCTGTGGGAACAAACTCTAAAAACAAAAACGGGGATTCCTGAATGGGTGGACTTAGTGCATTTCTAAACCACAGGCTCATAACTCTTGCAACAGTATACGATCTCAAAGGGAATTCTAACGTCCAAATCAAACCTAGCATGGCAACAAACAATATCCGGCCAAATAACTTCAAGCCGTATAATCAGATAAAAAAATAATAAATACGCATCATATCAAGACAAACAATATTAGATGCAAAATATGTTCTTGTCAAGCTCGAGCAACTTTCTTTTTGGCAACTTTAGTTTTGACAGTTCATGCGGGTTTCGTGCCTTGCATCACTGTCAAACATACTCAGTTTGGTCTATAATTTAACCATAAATCGACTTACAAACGAACAACGCTTGCAAATTATTGAATTTTATTATCAAAATTCATGCTCATTGTGTCAAGCGTTCATTCTTGTTCGTTTGTCTTTAGCGATGAAGCGCATTTCTGGTTGAATGGATACGTGAACAAGCTAAATTGCCGTATTTCGAGTGAAGAGCAACCAGAAGCATTGCAAGATCTACCGATGTATCCCGAAAAAGTCACTGTATGGTGTGGATATGGGCCGTTGGCATTATTGGGCTGTACTTTTCAAAAACGTTTCACGACGAAGGCCGGAACGTTACTGTGAATGGCGAGCGCTACCGTGCGATGATTACAAACTTTTTTTGCCCAAAATGGAAGAGCTGGACTTGGCTGATTTGTGGTTTCTACAAGATGCCACATGCCACACAGCACGCGAAACAATGGCCCAATTGAGAGGCGAGTTCGGTGAGCAGTTCATTTCACGCTTGGCCGCCTAGATCGTGTGACCAAACACCTCTAGACTATTTTTGTGGGGCTATATTAAAGCTCATGTCTATAGAGACAAGCCAGTATTGAAGAATTTATTCGTGAAATACCAGGCGATATGTTCGAAAGAGTATGCCACAATTAAACCCGACGTATGGGCTATTTGAAGTGCAGCCGCGGCCAACATTTACATGAAATAATCTTTAAACATTAAATTATATCGACCATTCTATCGACTAAAATAAAGATTTCTACATTTTATTAGTTATTGTTTGGCCATTTCACTATTTTATTTTAAATATTTTTGAGCTTTAAGGCCGATTGGTTTATTGGAAATTATTAGGAAAAAAAACGACAATACTCAAAGCAGTAGAAGTTATAGTACTATTTCGGAAATCACCACATTTCCTCATCAGACTTCTTTCGCAACAATACATGCGCAATACTTAAGCCGGCAGCTAAAAGCATTCAGCTAAGCTTACGCAGTGTGAGCTGTTGATATTTTTCCTGCTTTCCCTTCACAACTTACTTCAATCAAGTGCGGCTGTACTGCCGCTATTTCTACTTGACTGTGTAGTTGTTGTTTGTACAATTTCTATTTTTTGTTAGAATTTGTTTGGATAAGGCTGGCTCTTCCTTTTTATACATTTTATTAGTTATTGTTTGGCCATTTCACTATTTTATTTTAAATATTTTTGAGCTTTAAGGCCGATTGGTTTATTGGTTTATTGGAAACAATAACTAATAAAATGTATAAAAAGGAAGAGCCAGCCTTATACAAACAAATTCTAACAAAAAATAGAAATTGTACAAACAACAACTACACAGTCAAGTAGAAATAGCGGCAGTACAGCCGCACTTGATTGAAGTAAGTTGTGAAGGGAAAGCAGGAAAAATATCAACAGCTCACACTGCGTAAGCTTAGCTGAATGCGTTTAGCTGCCGGCTTAAGTATTGCGCATGTTGTTGCGGGTTCGACTCCCGCAGAAGCCAAGAAGAAAGAAGTCTGAAGAGGAAATGTAGTGATTTCCGAAATAGTACTATAACTTCTACTGCTTTGAGTATTGTTGTTTTTTTTCCTAATAATTTCCAATAAACCAATCGGCCTTAAAGCTCAAAAATATTTAAAATAAAGATTTCTTCATTTTTCTGAATTGTATGTATCTTTTTTGAAAATCAAATCCGAAAGCTCTTTAAAAATCACCCATTACTAAAGACATGCCAAAGGTTTTTAGAGATGAGCCTTAATGCAAAACTTTCTGTCGTCAGAAAGCATCTCCTCTACATTAATTGCCTATCAAATGTCCATGAAATAAATCACTGCAAGTGTAGTTTCACCTGTGCCAAATGCAGAAAACGGCACCATACCATGTTCTATAGGGATCAAAGTGAGGAACCTTCTACCTCAAGTTCTCAACAGATTTCAACTAAGTCTCATTCGGTGTCCATTTAAGCCAACACATCCAATACTGCCATGTAGACCATTTGTCACCAAAATAATACATATACTATCAGAGTCTTAAAATACTCAGGATCTGAAGGCACATTTGTCTCTGAACGCGCATGAATTTGTCTAGTAAAGATATATCTGCAGAAGTATCGGGTCTAAACGAAGCCATATCTGACAGGGTTCAAAGGGTCTGAATTTAGTATCGGCTCCCCCCATCATAAAGACTTCCGCAACAAAGGAGATGCCTTAGTTCTTCCAAAGCTTAGGGGTTCACTCCCATCACATTCAATCAGTGAAGCAATCTTAAAAACGCTTTCTGATATGCCTTTGACGATATCTAATTTCTTTAAGAGTTAACAAATGTACTTCTGATTGCTCAACGTACGATGTTCGAATGGATTTTAACCGGACCCGTGCCTATTGGAAAGAACCTTAAAACAACCAGTTTTCTTACTTATTTCAATGAGGTCTCATTAGAATAACAACTCATAAAACTTTTGGAGTTGGAAGAAGTACTAAAGACCAGGTTTCTAACGGTCGAGGGAGAACAGTGCGAGCGACTCTACACAAATACTACCTATCGCAATAATGAAAGACGGTTTGTAGTTTTCCTCCCGTTCCAACTCTAACCCTCAAATGCACACGTAGACGCCTCTCGCCATATCGCGATGAGACAATTTCTCAGAAGTGAAACGTCTTTGTGCATAAAAACCCCTAACTAAGGAGGAATATAGTCATATGCGCTAAGTTGAATAAAACAAGTAAGGAACGCTAAGTACGGGTGAAGCCGAATTTTATATACCCTCGCGATGCATTTTTGTATGGGCAGTGCCCATATTTTCATAAAAACCACGTTTCTTTGTTTAAATCGCTGCTAGTATTAAACTTCACTCAATTTGTTCCATAAAAAAATACTTAAAAACGAAGTTCTTGCATTTTCAAAATTTGGTGGGCGTAGTTACTGACCGATATTGACCATTTTCAATACCAACGTACCCTAGCCTAAGAGCAAACATATTAATTAAAATTAATTTGGTACACATATTTCTCTTTGGACAGGGTAGGTTGGTATTGAAAATGGTCAAGTTCGGTCAATAACCACGCCCACCTCCCATATAACGGAAGTTTTTAAAAAATGCAAAAACCCCGTTTTTTCGGTATTCATTAAAGCAAATTGAGTAAATTTGGTATTTGGAGCGATTTTGAACTAGGAAATTAGGTAATAATAATAATAATAATCCCAACGGTTTTTTTCCCTCCATACCCGCCCGACCGACGCGAGGGGCGCATCCGTATGACGCACGGATATATAAAAAAAAAAAATTTTTTTTTTCATATACATATGCTGCGCCGAGTCATGAAAGGCAGAAGTTTGTTAAGTGTCGAGATCTAAAACTGTTCAGCTACAGAACAAATGCTCATCAGCTGATCGAGTAGTAATATATGTATATGTATGTATGTATTAATTATTGAGAGGATTGAGTATAGATTTCTTTATGTAAAAAAGTTAGTCTGAAATATCAAAAGAACCGGAGTGAGTGTTAAAATCCTGGCACAAACTACGGAGTGGCTCATTTAACTCAAAATTACTTTTACATGGCTTCAGAAAAAGAGGCCGGAAATGTCTTGAAATTCGGGAGGGAACGTTTAGTTTTATTTCACCAAGAAGAGATGGGCTATAGATCAAGCCTGTCAGTAACTTCACTAAAAATACTACGCCTAGCATTTCTCTACGACTAGCAAGTGTAGGAAGATTAATGAGTTTTAAACGACTTATATATGGGGGCAGGTTGTACTGAGAATCCCAACGAAGATTTCTTAAAGCAAAAAGCAGAAATTGTTTTTGAATTGACTCAATTCGGTCGGAATGAACTTGATAGCGCGGGTCCCAAACAACAGATCCATATTCCAGTATTGGCCTCACTAACGTTGTGAATAGAGCCTTCGTAATGTATGGGTCATTGAATTCTTTTGACCATCGTTTTACAAATGCAAAAACACCCTTGGCTTTGTTAACTGTAACATTAATGTGAAGATTAAAATTAAGTTTCGGATCCATTGTAATTCCAAGATCAACAAAGTTAAACACTTGTTCGAGGTTATGGTTACATATGTCATAAGAAGCCGGTTGAAGTGCCCTTCGAGAAAAGCACATTACCTTACATTTTTTAAGGTTTAGCGGCATGTTATTTACTTCACACCAGTTAGTCATGCTATTTAAATCCGCCTGTAGTAAGGACCTTTCCTCAACAGAATGATACGATCTAAAAAGTTTTACATCATCAGCGTACAATAAAATTTTTGAATAGTTAATTACAGAAGGTATGTCATTTATAAAAAGTAAAAACAGAATCGGACCAAGGTGACTTCCTTGCGGGACCCCTGAAGATACATGAATAATGTTTGAGGAACTATTTTTAAAAAGAACTCGTTGTGTTCTGTCCATGAGGTAAGAAGATATCCAATGAAGGAGATTAGGTTGAAAACCAAGGAGATCGAGTTTATGAATCAGTAAAGCGTGACTTACTCTGTCGAATGCTTTACTAAAATCGGTGTATATAACATCAGTGTGCATAAATTCTCTGAATCCATTTGAAACATGAGTTGTGAACTCGAGCAAGTTTGTAACGGTAGATTTACCCTTAGAGAACCCGTGTTGAGTGCTAGAAATTGTAGAGGATAATGAATGCGTTAAATGGTCAACAACGATTGCCTCAAATAGTTTAGGAATAGCAGAAATCTTAGCTATACCGCGATAATTTTCTATAGAGGACCTACTCCCGGTCTTATGAAGGGGTAAAATGAATGATTCTTTCCAAGCTGAAGGGAAAACCCCAAGCCTAAGAGAAAGATTAAATAAATTAGTTAAGGGCTCATAAATATGTTTAGCACAGTTTTTGAGGAACCACGTCGGGATCAAATCGGGGCCAGCCTTAAAAGATTCTTTTAAGTTACTCAAACAATAAAATACTTCCTCAGAAGATATTTGCGGAATAAAAGCAGAGGTTAAGGGACAAAGTTTATATGGATAAGGTTTGCTCAGAGGCAAAGTAATGGAGTAATTTGACCTGAAGAATTTGGCAAACATGTTGGAAATTGATTGGGAGTCACAAGACACGGTATTTTGATATTTCATGGCAGACGGAAAACCAGTCACTCTGCGTTTTGAGTTAACGAAATCGTAAAATGATGCAGGGTTTGTTATTAAATTCCTTTTAACTTTGCACAAATAAGATCTGTAGCATTTTTTATTTAATTCAAAGTAAGCGTGTCGGAGAACTGAGTATTTAACATAGTTAGTGTGCAAACCAGTTATTTTGTACAGTTTAAAAGATCGCGACTTTTTATTTTTTAAATTTCTTAGTTCTTTTGTAAACCAAGGTTGTGATTGCTCCTTTTGTACGCAAACCCGTTTAGGTACAAACTTTTGAAATAAACTATATATAGTATTATTAAAATGCTGGACACAACGTTCAACATCATCTTTATACGTCGGCCAAGATAATTTTGACAATTCTCGATCTAATTTCTTGAAATTGGCTTTCGCGAAAATAAAACGAGCGTTTGAGCTACTTGATTTATCGACATTATTTCCAAAATCCCCTATAACCTCGTAATTTAACTCAATCGCAGGGTGATAAGAGTCCTCTGGAATAACCAAGGGTTCGCACCTCTTCATAGATGATTTAGATATATCATCAACAAAAACAAGGTCTAGAATGTTTCCAAAATGGTTTGGAGTTAAATTAATCTGATTTAGACAGAGCTCAGCCATATCTTCTAAGAACACATTGTATCTATCCCTTATGAAATTTTGAAAAATGGGAGTTGCCACGCCCACTTATGAAAAATTTTCTGAATCCCAATAACAGTATTAGTTATCGTCACAAAACTTGGTGGACATATTTTCCTTGACATCGCTATTATTATCGTAGAACAGTTTTTAAATCGGATCATAACCACGCCCACCTTCCATATGACGGGAATTTTGGAAGATGCAAAAACTTCCTTTTATCGGTATCTATTAAAACAAATTGGGTGAAATTAGGTACTTACGTAGTTTTGAAAAATGGGCGTTGCCACGCCCACTTAGAAAAAAAAAATTCTGTGTCTCAATAACGGTGTAAGGTATCGTCCCAAAATTTGATGAACAAATTTTCTTCAACATCGCTGTTATCACCTTTAAAATTTTTTGAAATCGGACCATAATCTCGCCCATCTCCCATATAACAAAATGCTAAAATTTTGATTTTTCTTTATTTATTGGAACATATTAATTAAAATTTGATATTTAGAGAGATAGGTAATTAAGAAACCTGATTTTTATGAAATTTTGAAAAATGGGCGTTACCACGCCCACTTACAAAAAAACGTCTGTAGGTATCTCAATAATGATGTAAGGTATCGTCACAAAGTTTGGTGAACATATTGTCCTTGATACCATTAGCATTACCGTCAATAATTTTTAAAATCGGACCATAACCACTCCTAACTTTCATATAACGGAAATTTTGAAAAATGCAAAAAAATTCGGTTTTCAGTATTTATTGGAAGAAATTGAGTAAAGTTTAATACTAGCTGCGATTTGAGACAAAGAAACGGAGTTTTAATGAAATTATGGGCACCGCCCATACAAAAATACATCGGAGGGTAAATAAAAATTTAGCTTTTCTTACTTGTTTGCTGTTACAAACAACCTTTATGCGAACAAAGTTAATATACCCTTGTGTCAGATAGTACGCTCGGGTATAATAAAGGTGAAGATTTTTCGAACTCTTACTACCTTCCACACCACGCGGTGCATAAGCCAGACAGCGCTACTTTAAAAAAAAAGAGAGGTATTTAACGGTTCTTGTCCGATATCCAATGGAGTCAGCCTGATAGATATTCTACACACTGGCCCCGCTCTACAAATCGATTCGACAGTTTTGGTTGTTCGCCACCTGTATTTAAATAGTAGAATACCGCGTGAACTTCATCCCTTTGAACTCTGTTATACACGTATTTAAACCGGAGAATAAAACTGCCACCTAAATTTCGCACCCGTTTGCGTAGCTTCCTCCTTTTTAATACTTATAGCAAATTTTCCTATTTAAATTGCAGCTCTGATAAATATAGAAGCAATATTTTGTTGTCGCAGTTAAGATGTATAGTTTTCTGTATATCTCGACTTCAACGCTACCAAGCAACATAATTTTTGAACTCCGCAGAAAATGAAACTGCCACCTAAATTTCGACTCCGTTTTCTTAGCTTCCTACTTTTCATTATACTTATGGCAGATTTTCCAAGTTAAAAATGTAGCTTTGATGAATATAAAAGCAGTTTTTCGTCCCCAATTTTTCGCAAACCCATATTCATCATGCAAGTAGCATACAACATGAATTAGATCAAGGTCAGTTCAGAAATACTACTTTTATAAATAACTCGACTACTGCGCCACCTATCAGATACATTTTTCGCGGAGAGTGTGCTTGTCCATGTGAAATATTGCGATAAATTTTTAAACATCTTCCTGGAAAGCTATAAACATACTATATAAAATGTCTTTTGGCTAGTTTGAAAATAAACTCACATAGGGCCAGTTTTTTATTGCTGGTGTAATTTCAGTTTAAACTAAATTTAGTTAAACTCAGTTTAAATTTATACTTAAAATCCTTGTGCTTAATTAAATTTGTTGAGACCTAAACAAAGTAGTCAGCAACCAGCTGATTGGTTGAACTAAACATAACCCTGCCAGATCGACCGTTAAAATTAAGTTTAAACCACGTTTAAAGTTGACTGAAAAACTGTAACCTGAGTTTAAACTCAGTTTTAATGACAAACAGAGTTTATCTTGCACTTTTAACCTGGTCCTTAGTCCCAAATGTTACTTATCTTGTAATATAAGACCATTTAGTTCCTTATACAGAACATATAATACTCTCATATGTAGAAGTAGTAATTTTACAGACATTATCGATTTTTAGAATGTTGAATGTTGAGGTATTTAAAACTAAATATATATAAATATATGCAAAACAAGTATATTTGTAAGTTATTAATATCGACTCCAAATTTTTTTGAGGAAAGACTCAAAAGATTAAAATTAAATTTATTGTACAAACTTTTTAGCGTACCACGTCATGTATGTACATTTGAATATATGATATATAAGATGGCGCTACGTGCCTAGACCAATGACGTCTTCAATTATTTTGTTTGTATTTGCCTTAATCAAAAAATATTTCCAAAGTCAATATTAAAAGAAGTTGTGAATGAATTTGGAGAGTTTTGTTTATATTATAAACTTTATGCTGCACGCAACTGAGTCAGAATCTACCTGCTCTTTACGTTTACGTAAGCATTGGTGAATAAAACCAATAGTGTTGTTTATCAAAAAGTTCTTTAATAAATGCTATCATTTCATATAAATTATGGGATAATGTGTTTTATCCTGACGAAGCTGGCGGGGGTTAATAGTAAAATATAAGGGTAAGTAATATATAAACCATTTACTCCACGTCATATATGGCACAAAATCGTTGGAGTATACTTTTTAAATGAGACACATCCAATGGATTTAATTAAGCCTTACATTTTTGTATATCTTTATAATTTATACATAAAAATCGACATCTAAAAACATTGAAATTTCCGCAACAAATATGCGAATAAAGTAAAAATATTTAAAAATAAATATAATTAAACTCAACTTTAAAATAAATTTGGGGTAAAATCCCACGGAGCTACGAATATGGGTATGCACTTGTGTGGATTTTTGTGCATTTTATAATCTTTGTATAATTATTGAGAATGGCACATGTTTGACTTAAATTGCTTAAGTACTTAAATAATATTTTGTACAAGTATTTTTTTAATCATCATCACGAGAACTGAAGCTGGGAGTGTTTCCTTCAGATGAAAATCCAGATTGCGAAATACTATCAGATGGATAATAGTAACTGCCACTATTCGATGTTACACCATTCGAAGTAGATACGTTCTCCAAAATCGATTTATCATTGTCTAATTGGCTGACAGTCTTTGTTGCTGTCGCGGTGGCAACAACAGAATGACCCATGTCGTGCAGATGAAAAGCTCTTGCAACAGAAGATTGAACATTGCTGCTAACAATAATATCAGTTGCGCCAAGTAGCGATGATGCTGCTCCACTAGTAGATGCATTGCCACGACACCATAACTGCCTCATTTCGGCCCGTCTGTTGCGCATCAACACCTTATATTCAGATATTCTCATCTTCTTGCCATCTACGATGCATGTGCGCTTTGGACGCGGACGATATCGATAATCCGGGTGCTCTTCCATATGTAACTTTGACAATCGCGATTGTTCTTCATAATATGGTTGTTTTTCGGGATTTGACATAGCCTTCCAACGAGCTCCCAGTATTTTGGAAATGTTTGAATTGTGCATGTCCGGACAGGCCTTTAAAATTTTCCGACGTTCGTCCTTGGCCCATACCATGAAAGCGTTCATTGGCCGTTTTATATGTGGCTTGGTGTGTTCACAAACATTGATGTTAGGTATTTGCGAATTATTTGAACCCAGCGTAGAATTAGTATGTTTGTTGATGCTATCGTTACTAATCTCAATTGATTCTACTACATCGTGTTTATGAAGATTAGGCCTCTGGCATAGAGGCTGATCCCGCGGCGATAAGTGGTGCTCATGTAGCATATGAGAATTCGGGTGTTGTTGGCGTTTGCTGTTGGGTTGACACTGTTGGGGTAATACCAATTGGTTGCTTAATGGAGGTTTTTGGTCAATTTTCTCTCCGCATTTAACCAAAGGGTCGTTTTTTGTTAGGTTTGTGCTTGTTAGCCGAAATTTTTCTATAGCAATATCATCTTGGAGGTACATATCTCCGGTTCTACAACCGCTAGTAACTTGAACGACAGAATCCAAGTTTGTTGATTGTTGGTACATATGCTGCTGTTGATTTTGTTGTATAGCAGCTGTGCTTGCAAGTGTATCAGCAACATTAACGGCTGCGCTCCACATCCGAGAAGCCATGAAGTTAGCTTCTGTATTGGAGAAAATATCACTTGGAGAATGTGCATGCGCCTGATCATCACATGGTGACGTTGGCCGTCCTGTGGATTTACCAGGGGATATACTGATAAAATTTTGCATTGAATTTTTTGTTGCATATGGTAAACATTTGCGTGGTAAACCAACCGCAGCTACGGCTGCAGCGGCTGCTGCTGCCGCTGCTACTCTCATGGAGTTATTTAAATTAATATTAGCTGAAGCATCATCAGCTAGAACTGCACCCTTCAAGCGAGGTATGCTTTCTGCAGATGCTGACCAGGGAATTGGCGAGGACGATATAACAGTCAGTGTTTCACGTTGATGTAATCCAGTTAAGCTGGCAGTGAAAGTTGGTGACATTAAGCAGGGCGAAAATTTATGTATAGACAAATTCAGCGGAGTATCTGATTCCAAAACAGCCTGTTGCTCATTCACTTCTTCATCTCTCTCATTGTTTTTTAATGTTTGAACTTCATTGTGAACTGACATCGGCATTTCGTTGGAACTTATAGTATCGTCAACATCTAAAGACAACTCTTCGTATTTGTTGTGGTAATCAAAATTTGATTGATCCATAGGCGATTCCGGTGGCGTGACACCGTTATCAGTCGCATATGATACTGCTGGTAATGGAGCTGAAGATGGCATATCACCTAAATTGCTATCACTATCATTAGGTGACTGTGTGCAGCCTCTGACGCTCTCAATGGAGCTGTTGATTTTGATACTATATAAATTACTGATAATAGTCTTATTGTTATCAACAACCGGGCTCACCGTAGAAAATTTTGATGTATCACAACTCATTGAACAAATTGTGTTGTCTATGCAGTTGCTATTGCTGCTGTTAGCGACAGCAGCTGCGGCCGCTAAAGCGGCTTGAATATGCGCAGCAGCAACAGCTGCCGTGGACCACATGGGTTGCATTGTTGATATTGTTGCTGCTGCTTCCAATTTTTGATTTTTCCTGTAATTGTCCTGTAAAACACGGGCATGCAACGAAGGAAATGCGTGTTATATTACCGGTACTAACGATGGGGATTTTAGTTGTAAGAATGCTAGTGCAAATGGAGCTAATGCGGTTAAACGTTAAGTTCTACTACGATGCTGCTGAATAGAAGAACAAAATCAAATTGTTGTCGTTTATATTGTTCAGAGGCAACTTTTGTGTTAAATTTAGAATTTAAGACCGCTGAAATATCTCGAAAATAATTATCTTGTGTCAAGCACTGCAACTCTTCTGGATACTGAATATTATTTTTCGCACAAGCTATGATTTCCAGATGTGTCTGCAAATAAAAATAATTGTTTTTGTTATTTTTACATATTGGTATAGTACGTAATTTAGCATTGAGTATAACACATTCAATGGAAGCTCGATGATTCGACCACTCGATAATCTGAATATAAGATATTACGTAGAGTTGTTGTAACAGAATTTTTAACTCTGCAATCTGAATTAATTGCATCTCGAATCAACCTGCCGCTTGATATGCTCATTATTTTAGTTAATTTATAAAAGGAATTAGTGGAACTTTTATGAAAATCTAAATTTAATTAAATAAATAATTTGTAAAAGACATTGTTATTAATTAACTTAAAGCTAAATGTTTGTTTTCCGTTTTTCAAAAATTTAGAGTTAAGTAATTAATATGAACCAATAATTGGGATTATCAGGCTTACACTCCAATATTAACATCACCAAATTTCCGCTGTTCAACTATCGATAATAAAGCTATCCAATTTTTTTATAGTTTTACTTCTCACCATTGCATAACAAACTAACATAAGTTTAAAATGGAAGAAGAAAAGGAGAAAAAATGGAAACTAACAACAAAGGTAATTATATTGTGTTTTTAGAATATTAATAAATTCAAGTAATGTTAAGTTTGAAAAACATATATAACAATATTTACTTTGGTTTAAGTAATATATTTCACTTTTACGTAAAGTGTAAAAAAAACTGGTGGCATTTGGTAGGCTTGGTACTTTTTCGTCATGCAACTTCTAAAAGAAGTTATTGCTTTTTTAGCTCTGCGGATGGTAACGCTGATACACTATATGCGAGCCACGAAGAGGAAGTCAAAGGAGCTTTGAGGCTTAACTATGGATATGAAGAGCTTTTAAATTATTTAAAATAAGAAAATTATTTTATTAATTGATTTATATATTTTTTAAAGCTATTAATTTTATGCTCATATCTTTATCTATTCTCCTTATTCTCCTTCTTCTTTTATGGCTCTACAACTGTTTGACGGTTTGGGCCGAGACCAAAAAGCTCCGCTAGTTCCTTCTCTCCTTTGCTAGGTTACGACAATTATTCACAACCAGTGAATATGGCAATATTAATATTATTTAATATAAGGAAATTATTTTATTAATTGATTTATATGTTTGTTTATTTTTCTGTTGGCCTTCTGTTGGTCGGAGTTGCAGAGCCAATACGCTACATATTGTGCTACGCTTCGTTAAAGGAAGATGAAATAAACAAAACAGCCAACTCGGCTAGTGTAGCACAATAGGTAGCGTATTGGCTCAGCAACTCCGAGCTCCAGGGCTCAAAGCCTGGGAGAAGTGGTTATGAAAAATAAATTTAATAAAAAGAAGTCTGATGAGGAAATGTGGTGATTTCCGAAATAGTACTATAATTTCTACCATTAAAAAACTGTTGTTGTTTTTTCAAAAAATCTTCCATAAACTGGCCTTGAGCTCAATAAAAATTGTAAAATTGATTTATATATTTTTTAAAGCTATTACATTTTATGGGCATATCTATGTTTACTATTCTCCTTCTTCTTTTATGGCACTACAACTGTTTGTCGGTTTGGGCCGAGACCAAAAAGCTTCGCCAGTTCCCTCTTTCCTTCCAAAAGAAGTTATTGCTTTACTTAGCTCTGCGGATGGTTACGCTGATACACTTTATGCGACCAACGAAGAGGAGGTCGAAGGTACTTTGAGGCTTAACTATGGATATGAAGAGCTTTTAAATTATTTAAAATAAGAAAATTATTTTATTAATTGATTTATATATTTTTTAAAGCTATTAATTTTATGCTCATATCTTTATCTATTCTCCTTATTCTCCTTCTTCTTTGATGGCTCTACAACTGTTTGACGGTTTGGGCCGAGACCAAAAAGCTCCGCTAGTTCCTTCTCTCCTTTGCTAGGTTACGACAATTATTCACAACCAGTGAATATGGCAATATGGCGAAGCCATCGCAGTCGTTGCCGTTTTATGCGCTTGACTATGTCACTCTACATAGCTGTATACGTTTAGCATGGATTCCAAATTAAGCCATGGCAGCTGCTATTTGTGCAGCCTTAAAGACGGCAAAGCGATGCTGTGTGCCGATTTCTTTATCTATGGTATTTTCCAGGACTTGACATGCTGTAAATATCTGGTTAATTGTGATTTACCAGGCCTGAAGCCGCATTGATAAGGTCTAATCTTCTCACCTCGCCTTGGTCAAGTTCTTGGCGCTTCTGCTTCAAACGCGTCACCGGAATACATATTCACAAGCGTTGATGTATGCTATCTCTATACCTCAAGTGTCCTCTGAAAGTTGGTCATCATTTTCCCATACTCGTCCTTGCTGGAACTAGGCCCGGTCCTGAAACAACAGGTTTGCAAAACTATTTCCTGATAACATTCACATGTTTCTGCCTCTTGTTACTTCCTCTTGAAAATACGTACATCTTCGGTCCACTTCTACCGGTATCGCTGGACTGTTGCACGTGTAGTAATTGGCTGCAGGGTGCCTTTGTATGCTGCGTATTTCCCTGCATCAGCGGCGAGCCAATGGTCCTCATACCAACTGTTTCTTTGTGGCTGTATCTAGCTGTCTCCGCCCAACCACTAAACCTACACCAAATTTGTGCGTCGTCTCAGCAGTTAGATGGAGGCACCTTCTATTGGGAGGGGTCCGGAAATTCCTGGTGCATATCCGTAAATTGCAGTCCTTGTTTCGTTTTCGGGGATCGATTACGTGTAGGGATGTTGTTATCTGAGGTTTTTGATGTTTGTTGGAACGATTTTCCGTCATCCCTTGTCAAGTCTGGTTTGGAGACAACCCGGCTTCGGCATTGTGCCATTTTCAGTGTCAATTTTCGTTCTGTTCAGTTTAGGTCTATTGTTCCGTATTTATTTCGTTTTTTGGTCAAGCAGTTATTGGTGCATAATCGACAATGTTAAGTGTCCTGAGTATAGGTACCTGAAGTCTCACGCGGTTAGAATCCAAAACGGTATATTTTATCTCGAGTCTGCTTCGCGGTAAGAACAGTTAGAAAGTCAGTAATTTTAGTCCGTTTGGGTATTGTAGGTTTGTTTTGTATGTTGGTATCTGTCATTTTACCTACGTATTTGCTTTGTTTTTTTGTAAACAAGCCTTAATAGTGCATATAACGCATCAGAGTTAATGTTTATTTGTTCGTTTATTATCCTCCCATCAAATGTTTTTTGTTTATATATTTTCATGTTTTCAAGAGAATTTAGTCTTTTTTGTGGTATGTTCAGTACCTTTACGGTTTTCTTTATGTTTGCGGGTGAACATTTTGCGTTTACCAAATGGTTTCCAAATTTAGACTCAGGTATTGCTGTGGGTTTGTTATAGTCCCTTCTGTGATCACGAAACCTTGTTCTTGCATTATGTCCTGTTTGTCCTATATATCTATATTGACACTCACAGGTCAGTTTATACACGCCTTGTTTGTTCAATGGGTCTTCTTCATTCGTACTGCTTTTAAGTATCCTTTCCAGGTTGTTTCCAGTTTTGAACGCCTTGTGGATATTATACTTTCTGTTTTTTTATTGGACTTGAGTTTTAACGAGGCCGGTCCCAAACAGAACGCATAACCCTTGAAGTTTAAAATGTTCGATTTCATTTATATAGCGATCCAAGAAGGCCGCCCGCTTGCAGCCGCACCTTATGATGAACAAACGCTACGGCCATTTAAACAGAATATGTTGGAGTGGCCTCACTAATTCTCCCTCTCTATTAGCCGTGGCCTAAGGCTATACGTTGAAATAAAAAAATTTAAGAGTACCTTAAACCAGATCTGACTAAATTCATTGAAAAGCGATTGTAGTAAAATTTCACTCAGCACTTGATCGAAACCGTACATTAGCTGCGTTTAAAGAGTACAGGAAAATAACGAAGAAGCAAATTTCTTTTGTGCAAGTAATAATAAAAAAATTATTACCGCAAAACTGTAATACAAAGTTAACAAAGAATGTCCATTTTAGCTGAAAATTCCGCATAGTACTGAACTTTCATTTGAACAGCAGATTAAAATTATATAAGTCCATGAAGGACAAATCGTCATCTTTACATTATAAGAAATTGTTTAAAATGTACGGCGTATTACAACCGTATAACCGTAGCGGGCCAAAACCTACCATAGATGAGTGCATCATAAAATATATGTGGCAAATGGCAGCACATGATATTAGGAGTTGCTCCGAAATCAAAGTAGAATTTGGTACAGTGAAACGAAAGCGTGTACAGCAAATTTTGAGGCATGATTTGCATTTCAGTTGTGGGTGTAATGTGCCTTAACTGCACCTTACCTTCCGAAATAATAAAGCAAAAAATACAAATTCTGGGGCGACGACATATTCGAAACAATTAGATTTAGCGATAAAAAGAAATTTTATTTAGATGGCCCAGATGGGATCATAAGTTTTGAAGAGATCCACAAACTTGCTACAAACGAAACCACGGCGTACAGTTGTACATCGAATTGTTGGGTAGAGAGCTCATTGCATTTGCTGAAGAGTTTTATAGCAATAGTTAAATGTTCCAACAAGATAATGCACCGATACATGTGTCAAAGTCTACAATGGAATTTTTTTGAAATTCACAATATTCCGTTCTTTTATTGGCCGGAATTGAATCAAATAGGGGATCTGTAAGGAATTCTCTCTGCAAAAATGTTCGGTGCTTGTAGAGGAATGTAAAATATTGATATCAAATATTTTTATATATTTAATAATATCACTTATTAAAGCCCAACCAAAAGGATCATATCACAAATAAAAGAAGCAAATATTTACAGAACAGGTCAACAAGATAATCAGTAATTCTGCAGCGAATGTATAGTTTCGTTTTCTTATATCTTTGTTATATTTTAAGTTAGTTGTTTTATTGTATAATCTTTAGCTTTTATAAATTGCAATCCAACTTTTATATATCCGCAATTGAGAATCAGTAATGCTGCAGCGAATGTTTAAACTCGTTTCCATATATCTATGTTATATTTAATGTTAGTTATTTTATTGTTTAATCTCTAGGTTTTATAAAGTCCAATCCAACTTTTATACATCCTCTCATTTACAGCTGTTAAAAGTTATAAAGATGGTTACAGTCTGGCGATGCTAAATCTATTATGCAAGCGTGTTGATGAATTCCACATTGCACATTTTAATGCACGCAGCCTTAATTCTATTAAACTTGATGTGGTAAGAAATATTTTTAAAGGTTTTTCTTTTGATGTTGTTTGTGTGTTGAAAACTTGGGTTATTTAAGATATTAGCACGTGAGCAATAGTTTTAGAAACTATAATTTAATTCGAAATGTTCGGAAAAGGGGTGGAGGATAGGCAATTTACGATAAAAACCGTTTAAAAGCTTGTATGTAAATCGAAAGGACACGGTGTGAAAAATATGTTTGTTGCTTAGTTTAGTTCGTCCGCCTATCGTTATTAACTATTTTATAGTTTCTGAATAATATATTGTCTTAAATTCCCCCCTGACCTTTATTTCGGACCATTATCTTATATTTTGTCCTAGCAGTAGCCATAACATAATGTTTAGAGATTATAAACACATACAAAATCCTCTCTATTGTTAACCAATGTGGCAACTCCGGCCAACACCGAATAAGAACGTAAAATTAATAAAAGATAGTCTGTAAATTATTCTTAAACAGAAACGTTGTACCTAAAAACATCCTAACAAATTAAATTTATTTAAATAACGAAATAAGTTATTCACTTAATATAAAAGTGACATACACTCAGCAGTGAGATGTGCTCGTGTGCAACTCCCAATGTAGAACGATAATAAAACGAAAATTAATTGCTAAATTTTCCTGCCCGTCAATTACGTAAAAAATTGCAAAATTTGGGTTTGTCTACCCTTGGGAAAATTCTGCAGCAACGAACTGGAGTACTCAAGCTAACGTTTGGGTGTCAACAATTTATGATAGCTCAGCTTCGGAGTACACAGTGCCCAACGTTTAATGTCAAGTGAATATACAAACCACATCGGCAAACGCATACGGCCGACGCGTTCATTATGTTGAACATGCAAATTATGTTCTCGCGAACTTGAAGAACGTTTTAAAACCATATAACAAAAAATTTCGAAAAATGCAAATACTCCGTGGGGAAAATTTAATATTTCTGTAGTTTGAAACAAAGAAACTGGGTTTTAATGATATTTTGAAATATGACCGTGGCACTGCCCATACAAAAATAAATCGAGAGGCTACATATATAAAATGCGGTGTCGCCCGAATTTTGTTTTCCTTACTTGTTTATTTTAAACAAATTTAGCTACACCGAAATCCTTCACCGTGCGCAATCTAAAATCCTTCGAACCCGGAGTTAATAAAATACTCATCTAAACTATGGGACTTAAATTGTTGTTAGGCTCTTAAGATGAGCAGATTCAATAAATAAAAGCAACAGCTAAAAAAAAATTCAGCCCACAAAAATTCAAAAATTGAGCTTAAGTTACAAAGTTTTTTTTTTAATTTATCGGCTGTACCAGCCTTAATTTATGGGGTTATTATTTTTATGTTTCACAAGTAATCTGGGGCAATTTTTAGTATCGTTATTATTGAGGTGGAAATAATCACAGTATCCAAATTCTATTGAATATACATACATATATTCAATATAAAAAATTTTCACATATATTTAAAACTTAAATTATAGTAATAAGACAATGATTTTTTGTTATTTTTCTATCTGCCTTTTAAAATGTTTTTAATAATTTACAATTTTATTGAGCTCAAGGCCATCATCAGACCTCTTTAAATGAAATTTATTTTATTTATTCTTCATCACCTTTGTCATCATACTTAAATTTTTCTTACTTTTTTATTAAAATTTTATTACCATGGCCCCACGTTGGGCGCCAATTATGTTCTCGCGAACATGAAAAACGTTTTAAAAAAATTACAACTTGCTTGTGTCGTTTTCAAAATCGAACTCGAACTTCATTTTCAAATGGTTACATTTACAACTTAAAATTATGTTTATCTTATTTCTAATTTCACAATTCTGATTGGAATGTCATCAATACAATATAAGGTGTTTATATTATATTTTTTTAATTTCTGTAGATCTTTATTATTTTAGTCAACGGAAAAAGCATACTAGCTTGCAATTCTTATTGGTTTTTATGTTTACGTTAATGTTTACTTTAATGTTAACTCCCCCCTTTCTTAGATGATTGATAGGTCTTTAAATTTATTTTGTAATTGAAAATATAAATTTTCTTGGTTTCTATGCAATCTATTTTGTTTCTTTAGATTTATAAAAAACATTAATTTGTATATTAAATATTTTATTATTATAATTGCCATTAAGGATAGTAATGACATTGAGAGTGGATTTCTAATATACAATGGTATACGTATTTTTTCTATAAAGTTAATACTAGTAAACTTTAAAGTTTCACCATCGGAG
Source organism: Philophylla caesio (assembly GCA_963971545.1). Taxonomy (NCBI): domain Eukaryota; kingdom Metazoa; phylum Arthropoda; class Insecta; order Diptera; family Tephritidae; genus Philophylla; species Philophylla caesio. The sequence continues at coordinate 62,928,788 of OZ020605.1, forward strand.
TTGATAAATTCAAAAATTTCATAGAGTTAAAATCATTTTGTTTTAAAATTTTTTAAATTTTCCGGTTGGATTTTAACAATTGTTTCAAAAGTTATTAAATATGTGCCATTTATTTTATTTGTATTAACTGTATGTTATATAATTTTGGCGCTTACACTGTATAGCTCAGTGCTTGGCCGAGCTTCTCCTACCATTTGTAGTGTGCGTTTTTATATTGTACCTCAAATGGAGGGACCTACAATTTTGTGCCGACTCCGAACGGCAGATGTATGTAATGAGAAGCTTTTTCATGGCAGTAATACCCTCGGAGGTTAGCCATTGCCTTTCGAGGTGTGACCGCTATTAGAAAAAAACTTTTTCTATGATTAAGGTTTTGTTTGCCCTGACTGAGATTCGAACCTCGAACTTACCGGCATATCGAGTAATAGCACGCAAAAAATACAAATTCTGGGGCGACGACATATTCGAAACAATTAGATTTAGCGATGAAAAGAAATTTTATTTAGATGGCCCAGATGGGATCATAAGTTTTGAAGAGATCCACAAACTTGCTACAAACGAAACCACGGCGTACAGTTGTACATCGAATTGTTGGGTAGAGAGCTCATTGCATTTGCTGAAGAGTTTTATAGCAATAGTTAAATGTTCCAACAAGATAAGGCACCGATACATGTGTCAAAGTCTACAATGGAATTTTTTTGAAATTCACAATATTCCGTTCTTTTATTGGCCGGAATTGAATCAAATAGGGGATCTGTAAGGAATTCTCTCTGCAAAAATGTTCGGTGCTTGTAGAGGAATGTAAAATATTGATATCAAATATTTTTATATATTTAATAATATCACTTATTAAAGCCCAACCAAAAGGATCATATCACAAATAAAAGAAGCAAATATTTACAGAACAGGTCAACAAGATAATCAGTAATTCTGCAGCGAATGTATAGTTTCGTTTTCTTATATCTTTGTTATATTTTAAGTTAGTTGTTTTATTGTATAATCTTTAGCTTTTATAAATTGCAATCCAACTTTTATATATCCGCAATTGAGAATCAGTAATGCTGCAGCGAATGTTTAAACTCGTTTTCATATATCTATGTTATATTTAATGTTAGTTATTTTATTGTTTAATCTCTAGGTTTTATAAAGTCCAATCCAACTTTTATACATCCTCTCATTTACAGCTGTTAAAAGTTATAAAGATGGTTACAGTCTGGCGATGCTAAATCTATTATGCAAGCGTGTTGATGAATTCCACATTGCACATTTTAATGCACGCAGCCTTAATTCTATTAAACTTGATGTGGTAAGAAATATTTTTAAAGGTTTTTCTTTTGATGTTGTTTGTGTGTTGAAAACTTGGGTTATTTAAGATATAAGCACGTGAGCAATAGTTTTAGAAACTATAATTTAATTCGAAATGTTCGGAAAAGGGGTGGAGGATAGGCAATTTACGATAAAAACCGTTTAAAAGCTTGTATGTAAATCGAAAGGACACGGTGTGAAAAATATGTTTGTTGCTTAGTTTAGTTCGTCCGCCTATCGTAATTAACTATTTTATAGTTTCTGAATAATATATTGTCTTAAATTCCCCCCTGACCTTTATTTCGGACCATTATCTTATATTTTGTCCTAGCAGTAGCCATAACATAATGTTTAGAGATTATAAACACATTCAAAATCCTCTCTATTGTTAACCAATGTGGCAACTCCGACCAACACCGAATAAGAACGTAAAATTAATAAAAGATAGTCTGTAAATTATTCTTAAACAGAAACGTTGTACCTAAAAACATCCTAACAAATTAAATTTATTTAAATAACGAAATAAGTTATTCACTTAATATAAAAGTGACATACATTCAGCAGTGAGATGTGCTCGTGTGCAACTCCCAATGTAGAACGATAATAAAACGAAAATTAATTGCTAAATTTTCCTGCCCGTCAATTACGTAAAAAATTGCAAAATTTGGGTTTGTCTACCCTTGGGAAAATTCTGCAGCAACGAACTGGAGTACTCAAGCTAACGTTTGGGTGTCAACAATTTATGATAGCTCAGCTTCGGAGTACACAGTGCCCAACGTTTAATGTCAAGTGAATATACAAACCACATCGGCAAACGCATACGGCCGACGCGTTCATTATGTTGAACATGCAAATTATGTTCTCGCGAACTTGAAGAACGTTTTAAAACCATATAACAAAAAATTTCGAAAAATGCAAATACTCCGTGGGGAAAATTTAATATTTCTGTAGTTTGAAACAAAGAAACTGGGTTTTAATGATATTTTGAAATATGACCGTGGCACTGCCCATACAAAAATAAATCGAGAGGCTACATATATAAAATGCGGTGTCGCCCGAATTTTGTTTTCCTTACTTGTTTATTTTAAACAAATTTAGCTACACCGAAATCCTTCACCGTGCGCAATCTAAAATCCTTCGAACCCGGAGTTAATAAAATACTCATCCCAACTATGGGACTTAAATTGTTGTTAGGCTCTTAAGATGAGCAGATTCAATAAATAAAAGCAACAGCTAAAAAAAAATTCAGCCCACAAAAATTCAAAAATTGAGCTTAAGTTACAAAGTTTTTTTTTTAATTTATCGGCTGTACCAGCCTTAATTTATGGGGTTATTATTTTTATGTTTCACAAGTAATCTGGGGCAATTTTTAGTATCGTTATTATTGAGGTGGAAATAATCACAGTATCCAAATTCTATTGAATATACATACATATATTCAATATAAAAAATTTTCACATATATTTAAAACTTAAATTATAGTAATAAGACAATGATTTTTTGTTATTTTTCTATCTGCCTTTTAAAATGTTTTTAATAATTTACAATTTTATTGAGCTCAAGGCCATCATCAGACCTCCTTAAATGAAATTTATTTTATTTATTCTTCATCACCTTTGTCATCATACTTAATTTTTTCTTACTTTTTTATTAAAATTTTATTACCATGGCCCCACGTTGGGCGCCAATTATGTTCTCGCGAACATGAAAAACGTTTTAAAAAAATTACAACTTGCTTGTGTCGTTTTCAAAATCGAACTCGAACTTCATTTTCAAATGGTTACATTTATAACTTAAAATTATGTTTATCTTATTTCTAATTTCACAATTCTGATTGGAATGTCATCAATACAATATAAGGTGTTTATTATATTTTTTTAATTTCTGTAGATCTTTATTATTTTAGTCAACGGAAAAAGCATACTAGCTTGCAATTCTTATTGGTTTTTATGTTTACGTTAATGTTTTGAATTTACATTATTGTTTACAATTGCAATTGTGTCTCTATGTGTGGTCTGCTGTTAACTCCCCCCTTTCTTAAATGATTGATAGGTCTTTAAATTTATTTTGTAATTGAAAATATAAATTTTCTTGGTTTCTATGCAATCTGTTTTGTTTCTTTAGATTTATAAAAAACATTAATTTGTATATTAAATATTTTATTATTATAATTGCCATTAAGGATAGTAATGACATTGAGAGTGGATTTCTAATATACAATGGTATACGTATTTTTTCTATAAAGTTAATACTATGTAGTAAACTTTAAAGTTTCACCATCGGAGTTGATAAATTCAAAACTTTCATAGAGTTAAAATCATTTTGTTTTAAAATTTTTTAAATTTTTCCGGTTGGATTTTAACAATTGTTTCAAAAGTTATTAAATATGTGCCATTTATTTTATTTGTGTTAACTGTATGTTATATAATTTTGGCGCTTACACTGTATAGCTCAGTGCTTGGCCGAGCTTCTCCTACCATTTGTAGTGTGCGTTTTTATATTGTACCTCAAATGGAGGGACCTACAATTTTGTGCCGACTCCGAACGGCAGATGTATGTAATGAGAAGCTTTTTCATGGCAGTAATACCCTCGGAGGTTAGCCATTGCCTTTCGAGGTGTGACCGCTATTAGAAAAAAACTTTTTCTATGATTAAGGTTTTGTTTGCCCTGACTGAGATTCGAACCTCGAACTTACCGGCATATCGAGTAATAGCACGCAAAAAATACAAATTCTGGGGCGACGACATATTCGAAACAATTAGATTTAGCGATGAAAAGAAATTTTATTTAGATGGCCCAGATGGGATCATAAGTTTTGAAGAGATCCACAAACTTGCTACAAACGAAACCACGGCGTACAGTTGTACATCGAATTGTTGGGTAGAGAGCTCATTGCATTTGCTGAAGAGTTTTATAGCAATAGTTAAATGTTCCAACAAGATAAGGCACCGATACATGTGTCAAAGTCTACAATGGAATTTTTTTGAAATTCACAATATTCCGTTCTTTTATTGGCCGGAATTGAATCAAATAGGGGATCTGTAAGGAATTCTCTCTGCAAAAATGTTCGGTGCTTGTAGAGGAATGTAAAATATTGATATCAAATATTTTTATATATTTAATAATATCACTTATTAAAGCCCAACCAAAAGGATCATATCACAAATAAAAGAAGCAAATATTTACAGAACAGGTCAACAAGATAATCAGTAATTCTGCAGCGAATGTATAGTTTCGTTTTCTTATATCTTTGTTATATTTTAAGTTAGTTGTTTTATTGTATAATCTTTAGCTTTTATAAATTGCAATCCAACTTTTATATATCCGCAATTGAGAATCAGTAATGCTGCAGCGAATGTTTAGACTCGTTTTCATATATCTATGTTATATTTAATGTTAGTTATTTTATTGTTTAATCTCTAGGTTTTATAAAGTCCAATCCAACTTTTATACATCCTCTCATTTACAGCTGTTAAAAGTTATAAAGATGGTTACAGTCTGGCGATGCTAAATCTATTATGCAAGCGTGTTGATGAATTCCACATTGCACATTTTAATGCACGCAGCCTTAATTCTATTAAACTTGATGTGGTAAGAAATATTTTTAAAGGTTTTTCTTTTGATGTTGTTTGTGTGTTGAAAACTTGGGTTATTTAAGATATAAGCACGTGAGCAATAGTTTTAGAAACTATAATTTAATTCGAAATGTTCGGAAAAGGGGTGGAGGATAGGCAATTTACGATAAAAACCGTTTAAAAGCTTGTATGTAAATCGAAAGGACACGGTGTGAAAAATATGTTTGTTGCTTAGTTTAGTTCGTCCGCCTATCGTAATTAACTATTTTATAGTTTCTGAATAATATATTGTCTTAAATTCCCCCCTGACCTTTATTTCGGACCATTATCTTATATTTTGTCCTAGCAGTAGCCATAACATAATGTTTAGAGATTATAAACACATTCAAAATCCTCTCTATTGTTAACCAATGTGGCAACTCCGACCAACACCGAATAAGAACGTAAAATTAATAAAAGATAGTCTGTAAATTATTCTTAAACAGAAATGTTGTACCTAAAAACATCCTAACAAATTAAATTTATTTAAATAACGAAATAAGTTATTCACTTAATATAAAAGTGACATACATTCAGCAGTGAGATGTGCTCGTGTGCAACTCCCAATGTAGAACGATAATAAAACGAAAATTAATTGCTAAATTTTCCTGCCCGTCAATTACGTAAAAAATTGCAAAATTTGGGTTTGTCTACCCTTGGGAAAATTCTGCAGCAACGAACTGGAGTACTCAAGCTAACGTTTGGGTGTCAACAATTTATGATAGCTCAGCTTCGGAGTACACAGTGCCCAACGTTTAATGTCAAGTGAATATACAAACCACATCGGCAAACGCATACGGCCGACGCGTTCATTATGTTGAACATGCAAATTATGTTCTCGCGAACTTGAAGAACGTTTTAAAACCATATAACAAAAAATTTCGAAAAATGCAAATACTCCGTGGGGAAAATTTAATATTTCTGAAGTTTGAAACAAAGAAACTGGGTTTTAATGATATTTTGAAATATGACCGTGGCACTGCCCATACAAAAATAAATCGAGAGGCTACATATATAAAATGCGGTGTCGCCCGAATTTTGTTTTCCTTACTTGTTTATTTTAAACAAATTTAGCTACACCGAAATCCTTCACCGTGCGCAATCTAAAATCCTTCGAACCCGGAGTTAATAAAATACTCATCCCAACTATGGGACTTAAATTGTTGTTAGGCTCTTAAGATGAGCAGATTCAATAAATAAAAGCAACAGCTAAAAAAAAATTCAGCCCACAAAAATTCAAAAATTGAGCTTAAGTTACAAAGTTTTTTTTTTAATTTATCGGCTGTACCAGCCTTAATTTATGGGGTTATTATTTTTATGTTTCACAAGTAATCTGGGGCAATTTTTAGTATCGTTATTATTGAGGTGGAAATAATCACAGTATCCAAATTCTATTGAATATACATACATATATTCAATATAAAAAATTTTCACATATATTTAAAACTTAAATTATAGTAATAAGACAATGATTTTTTGTTATTTTTCTATCTGCCTTTTAAAATGTTTTTAATAATTTACAATTTTATTGAGCTCAAGGCCATCATCAGACCTCCTTAAATGAAATTTATTTTATTTATTCTTCATCACCTTTGTCATCATACTTAAATTTTTCTTACTTTTTTATTAAAATTTTATTACCATGGCCCCACGTTGGGCGCCAATTATGTTCTCGCGAACATGAAAAACGTTTTAAAAAAATTACAACTTGCTTGTGTCGTTTTCAAAATCGAACTCGAACTTCATTTTCAAATGGTTACATTTATAACTTAAAATTATGTTTATCTTATTTCTAATTTCACAATTCTGATTGGAATGTCATCAATACAATATAAGGTGTTTATTATATTTTTTTAATTTCTGTAGATCTTTATTATTTTAGTCAACGGAAAAAGCATACTAGCTTGCAATTCTTATTGGTTTTTATGTTTACGTTAATGTTTTGAATTTACATTATTGTTTACAATTGCAATTGTGTCTCTATGTGTGGTCTGCTGTTAACTCCCCCCTTTCTTAGATGATTGATAGGTCTTTAAATTTATTTTGTAATTGAAAATATAAATTTTCTTGGTTTCTATGCAATCTGTTTTGTTTCTTTAGATTTATAAAAAACATTAATTTGTATATTAAATATTTTATTATTATAATTGCCATTAAGGATAGTAATGACATTGAGAGTGGATTTCTAATATACAATGGTATACGTATTTTTTCTATAAAGTTAATACTATGTAGTAAACTTTAAAGTTTCACCATCGGAGTTGATAAATTCAAAACTTTCATAGAGTTAAAATCATTTTGTTTTAAAATTTTTTAAATTTTTCCGGTTGGATTTTAACAATTGTTTCAAAAGTTATTAAATATGTGCCATTTATTTTATTTGTGTTAACTGTATGTTATATAATTTTGGCGCTTACACTGTATAGCTCAGTGCTTGGCCGAGCTTCTCCTACCATTTGTAGTGTGCGTTTTTATATTGTACCTCAAATGGAGGGACCTACAATTTTGTGCCGACTCCGAACGGCAGATGTATGTAATGAGAAGCTTTTTCATGGCAGTAATACCCTCGGAGGTTAGCCATTGCCTTTCGAGGTGTGACCGCTATTAGAAAAAAACTTTTTCTATGATTAAGGTTTTGTTTGCCCTGACTGAGATTCGAACCTCGAACTTACCGGCATATCGAGTAATAGCACGCACCGCTAAGTCCGGTAAGTAATATAGCTCCGTGTGAGGATAGCGGCTTCGAGCGGGGACCCAAATAAAATGGAAAACCCAACTAACTCAAATCTAAAAACAAAAAACGTTTCGTCTTCCCCTCCACGGGGCAAGATAGTGCCGGCGCATGCGCTAAAAGCACCCTTTCACACAGCGAGCATTTTCGGGTCTGCTCTGGGGGCGCCCCAGTAAAGCTGCAGGGATTGTGCTGGAAACGGCAGGTCGTCCTGTGGCGCGGAGCGCTCATCAAATGCCGGCACGGCTGCAAAGCCTGGACCCATGCGGACAAAGGTCTCACGACCTGGCCCAACTGAGGATGGGCGGATAGCAGCCGAGGTAAAGGCAAACAAGGAAAATGTCGCGATGGCAACTACGGGCAATTCCATCCATGGTTGTTCGGGTAGGCGGTCCACACACGCTGAAAAGCGGAGGGCTGACAGAACGCTCAAAAAATAATAGGGGGTGCCATTGGAAACGTTGCCCCAGAGGGATGCGGTGAATAGAGCGAAAGCCCTACTACCCAACTACCAAAGCACAGCTGCGGCCTTGGTTGAAGACCAAGCACCCCTCTCCAAAAGACAGAGATCGTTTGAGGAGCAACAACCGGCTCCAAAGAAGAAATGCATCCGTCCCAGAATCCTGACAGGGGTTCTGGACCGCGGGAATGAGCTCGGGTCAATACCAAGGCACCAGTGGAGGTGGGTGAAGGCGGCTCTGGCAAACGTCATCCTTGACGGAGCCCCTCCCGCGTGCAGAGATGCCGGCGGGTTCCAGGGCCACATTAAGGTTGTGGCCTGCGATGACTCGAGGTCGGCGGCGCTGTACAAGGCCGCCGTCGCTAGGGTAGGGGCTGTCTAGTCCGGGGATAGACTTGAGGTGGTTGACTGGAAGGATATTCCAGTCAGGCATAGAGCGAGGGCGTGGGTGCCTGCCACACCATCGTCACCTGAAAACATTTTAAAGATGCTTCAGGTGATGTATCCAACACTGCCGACAGGTGATTGGAGGGTCCTAAGAGTAGAGGATCCGGATGGGCCGTCGAGACAAGTGGTCCTGTCGCTGAACAGGGACTTTTTGGAGCTCCTGGAGAAAAGACAGGGCCGGGTCTACTACGGCCTAGATAAAGTGACTCTAAGAGGCTATCGCGGTGACGCGCAGCGCGCCTCCGGAGCAAGCACCTCAATGAATGTGGACATTGAGGAGCCTGAACCGGAGGCTGACTTCTCCGATGCGGAGAGCTGAGCCTCCTTGCAATCGAACCAGGCATCTGCGATGCATAGGATGTATGCGAGAAGGAGCTGCTTTACAGCGATGGGGAAGACAGCGCAAACGTCACTGTCGTTGCGGTTGAGGAGTCGGCGGGAACCTCTAATGAGGGTTCTGCAAATAAATCTCCACCGCTCTAGGGCAGCATCCGCTGCTCTATTGAGTCGCCTACTTGGCGACGACGTAGGCATCGCACTTTTCCAGGAGCCCTGGGTTAATAACTCGGGGGTCTGTGGTTTAGGTGCGGTGGGCTATAAGCTAATGGTTGAGCGTGGTAAAGGTAAAATAAGAACCTGTGTAATGGCAAAGAAAGATTTAAACATTTTTCTTTTACCCTATTATAGTGATGGAGACATGACGACAACGCTGCTGGAGATTGGAGGGAAGTATGTGCTGATAGCCTCAACATACACGGCTTACGAGACTGAGGATCCCCCTCAAAGTCAACTCCGCAAGCTAATGAGCGACCACACGGCGAGCTTAGTTCTCATCGGTTGCGATGCTCACGCCCACCATGTGCAGTGGGAAAGCACCAACATAAACAATCGGGGTGAGTCTCTTTTCAACTATCTCCTAACGACTAACGTAGTCATTTGCAATAGAGGCGCAGAGCCCATATTTATTGCCAAAAACCGTAGGGAGGTCATAGACCTCACGCTATGTATTCAAAATCTGTATGTTATGGTAATGAACTGGAAGGTTCTCGACGAACACTCTTTTTCAGACCATAGGTATATTGAGACAATTCTAGATATATCCATGGGTGCTCCAAAGGTTCGTAAGTACCTGAGGAATACTGCCTGGACTCTTTACAGGGAAACTCTTGAGAATAACCTACCACGTCCGGTACCGGCAGAGCCCAGTACTGTTGGCAAATTGTAAGACATGGTAGACTGTTTTACCACGATCTGCTCGCGGGCGCTGATCAAAGCCTGTCCTGATCCTAAACCGTGGGGAAAGCGCAGGTGGTCTCATGCGCTGGACTCTCTGCGGAGAGATTGCAGGAGACAGTTCAACAGGGCGAAGAGGCTGAGTCAGGAATCTGAATGGCAGACCTATAAACAAATTCTGCGGTCCTACAAAAAAGCCCCTCGTGAAGCAAAAAGATCCTCATGGAGGGATTTTTGCACTGGCGTGGAGGGCGTCGGCGAAACTGCCACACTACGAAAAATCTTGTAAGGTACAACAAACCCAATTGGGTATCTACAGAGACAGGATGGCTCCTGGATAGCGACGGGAAAAGAAACGGTCTAACTACTTCTCGACACACACTTTCCTGGAAGTTTACAGACAATGGAAGCAGATTGTTCCTCTTCGGGCGCAATTGTAAATCTCCTTCTCTCAAAAGAAAGTATCACTTCGGCGATAAAAAGCTTCAAACCCTACAAGGCTGCCGGGCCAGATGGCATAATACCGGCTCAATTGGTTGCAACGATTGATACTTCTACAAATTGGCTACTAAGTATGTTTCGAGCATGCTGCAAGCTAAACTATGTACCGACGGTATGGAAATCTGTTTCTGTAGTCTTCATGCCCAAGGCTGGAAAAGCATTACACGCGAACCCAAAGGATTTTAGACCTATAAGTCTCTCATCCTTTGTTCTTAAAACATTAGAAAGGCTTATAAACAACTTTCTCTCTCTTACAATCGACAAAAGACTATTGTCTAATAATCAGAATGCTTACCTTAAGGGAAGGTTCAAGGACACTGCATTGTATTCCCTAGTTAGCTGTACAAGGAATTTTGCCTTGTAGCTTTTCTTGAGGGTGCTTTCAACAACATTAGTCCTGAGCCCATAACACATGCTGAAAACGTTGATGCTGACGGAGTGTTCAAACTCGAAATGGCACCAGTGTTTATATGATATAAAAATATAATAAAAGGGCAAATGTTAGGCTTTGTGTAAAATTTAAAGAGTTCGTTTTATTGGCAATGATATGTTTCCTGGGTGAACAATATTTTACCTGACGGATATGTGGTGGCTGAAAACAACGGCTGTGATCTTCGGTGATTCCAAAACGGGAGTGAACCAGTGAAAAATCTAAAACGTTTCTCCAACCTCTCAAAAGCAGTTTTTAATGAAAACCGTTTTGAGGGGAAATCGCTTAAATTACTAGCTGGAAAAACTGTCGTTCTTCCAGTACCGTGTGTGTATGTGTGTGCCAAAGGAAACACATGAAATAAAGGGTGACCCAATATTTTTTAATTGAGTTTAGCACGGAGGTCTAAACATGCCGCCCTTCTTGCGACAAGCAACATCTGTTGAATAATTCAGCCACCACATGTACACGTATTTAAGAAAATTAAAGTTTTGCAATTTAAGGTCTTAACGCTAATTTGTCTTCCACCATAATCGAGTCCCGTAATCCTCTGTTCCACACTTGGGGTGACCTAGCTGTTGGGGAAGAAAAAGGTTTAATGAAAAAAAAACGACGTGGTTGACTATTTACTTGCACATTGATAAATATTTCATTTATTTCATAATTTTTTTTTCTTTACTTCATATGTATATGTATGTATGTGTAGGTTATAAGTGACCACTATTTCTTAATATTATGACCGGATTGTGCCGGATAAGATGTAGCCAAAAATACTACTCTATAAGGGGGCCAAATGGACTAGGGAGGCTTCCGGGTAATAGTACTTCTGGGTACACGTCGGCTCCCAGAACCAAGCGAATCGGAGTGGATATGTAAAATTGGGGATCCGCAAGTCTAATGTTCGCATATGGTGTTGAAGTAGCTGGGTCGATGTTGCAGGTGGGACTTAGCCTGTGATAGTTGCGAACAACTGTCGCGTGAACAGCCAGTCGCTTATTCTGCCCGTGCTGGCCAAAGGTAATCTGTTCCAGGCCTAGTGTTTGGGCCAAATCAGCAGAAATTAGTGATGTAGGAGAGCAAGAGTCTATTAATGCTCGTATTAAATGTAGGCGCCCTTGCGCCTCCACTTTCACTATAGCTGTTGGCAAAATCGCTGTAATCGGCTGCAGGGTGTGGGCGGGTTGGCCCCTTGTAAGATGGAGCCCAGTGCGGAAGGCGACTGGTAGCTGCCGACGTCGAGACGTTACTCGGGTAGGGTGTGGGCGGAAAGGCCGAGATTCCGCTCCACGACGATGTTGAGCTGAGCGTGGCTTGAGGCTATTCCTGTAGCGCGCAGTATATTTTATATTATTTTTGGTGACTTTGCATTGAAGGAAGGATGGTGAGAACATAATTGTGATGAGTTTAATAACTTGAGCTTTCACCACCAGACACATGAAAATTCCCTTTTTTACAACTTTGCGGTTTTCAACTTGGCTAAAAAACGAAAATGACCTTCCCGCTATAGAAAAAGTAATAACACATATCGATGCACGGTAGAGGGCGCTGTGTAGTACTCATAGCGCGTTAATTACACCTGACGCTCTCAATTGACAATTCATTATTGATACATTGCGACCAATATGTAATTTCCTTAATGAGAACATATCGATCTACGGTAGGTGGTGCTATGTTGCGATCAAAGAACGCAAATTACAGTTTACGTTCTTAGTTGACATTTCTTTGTTGCTAAATTGAGACCAATGGGCAATTTCCTGAATGAAACGTCATTCAACACGAGGCGATCGGAGTAAGTTGTACTATTTATTAGTTTCTAAGAAATTCATTAACTTTTCTATAATTTTATAATTTTAGGTCTACATTTCTGGCGGAATCATGAAAGAAGCTACTACGATCATCGTATCATGTTGTTGGCAGCTTTAATTGCCGCGATAGACAACATAAGGTATGATGGAGTCTGTCCATACGTTCGTATACCAGCTAACGATACGAGGGAAAAGATCAACTGGATTTGTTCTCAAGCAGTTACACCAAAAGGTTTGAACATGGTCAACACCATTGGCCACTGCATTCAATTCCGCGCCTTATAAAAAAAATTAACTTCGCGCGAAATGAGTCGGGACTGTTTCGTTTGCCTGAGTTGCGTTCGTATGAAGGGTTCTATGTTATGCGAGACAATGTAGCAAACAAAATCTGAGGAGCTTATAACTGAAGCTGTATCAACTAATCGTCATCGAAAGTTGATGGAAATCTTTGATGAACTCTCAGACTCGCTATGTAAAGTAGCTGATTTAGCCGAATTTATAAGAATTGCACATCCCAAAAACAAATACAGACACGCAGCAGAAGATGCTTGTATTACAATAAGTGGAATTGTAGAAAATCTTAATACACATAAGCCACTATACACCGCTTTAAGAAATGTTGTTGAAAATGGTGATTTCGTGCCAACTACCGAAGTAGACAGGCATGTGTCCAAACTATTTCTCTTTGATTTTGAGCAATCGGGAATACATTTACCAGAAGATGAGCGCCAAAAAGTAGTTCGACTTAACGATTACATTTTGCAATTGGGGCAAAAATTTATGACTGGCGCGGCGCAACCTACGATTGTCCGGCGGAATGATGTTCCTGCATCAGTTCGCAGCTACTTTTCTTCGGAAGGAGACAGTATACTTGTATCCGGTTTTTACACGAACTCATCCAACGCTCAGGCACGCGAAGCGGCTTATCGACTATTCTTACAGCCGTCTCAACAACAGGATCAATTGCTTTCAGATTTACTCATATGCCGTCATGAACTAGCTCGAACTTGTGGATTCGAAACTTATGCACATCGGGCTCTCAATGCCAGTACTGTAGAACAACCACAGATGGTTAGAGACCTTTTGGATGAATTATCCGTACGTTTCAATGAAGGCATATTATTTATTAAAGATGTCATTGGGCCCAGCGAAATATGTTGTTGGTCTTTTTACGGTCAGGGTAAAGTAGCAGAAGTTTGCTGTACCTCGATCGTGTATGCCACTGATCGCAACCACACTAAAGTGGAATTCCCTGAGGCGCGCATATATGAGGAGACATTGCAAGTAACTTTGTATGAAAATCGTAACGCTCCCGATCAGGAATTGATGCAAGCAACTTCATCAGTGCGCGGTGCGGTTGCTGCTCCAGGTATGCAGCAGTATACCAGTGATGAAGAGGAGCAACGCACCAGCTTGGCGCGTTTGCGTTCAAATAAACGTAACAATCCCACTTGATTCATGAAACAATATTTATTTATTTATTTATTTATAGGTTTTGTGAGGACCGAAAATATAACGCAGGAAGTGCATACATACATACACGAAAAAAGAGATGACAAACTGTTATTGAATACGAATTTATCGCTCATACAAATCCCGTAATATACGATTTTATGCTTCTCGTGTTTCAATTTTAATATACAAATGTATGTACATATTGATATATTTTCTTCCATACTCACTCCTACACCACTTTACCACATAAATCAAATTTTAATATATATGTTTAAAAATGTGCCACATATGTATGTACACACACACACATGTATGCACACACATACATACATGTACGTGTATGTTTTTAAAACAAGAAGGTCGAGTTTTTAAAATCGTTCTCTAAAAAAAAGCAAAATTTAAGTGAAAATAGGAAGCCTTAAAGAGGGATTCGCCACACAACTTACCTGGGAAGTTCCTGGTGATCCGTTTTAAGCTCCAAGTGTGCGGGTGATACTGGTTTTCGACGGAAAACCAGAAAATTCGCGGAAAACCAAACATTCCTTTTGTTTTTTTCCTTTTCTACCCCTTCTTTTAGAAATCGCGCGAAAATAACTTTTGTGAAAATAAAAAAGTGAAACAAACAATACTGCTAAAAGGCAAACGTGCTGAAACAGTTGTCAAATACAGCTGAGCTTCTCTTCCAAGAACAGGAACAGCTGTTAGCAAAGCGAAACTCAGTGACAGTTGCGAAAGCACTGTACTAGTGCAGTGACTACTAAACAGGCTTCTAAGCACTGGAACAATAGGGTGGGCCTTAAATACATAAAAATAATATTTTAAAAGAATATAAAAATAAAATATAAATATAATCGTAATATAAAAGCACAAATAACTAATAAAGTAATATACATCATACAATAACTAATAATAATAATAACTGAAAATATTATTAATAAAATTAATCGCAATAACCGAATAAAAGACTAAACGCGTATTATCAACATAAATTAAAATAACCCAATAAATTAAATAGCAATAATATTTATACATTAATAAATTAAAACACAACATATAATAACTAACAATACCAATAATAAAAGAAATAACAAATCAAATAGTAAACGCAAACATATAACTTATATTAAACTTAACGAAATAAAACCGAAAAACAATAATAAAAAAAAAAAAAACAATAACAATAATAATAATAATAAATCTAATCGATAATAACAATAACTAATAACATAGATATATATAATCAGGATAGAAACAAATAAATAAGATACCCCAACGTGAACCCACACTATGAGTGTGACCAGATCGCCCCCTTCAGGGCGAACTATCGGGGAATCCGGAGGTCCCACTACATCGGGCATTACTATCAATGACAGCGTGTCTTTAATGAATCCTTTCGCGAAGCGTCCCCGGTTAATGCTACAGGAACCAGAAGACGCCCCACAGGGGGCCCCGAGAGGTCTTAAAGCCACATTGAGCGCCGAGAAGATGGGCGGAAACACGCGGTCGCATTCCTCTCCGCCGGACATTAGCCGCGTTGAGTCACGCATCGTAAACAATCCAATAGATGCAAAAAACCCCATGAAGGAGCTGGGAGCAAAAATTAACTTGCTATTAAGCATGATCGGCGGGGGTAGAAGAACTATCCATCAACCAATGCGCGACCTTGTTGGAGAAATCGCCAAGCTGCACAGCCAGGCAGCGAACCAGCCCAACAAACGCAACCAAGGTAACACCAGCACAAGAGACCAGCATGTGCAAACAGAAAAAGAGGTGGAAAAGAGGGTTATGAACAAAACCGGCGCAGACGCAAAAAGGTCCAGCAAAGAAACCAAGGATACTGAAAAACAGGATAAAAACGAGCAGTGGACGTTGGTGAAAAATACGAGAAAAATCAGCAAGACGGCCAGGAAAATGTCTAGGCCTGACGCGGTTATTATCTCAAAAACGAGCGAAATGACATATGCGGATATCATCAGGCAAATGAAGCTACAACCGGATATGAAAGAACTAGGCGAGAGCGTCAACCGAATCACAACAACTGCTAAAGGAGATTTGCTTGTCCAACTTCGTGATAAATCTGGTCAAATGGCGAATGAATTTAAAGAACGAGCGTCAGCAGTGCTTAAAGATGCCGCAGATGTTAGGATCTTGAGCCACACAGTGAATGTCGAAATCCGCGATGTGGATGTTGCCACCACAGAAGAAGACGTTGCCAACGCAATAAAACAACAATTCCCAGAAGTGAATTACGGAAAACTGGTTGCAGTAAAGTCCTTGAAGACGACAAGAAATGGCACGCAAACTGCGACAGTAAGTGTGACAGTCCGAGACACGAAAATCCTGGTGGAGGCGGGACGAATCCGAGTGGGCTGGGTTAACTGTCGAATACGGGAGCAGGTCAGTCCCCTAAGATGTTTCCGATGTCTCGACTTTGGACATATCGCAAGGCACTGTAAATCAACGGAGGACCGTAGTGGCTCATGTTTGCGCTGCGGAGAGAAAGGTCACCTTGCCAAGCAGTGCAAGGCAGAACCCAAATGTGTCATCTGCAAATCAGAGACTGGCGTTCCGCAGAGTCACCCCACAGGAAGCTTTAGATGCCCGGCGTATAAAAAAGCAGTTAACCAACTAAAGAAATGATGAAATGCCTGCAAATAAATCTTAACCACTGCGAAGCGGCACAAGACCTCCTAAAACAGTTAGTCTTCGAGCAAAACATTGACGTCGCACTCATCAGCGAGCAATATAGAGCGCCGGTCACTGGAGGAAATTGGCTGCAGGACAAAAGAAAGAAAGCTGCAGTCTGGGCATGCGGGGCTGTCCCCTTCGAAGCCATTGGCAATAACCAAGAGGAGGGATTCATCTATGCAAAAATGGGGGAATCCACCTCTATAGCTGCTACGCGCCCCCAAGCGAATCGCTTGAAAGCTTTAAGAATATGCTAAGACGCCTGGCATCCGACGCTGCCGGCAAAACACCAGTTATCATCGCCGGAGATTTCAACGCATGGGCAGTGGAATGGGGAAGCTCAAAAACAACCCCCAGAGGCCAAGCCCTACTTGAAGCCCTGACAAACCTAGACATCGTACTGCTAAATAATGTAAGCAAAAACACATACCAGAAAGGAACCGCTGGATCGATAATTGACTTGACGTTCTGCAGCACTGCGTTATTCAACAGAATTAAATGGGAAGTTTCTGAGAGCCTCACCTATAGTGACCACTTTGCGATATCCATCGAAATTAATCAACCGAGAAGCAACGCGCGAAAAACGAAAACTCTGAAAGTACAGAACATCGGATGGAGAAGGAAATTGTTGGACAACAGTATGATAGAATATATGACAGAGCTGCTGCCAGACGCGCTCGACGGTAGAAATGAGAATACCGACAAATGTGCTAGTAAACTCATGAGAATGGTCAGCAATATCTGCGACGCATCGATGCCACGGAAAAGAAGCGGAAACAGAAGAGCCCCAGTCTACTGGTGGAATGAAGAAATCGCTAAACTGCGCTCTGAGTCCCTTAAACTGCGGCGACAACATCAAAGGCAGAGAGTCAGGAACTCCCCTGAATACCTACGCCTCCAAACCGCATATAAGAGCAAGCGACGGGCTCTATAAAAAGCTATCCAGCAAAGCAAACGTCAGGCATTTTTAGAATTAATTAAGGACGTCGACGACAACCCCTGGGGCGGTGGCTATAACATTGTCCTCAACAAATTGAAAGGGAGCAAGGCCAAACCACCCGTGTGTCCTACAATAATGAAGCGCATAGTTCTTGGGCTCTTTCCACAGCAAGGCGTAGACCAAGCGCCGCAATCATTAGCGCTAGAAATTGCTGAAATCCCGCCAGTTACCAAGGAAGAACTGCTCGCTGCTACTGCCAAAATAAAAAGCAAAAAGTCACCTGGCATGGACGGTATTCCAAATGGGATTCTAAAGTATATTATTGAGAAGAAAACAGAACTCTTTTGTGGGTTATACACGAAGTGCATCCAAGAAGGCATCTTCCCAAAGAAATGGAAGCGACAACGGCTAGTCTTACTGCCCAAAGGCAACAAACCACCGGAAGAGCCATCATCATATAGGCCCCTGTGCATGCTGGACAGTGCAGGAAAAATACTCGAAGCAATAATCTGCGCGCGGATTCAAAAAATCACGGAAGGTGATCAGGGACTTTCAAGGTGGCAATATGGCTTCCGGAAGAAGCGTTCAACTGTCGACGCAATATCGGCAGTCTGTGAGATAGCGCGAAAAGCCCTCGAAGGCAAGAGATGGTTTGAAGGAGCAAAGCAGTACTGTGCTGTAATCACGTTGGACGTAAAAAACGCTTTTAATTCTGCCAACTGGAGCCGAATAATAACTACGATGAAGGCAATGAATATTCCGCACTATTTAATTCGAATAATTAATAGCTATTTCAGCGAAAGAGAGCTTTTCTACGACACCAACGGAGGACCAAAAAAGTACCATGTTACTGGAGGCGTGCCCCAGGGGTCAGTCCTTGGACCGCTCCTTTGGAATATTATGTATGATGGCATCCTGAGAATAGAAAAGGCAGAAGGAGTGTCTATTATAGGATACGCTGATGATATCGCGGTCGTAGTGGTCGGAAAACACTTAGTAGACGTGTCACGCATGTGCACCGACACCATAGCCTCCGCCAAAACATGGCTTCAAACAGCAGGATTAGAGTTAGCGGAACATAAGACTGAAGCGCTGCTAATGACCAGCCGGAAAAGAGTTGAAAACATCCAAATAAGAATAGGAGGCCACACTGTAGATTCCAGCCCAACCATCAAATATCTCGGTGTCATACTCGACCGTCGTCTGAGCTTCAAGGATCATCTTAATTATGCTAGCGAGAAGGCGAGAAAAGTCAGCACAGCTCTAGCAAGACTCATGCCAAATATAAGAGGTCCAAAACAACATAGAAGGAAACTGCTTGCGACGGTCAGTTCGTCCATCCTGATGTACGCAGCCCCAGTATGGGAAACCGCTACCTCTGTAACTTCATATATGAGAGCACCAGCTTCAGTGCACAGACTATCGTCTTTAAGGGTGTGCTGCGCGTTCGGGACAGTGTCAGATGAAGCAGCAAATTTGCTAGCAGGAAGATGTCCGATGGACATAGCTGCCAGAGCGGCAGCAGAGATCAAGCGCAGTCCAAGCGAACGCAGCAAAATAATGCAACAAAGCATCGACGAGTGGCAGAAAAGGTGGGACTCGTCCTCGAAAGGTCGATGGACAAAGAAATTGATCCCAAATGTAGGCGAATGGACCAAAAGAAAACACGGAGATACTGATTTCTACCTCACGCAGTTCCTCACCGGGCATGGCTGTCTCCGCCAATACTTACATAAGTACAAACATGCCGATCATCCCCACTGCCTACATTGCGATGGGAAAACTGAAAACGCAGAGCACGTACTAATGGATTGCCACAGATTTGATTATGAACGCAACCACCTGAAACAATGTATAGGCGGTGCCGTGACCCCCGAGGGCTTACTGAAAGCCATGTTGGCTGAAGAAAATGTATGGAAAAAGTGCGCAGACATCATCACGGCGGTAATGAAACGGTTAAGAATAGACGAGCGAAACGCGAATCGCGCAAACTAAGAACGCACGCTGAGTGAAGACGAAGAATAACGTCCAGTGCCTGCCCTGCGAAGTAATATCGGAATTGATAGTCCCGCAGGGGCGCCACAGGCCCAGCGTACGAAGGAGGTTGGGTTTAGTCCGTAGGTGCCAGGAGGCAAATCGGGCATGCGGGCAGCACGGGCTGCTCGTATCTATGAAGATTCCTCCTCCCTGGTCGTAACCGAAAAAAAAAAAAAAAAAAAAAAAAAAAACACACATACATACATTTGTTGTGAACAGTCGACAAAATCAAAAGCTCTGTGTTTTATTAAAAATTTATAGTGAAAAGTGACGGTGTATTCCGAAAAAAGTGTACAGGTCGGTCGTTAAAATTGCCCGCTTCCCTGCAGCAGTGAAAAACACCGACACAAACGGAATCCAGATAAGTATCATCATCAGTGAGAAAATTTATAAACCTCTTTTTCAGCCTACGTTTTGTTTTGTTTTGGGTTTTCATAAAGAAACCAAAAACAACACCAACAGCAAATAAAAGTACTTTTGGCGCGCTAAACAGCTGATTAAAAGTGTGCGTTCAACCACAAGCTGCAAAACAGCTGGAAATAGTGAAAGTGATAAAGCAGCGTCTTTCGTCGATAAGAAAGCTCCAAGTCCAAGTTTTCCTCCGAATAGCAAGGACACAAACCACACGTCGATAAAGCAGTATATACAGCGATCACTCGAAATACAACGGCGTGCACAAAATTAGCAGCGGGCCAAGTCGAAACTAATGGAGAATGGCTGAACCCGCCGAAAACCCATTTAGGCGGAGTTCAGGTATCATGCACTCCCCTCCGAGAGTAAGGGAAAGGAATGAGGCCGAAAAAGCCGAAGTCCAAAAGAGAAGTGCGCTCGCTTTAGAAGACGACGGATGTCAAGAAGCGAAAAAAGCCGATATAAGCGATAAAGCTCCAGCTAAATGTTCTCCTAACGCGGAAAGACGTCACAACATAAATGTTTTACGTTCGCGCTCCTCACCACCGGATATCAGCCGCGGGGTAGCCCCTTTGCCCGAAAACTCTTTAGCAAACGTTAAAAGTCCTATGAAAGAGTTGGGCTCCAAGATAAATGAGCTCTTAAGCATGATTGGCGGAGGCAGAAGATCTATTCACCAACCCATGCGCGATCTAGTCGGGGAAATTGCGAAGTTGCACAAACAGGCAACAGAAGTGCAGAACGCAGGCGTTAGCAACAAAATATATAAGATTACTAAAGAGCAATACGCCCAAACTTCAAGCGACCGAAAGGTTAACAAGCCGACAGTAAACGCGAGCCAGGCGCAGGCAGAATCGACTAAAAGAAATACTGAGGCAAAGGTTATAAACAAGGCGGCCGCAGGGGCAGAAACCCTAGCTAACAAAAGGACAATGGTGCAAAACCAGAAAAAATTGAGCAAAACCGCAAGGAAAGCGTCAAAGCCTGATGCTGTAATAATCTCAAAAACAGACGAAACCTCATATGCGGACATCATAAAGCAAATGAAGAAGCAACCCGCAATGCAAGAACTAGGGCAAAGCGTCAACAAAATTGTCACCACAGCTAGAGGAGACTTACTAGTCCAATTACGCGATAAAACCGGCCACGTGGCAAGCAAGTTCAGAGAGTGCGCTAACGAGGTACTAAAAAACGTCGCAAACGTAAAAGTCCTGACCCACACAGTAAATGTAGAGATTCGCGACATGGATGCTGCAACAACAGAAGAAGAGGTTGGCGATGCAATCAAGCACCAATTCCCCGAAGTAAATTATGGGAATCCAGTTCCAGTCAAATCCATAAAAACGTTAAGAAATGGAACGCAAACTGCGCTCATAAGCCTTTCATCACGAGACGCAAAAACTTTGGTAGAGGCGGGACGAATTCGCATTGGCTGGGTCAACTGCCGAATTAGGGAACTAATCAGTCCCCTCAGGTGTTATCGATGCCTCGATTTTGGACACATATCCAGGCATTGCAAGTCCGCCGAAGATCGCAGCGGTACGTGTCTTCGTTGTGGAGAGAAAGGACACTTCGCCAAGCAATGCAAAGCAGCACCCAAATGCGCCATTTGCAAGACAGCACAAGACCACCCTACTGGAAGCTACAGATGCCCAGCGTACAAAAAAGCGGTCAACCAGATAAAACAATGATTAAGTGCATACAGATTAATTTAAATCACTGCAAGGCTGCACAAGACCTCCTAAAGCAAGCAGTATACGAACAAAAGATTGATATTGCGCTCATCAGCGAGCAGTACAAAGAACCCTCAGTGGAAGGAAGTTGGCTGCAAGACAAAGGGAAAAAAACTGCAATATGGGCATGCGGAGACTTCCCCATTGAATTCATGGGCAACGACCAACAGCAGGGCTTTATCTACGCAAAAATTGGCAAAAATCCACTTTTACAGCTGCTACGTGCCACCAAGTGAACCGTTAGATGCTTATAAAAATATGCTAAGTCGTCTGGTAGCAGACGCGCTGGGAAAAACACCCCTCATAATATCTGGAGACTTCAACGCATGGGCCGTCGAATGGGGTAGCCCAAAAACAACTCCACGGGGTCAGGCGCTTCTTGAAGCCTTTGCCAGTCTTAATGTCGTGCTACTCAATAACGGAAGGAAAAACACATTCCAAAAGGGCAACGCGGGTTCAATCATCGACCTGACCTTTAGCAGTCCTGCAATATATAATTATATAACATGGGATGTTTCCGATGAATTTACATTCAGCGACCACTTTGCCATTAAATTTACCATAAACTCGCACCGAAACTCTTCGAATAGGAAAAAAGGGTCGAAAGTTCAGAGAATTGGTTGGAAAACAAAAATGCTTGATAACAGCATGTTGGAATATATGACGGAACTCCTTCCAGACACACTCGATGGAAACAATGAAAGCCCTAATACATGCGCTAATACACTAATTAAGCATGTCACCGACATTTGCAATGCATCAATGCCACGTAAAAAGAGCGGAAAGGAGAGAACACCCGCTTACTGGTGGACAAAGGAAATAGCGGAGCTGCGAGGGGAATGTTTAAGACTGCGCCGAAGATACCAAAGGCAGAGGGCAAGGAGCAATTCCGAGTACCAATGTTTCCAAGATGCGTATAAAAACGGGCGAGTGAGACTGCTAAAAGAAATACAAAAAAGCAAGCGCGAGGCCTTTGTGGAACTTATCAAAGACGTGGACGACAACCCCTGGGGCAGCGGATACCACATCGTCCTGAAAAAACTAAAAGGGCGCAACGCCAAGCCGCCAGTATGCCCACATATAATGAAACGCATTGTCTCAGGGCTTTTTCCGCAGCAAGAAGCATGTAGCGCACCAAGAGAGCTAAAAGTAGAGCCCACCGAGATCCCTCCAGTAACAAATACCGAAGTGCTCGCCGCTGCAGCAAAAATCAAAAGCAATAAGTCCCCAGGCATGGACGGTATACCGAATAGCATCCTGAAGTATATTATTAAGAAGAAGACTGAAACCTTTAGCAAACTGTACACGCAGTGCATACAAGAAGGCACCCTTCCAAAGAAATGGAAGCGTCAACGGCTAGTTTTACTACCCAAGGGTAATAAGCCCCCAGAAGAGCCGTCCTCATATAGACCTTTGTGCATGTTAGACACAGCAGGAAAAATACTGGAAGCAATTATATGCGCGCGACTCCAAGAGATCACGGAGGGTGACAGGGGACTCTCGAATCAACAATACGGCTTCCGAAAAATGCGGTCAACGGTCGACTCCATGGCGTCTGTCTGCGATATAGCGCGAAGAGCACTCGAGGGCAAAAGATGGTTCGAAGGAACAAAACAGTACTGCGCTGTTGTCACGCTGGATGTAAAAAATGCGTTCAACTCCGCCAACTGGCACATAATTAAGGCGTTAATAGAGATGAAAGTTCCGTACTACTTGACGCGCATACTCCTAAGCTATTTTAGCGAAAGAGAGTTATTTTATGATACAAATGAAGGCCCAAAAAGTACCATGTCACAGGTGGTGTGCCGCAGGGTTCGGTCCTCGGACCAATCCTTTGGAACATCATGTATGATGGCATCCTTAAAATTGAAAAACCCGAGGGCATGTCTATAATAGGCTATGCGGATGACATAGCGATCGTAGTAGTGGCGAAACATCTGGTGGACTTGTCGCGCATGTGTAGCGAAGCAATAGCGTCAGCAAAAACTTGGCTGCAGAACGCAGGACTAGAGTTGGCTGATCACAAGACAGAGGCATTGCTCATGACCAGTCGAAAAAAGCTGGAAAAGATTCAAATTCGCATAGGAGAGCACACTGTAACGTCAGCGCAAACTTTAAAATACCTCGGTGTCGTACTCGATCTACGACTGAACTTTAAGGAACACCTGAAATATGCCAGCGAGAAGGCAAGGAAGACCAGTATGGCTCTAGCAAGACTCATGCCAAATATGGGAGGCCCAAAACAGAAACAAAGAACCCTGCTTGCGAGCGTCAGCTCATCAATCTTAATGTACGCGGCACCAATCTGGGCAAGCACGACCCCTATAACCTCATACATGAGAGCACCAGCCTCGGTGCACAGATTATCATCCCTTAGAGTATGCTGTGCATTCGTGACTGTGTCAGACGAGGCCTCAAACTTACTAGCTGGAAGATGCCCGGTAGACAGAGCTGCAAGAACGGCGGCAGCAATAAAGCATAGCCCAAACGAACGCAGCAAGATGCTGCAACAAAGCATCGACGAGTGGCAACAAAGGTGGGACTCGTCCCCAAAAGGACGTTGGACAAAGAGATTGATCCCAAGGGTAGACGAGTGGATTAAGAGAAAACACGGAGAAACAAATTTCTACCTTACCCAGTTCCTTACCGGGCATGGCTGCTTCCGACAATATTTACATAAATACAAGCACGTTGACCACCCCTTCTGCCTACATTGCGATGGGAAAATTGAAAGCGCCGAACACATACTAATGGACTGCCACAGATTCGACACAGAACGCAACGATCTAGAACGTTATATGGGAAAAGCAGTGTCTCCGGAAGGCTTGCTGAAGGTTATGCTGTCCGATAAAGATATTTGGCACAAATGTGTAGACACCATCACGGGAGTAATGAAAAGACTTCGAATAGACGAGCGATACGCGAACCGCGCAGAAATATAACGCACGCTGAGTGAAGACGAAGAATAACGTCCAGTGCCTGCCCTGCGAAGTAATATCGGAATTGATAGTCCCGCAGGGGTGCCACAGGCCCAGCGTACGAAGGAGGTTGGGTTTAGTCCGTAGGTGCCAGGAGGCAAATCGGGCATGCGGGCAGTACGGGCTGTTCGTATCTATGAAGATTCCTCCTCCCTGGTCGTAACCGAAAAAAAAAAAAAAAAAAAAAAAAACACACATACACATGTATGTACACACATGTATGTACATATATGTATGCAAAAGTCGTACAGACTTAAGTATTAAAACAAACATTTCAACATGGTATTATGCAATTTGCACACGCATAAATATAAGTTCCAGTTTGTGTTTTGAATTCAAGCCTGCAAATTTGTTTTTGTACTGAAAATATCTCTCTTTAGGCAGATGTGTAGCAATGCTGCTGGTAGCTATTTGATACACGGATTTGTTTTTCGATTTTCGAAGCATATTTTGGCATCTTCAATGACTCGATTGGCCACCACCCAATAAGTCAGCATCGATAGGATACCACGCAATCGGAAGAACCGAAAGGTGCAATGGGTCAGCCGTTCGTTGATACCAAAGCTGGAGGCGGGTGAGTTTTACTATTTAGTAACGTAGATTTTCTTCTCGTTTAATGTATAAATTAGTATCTCTTTTGCTTGCTGAGTTGTTTTAATTCCTGGTGGCTTATATCGTTATATAAAATGCACTGCTTTAAACTTATGGGTATTGCATGAAGTCCAGGGTCACAAAGAAAAAACGAGTGGGAAATTTTACGGCAATGGGAAAGGGGTGTGGCTTGTAGATATATGTTTTAACGTAAAGGGACTGATGTATTAAACTATAAGCCATGATGGCACCTCAACGTTGTAATGCCTTTTCTGAATCTCTTCAAGAATGGTAGTGTTAGTTACTAATACAACCCTTATTCAAACGAACCATTTTCCGGTTCGAATATTCCTCTTAAAATAAAATTTTGATTTTGAATTGCAAATTGCGATGTGGAATTGGATGGGAGTTACGAAGTGGAATCCGCGTTGGGTTTTACGATCGATGTAGGTGTTGCAAGAGGGGAATCGGTTTCGTGAGAAGGTCGTTGCTCCCCTTCCTGTTCCTCATTTGCGGGTAATATGACTAATTTTACTAATGGCCTGGTGACTTGTCCTCTTTCGGTTATAACATCCACTACTCTTACCTTGCTATCCGAGCCTGGGTACAGTTTGGCGACCCTGCCTAATCTCCACTCATTAGGTGGCAGGTTATCTTCTTTGATAACGACGAGGTCACCTTTCTTTATGTTTGATTGTGGATATTTCCACTTATTGCGTTTTTGAAGTTCAGACAGGTATTCTGTCTTCCACCTCTTGTAAAATTTGTGGTGTAAAGCCTTCAGTCTTTGCCACCGATTTACAATCGAGGCGCGGTTTTCGTCAGCGTCTACTTCAGGCTGAGCAAGAAGGTGTCCGCCCACTAAAAAATGGCCTGGTGTCAATGGTTCCAAGTCCGTCGGTTCATTTGATGAGGGACTCAATGGTCGAGAGTTGAGACAGGACTCAACTCTGCAAAGTAAGGTCGTAAACTCTTCAAGCGTATATTTATGGTTGGAAGCGATTTTTGTAAAGTGGCTTTTAAAACTTTTAACTCCCGCCTCCCACAGTCCACCCATATGGGGTGCTGCGGCGGGGATAAAATGCCACGTAAGCGTTTGTTGGGTATATTTTGACAAGGTGCTAGTGCGAGCATCAGATATAAAAGCTTTTATTTCTGTTTTTAATGTTCGAGAGGCACCGACGGAGTTCGTTCCATTATCGGAATACATGTTCATCGGGCAGCCTCGTCTTCCTACACATCTTGCAAATGCTGCCAGAAATGATTGTGTGCTTAAATCGGAGGTGGCTTCCAAATGGATTGCCTTCGTTGCAAAACACACAAACAGGCAGACGTAGCCCTTGGATAATCGACAACCTCGTCCATTGTAGTTCTTTATATCGAATGGACCTGTGAAGTCAACCCCCGTATTAGTAAATGCGCGTGAGAATGTGGTACGTTCTGTAGGAAGTATACCCATAAGCTGAGACTGCGAGCGTTTTCTGTAGATCGTGCAGATCTTGCAGATGTGAATGGTTGACCTAATCATATTCTGGACTCGAGGTATCCAATATTGCGTTCGAATCAAACGCAACATTAGCTGATTCTCACCGTGCAGTGACACTTTGTGGACGAACTGGACTATGAGACGGGACAAGCTACAGTTATACGGAAGAATGATTGGATGGCGCTCATTAAAGGAAAGATCCAGAGATTTACCTAGGCGCCCACCCGTCCTAATCATGTTCTTTTTGTCGATATAAGGGTTAAGGGGCAAGATTTCACTTTTTGAATTTATCGTTTTTCCGGATTCCAATGCCGAATATTCCCGACTGTAATGCTTCTTCTGACAAACTATTATTAAGCGTCGTGTCGTTGCTTTAATTTCATCAGCTGAAATTAAGCAAGACTTCGCTTTAAACGAAGCTCTAGTGCTTGGACGAGTTCCTTGATAAAATCTTAACACATATGATAAAACTCTCAAAGCTCTTGATAGATCATAAAACCTACCAAGAATATCCACATTAGTATCGAGTGTAGTTGATGCACAGACCTGAACCCTTTTCTGTTTTAACTCAGTATCGTAGTTGTCATTCTGTTTGGGCCAGTTTCCTTTTTCTCCTTGTAGCCAAGAAAGGCCCTGCTACCACAAGGAAGCATCAGCCAATTCTTGCACATTAATACCTCGGCTAGCCAGGTCTGACGGATTTGATGAAGAGTCTACATGGAGCCAATTTTGGTCTCCAACCTTTTCAATTATTTTTGTTACTCGATGGGCAACAAATGTTGACCATGAGCACGGGGGCTTACAAATCCAGGCAAGAACAATAGTAGAGTCTGTCCAAAGATACTTTGTAAGGTGAGCAAAGTTCAGATTGATGACGGTCGACTCGATGAGTTCTGCCAGCAATACTGCACCGCAGAGTTCCAAACGTGGCAAAGAAATAGTTTTAACTGGTGCTACTATAGACTTTGCCAGCAAAAGGTTAACAAAAACCTTTTCCGCTTTCTGAACGCGAAGGAAAACAGTGGCTGCGTATGCTTTTTCCGATGCGTCGCAGAATCCATGGATTTCGACTTTATCCACTGGAGAAAAGTACACCCAGCGAGGAATGCGAATAGTATCGATGTGACAGTAGCTTTCTAAAAAGTTTTGCCACCGGTTAGTCGTAGTGGGTGACACGGTGTCGTCCCAACCTGTTCCCTCTAACCAAATCTGCTGCATTAGAATTTTGGCAGTAACAATAAATGGTGCAAGCCATCCTAACGGGTCGAATAATTTTGCAATGTCTGAGAGAATAGATCTTTTGGTAAAGCGAGCCTGGGATTCGAATGGCTTAGCTGTAAAATAAAAATGATCAGAATGGGCGTTCCATCTAATGCCCAGAGCTTTGACAGTGCTGGTGTCCTCAAATTCTAAAAAGTTTTCATGTAGAAGGTGTAATTTTGGTAGTCCTTCCAGTATTTCTTCGCAGTTTGACGTCCATTTACGTAATGGGAAACCTGCAGATTGTAGCACTTTTAATACCTCCTCCTTGGCCTTGATGGCAGAGTCGATGGTATGTCCTCCAGCTAAAACATCGTCGACATACATGCATTTCCTTAGTATTTCTGCCGCCATAGGGTATGAATTCTCTACATCGTCGGCTAATTGAAGCAGTGTTCTAATAGCTAAGTAGGGTGCGCAATTAACACCGAAGGTAACTGTGTTCAACTCATAAAAACTAATTGGTTTACTGGGATTTTCTCGAAACACTATTCGTTGGTATTTCGTTTCATTCGGATTTAATAAGATTTGGCGATACATCTTCTCGATGTCGCTATTAAATACATATTGAAATAACCTCCAACGCAGTATTACTATAGTCAGATCACTTTGTAGTGCTGGACCCGGATGGATGACATCGTTAAGGCTAATTCCGTTTGCAGTTGGACTCGATGCGTTAAACACAACTCGTACTTTGGTTGTGGTGCTCTCTTCCTTTTTGACGGAATGGTGGGGAAGGAAGTAGCTATCACATTCGTCGCTTAGAACGCGTTCGTTGATCCGCTTCATATGTCCTAAACTCGCGTATTCAGACAAGACTCTTATATATTCCTTTTGTAAAGGTGGGTCCTTTAGTAACCGTGTCTCATTTCGAAAAAATTGAGAGCAAGCGATTTTTAGTGACGGAGCTAAGCGAATATTCTTTGGAAAATCTTGTTTGAATGGCAATGACACAATGTATTTGCCTTCTTTATTTCGTCTTGTCGTTCGTTTATAAAGTTCTTCACAGTAAACTTCATCTTTATTATATATTTTCTTTTTCGGGATTTCCTCCAATTCCCAAAATGACGTTAGGCGCTTGTCTAAAGTAACTTCACTATAGAATGATACGCATTTCTTGGTTGGGGTTGCCGAGTCAGTTTGACCGGTTAAGATCCAACCGAAGACCGTTTCTTGTGCGAGAAGCGGTCTTCGGGTGGATCTTAACCGGTCAAACTGACTCGGCAACCCCAACCAAGAAATGCGTATCATTCTATAGTGAAGTTACTTTAGACAGTTTGACCGGTTAAGATCCAACCGAAGACCGTTTCGCGTGCCTGAGAAGCGTTCCTAAAACGTTCTTCCTAATCCCACTCAGTATTATTTGTGCATAAATATCGCCACCCAGGACAAGATCAATTTGTTCATTAATGAAGAACCTCTTGTCTGCTAATACTAGATCCGGAAATGCTTGCTTAGTTAGCGCATCTATTCGGCAAGTCGGCAGATTTCCGGTTAGTTGAGGCAATACTAGCGCTGTAGTGTTAATATTGATTAAAGGGTCAACTGGTGACCGCAATTGAATTAAACAGGCTTCTGTTACCTGTGCAGAAACCGTGTTATTGATGCCTGATACCTGCGCATGTAAACACTTTGTCGGTAAATTCACTCTGCGTTTGAGGCGTTCTGTTATAAACGTGCACTCAGAACCAGAGTCTATTAATGCCCGAGCTGAAAATTCAGTGCCGTTGTGGCATAAATTGACGCGAGCTGTACCCAAAAGAATGCCTTTATTTATGTTTGCGAAACAATTGAAGCTATTTACTGAATTTTTATTTGCCCTTGCAGAATCGTGTCTCATACGAGCCTGAGCCGAGGTGGAAGGAACATCATCTGCGGTACTTGATATTTGCGATTGACCAGTTGCTTTTGGCTGAAAAACCTGTATATGTAGGAGCGTATGATGTCTCAGGTGGCAAGTGCTGCAATTAAATGAGCTTGTGCACCGTGAGACCGTATGTCCTGAAGAAAGGCAGTTCAAGCAACTGTTATTATTTTTTAAAAATGCGATCCGATCGGCCGTCGTTAATTTACGAAACCGTGGGCAATTTTGCAATTTGTGCTCATTGCATTTGCACAGTTGGCAAGTAACTTTTGCTACACTGGCCTGGAAAACGCCAAGTCTCTTTTGTGGAGGTTCAGCCGGAAACTTTCTGAACTGTTGTTTGTCAGTTCGACACTGTTTGACACCCTTTAAGCCTGAGACTGTTTCCAAAGTTTGGAACCTATTGGACAGGAATTTATCCATATCCTCCCACCTGGATATCTCCGTCTTGTTTTCAATTGTTTGTTCCCATAATGCTAATGTACTTTCAGGCAATTTAGTTGAGCAGAGATACGTTATTATTGCATCCCAGTTTGATATGTCAATTTGATGACTTTGTTATGACGAGATGCAATTGTTTATATCTAGCTGCAATTGTTTAATGGAGCTACCGCACTCACTCTCTACCGCCTCTAAGCTGAAAAGTATTTTTAGTTGGGAATTCACAAGAATACGTTTATTTTCGTACCTATCGCTTAAGTTTTTCCACGCTGTGGTGAATCCTTCATTTGTTAGAGGACATTTTCTAACTATGTCTTTCGCTTCTCCCTACGTTTTTTGGTTTAAATGGAAAAGTTTTTCTACGGGAGTGAGGCGCTTATTGAGTATGTATATGGCCGTAAACATATCCCGGAATGTTGGCCATGAAATATATTCGCCTTTAAACACTTCCGTATCACAAGGAGGGAGACGAATGTTGTATTCACGAACTGACTCTTCCTTAATATCTTTTTCTGAGCTAGCAAGCTCTTCCGCTTGAGTAGCCATTGCAGACATGCATTTGATGTAACTAGAGAAGCTAATTTTATGTTTTTTCTTGATTGACCTAATGTCTTCTTTAGTTAACCCCTCTGAGTTGATAAGCCCATCGTAAGCTACCTTTGTCTTTTCCCATAGAGCTTTTAATTCGTCTTGTTGTATTGCAAGACCATGTTTGTTTTGTTCAGAGCTTGGGGTGCTGCTGAAATCGGATTCGAATTCGATTACAGCTTCTGCTGACCGAATGAATGAGTCCATAGTTGGGATAACTTGACAAACGAAAGCTCAAGAGAAAAATATAGTGTTTTCCAAGAATGTGAAACAAATGCCTATTAAGCCACCAATTCAAAAAATTTTAACACCAGAATTTAAAATATATGTATATATGTATATGTATGTACAATCACACACTTGATTTTATTTTTAATGCAAATTTATGTATATGTATGTATATGCTTATATTATTTTGATATTAGGTGTATATTAATGCAAACTATAAGTCTATCTTTAAAGATTCTCGCCACCCAACTTTCGCCAATATGTGTCGATGGAATATCGATCAGAATTTGTTTAAATTTGTGCCCGCAGTGATTTTGTGGATGTGAAATTCTCCGACAGATCAGTGAAATCAAAATGTGCAATTCACCGAAACAGTGTGTTGAACAATGAGGGTATGAATACTTCATACAAGTGTAGTGCTGCTAGTGCAACGATTATGCAAATTGAAATGTGAAAAGTAATAAACACGATTAAAGAAAAAAATTAATGAAAGCCGATAAGTGTGTTAATAAACAAAAAAACGTGCTTTGCAAATTGAAAATGATTCAAATTCAAGAAAACTAAAGTAATCGTGTTTGACCTTAATTTGATTTAATTGTTACACCAACAACACTAGTGAGCCTTCTTCGCAAATAGGCGTATGTATGTGTGCAAATGAAACTGTGTGTCATTCGCTTGATATATAAAATAAAGTATATTTTAAACACTGACTACCTCCACAAATCACTCCAGGTTATTATTCTAATTTTGCGGATGGAATTTCAAGCGATTTTTTTTTTTTTTTTACGCGAATAACGAAGGTTTTGTAAATATATGTGCAAGAAATGTCAACCACGTACCTTTCGTGCAGTTTAACTGGAGCTCGATAAGTGACGATGAAAACGTTGATGTGGCAAGTGCTTTGTTGCTAGTTGTGGCAAGTTGAGTTGCGGCAAGCTGTCTTGTTGCGATGAACAGTGCTGTATCAAAATTGTGATGGTGGTCGACGATGTGTTTTAAACGCAGTTGAAAATCCTGTTGGAAAAAGTGGACTGTATTAAAGCTGCTACTTAACGTGATGTAGCTATCGCTCCCAATGGTGGACTGGTTAAATAGGTTCTCGGCGCAAAAGGACCATGAAAACGTTGATGCTGACGGAGTGTTCAAACTCGAAATGGCACCAGTGTTTATATGATATAAAAATATAATAAAAGGACAAATGTTAGGCTTTGTGTAAAATTTAAAGAGTTCGTTTTATTGGCAATGATATGTTTCCTGGGTGAACAATATTTTACCTGACGGATATGTGGTGGCTGAAAACAACGGCTGTGATCTTCGGTGATTCCAAAACGGGAGTGAACCAGTGAAAAATCTAAAACGTTTCTCCAACCTCTCAAAAGCAGTTTTTAATGAAAACCGTTTTGAGGGGAAATCGCTTAAATTACTAGCTGGAAAAACTGTCGTTCTTCCAGTACCGTGTGTGTATGTGTGTGCCAAAGGAAACACATGAAAAAAAGGGTGACCCAATATTTTTTAATTGAGTTTAGCACGGAGGTCTAAACACATGCTTTAAGAGAGCTCTGTGTGGAAAGCTCCCTGGTTGAATTTATAGAACAAATGCTTTTTAGAAGAAAGATTACATTAGAGGTCGGTGCAAACCGTGTTTCGAGGAATGCCGCCGGGTGGTGTACTTTCACCTTTTCTTTGGAATCTGACCATTAATTCTCTCCTGCGGGAGACGGAATGGGGTGCTGCTAGAGTTGTCGCATATGCAGATGACATTGCCATTGCATATATGGGCAAATTCTCTCAGACCTTGTGTGACTTGATGCAAAGGACACTCCGTGAAGTGGGCAACTGGTCCACGCGATGTGAGCTCAGCGTAACCTCAGAAAAACTGGTGCTGGTGCTTTTCACTAGGAAATATAAAGTTCCGTATGTAACTACGCCGGAACTTAATGGAATCCGTCTGAACATAAAGTTCCTTGGCGTCACATTGGACATGAAACTTAGCTGGAGGAATAATACGATCCAGCGAAACCAGAAGGCTTCTGTAGCTTTATACTCTTGTAAAAGGGCCATTGGGAAGAGATGGGGTCTGAATCCAAGCATTTGCCGCTGGATATACACAGCAGTGGTTAGGCCGATTCTCCTCTACCTCTGTTACAGACCACTTTAAAAGGCAAGGATATCTTTATATTTAGTGATAGCCAAGCGGCAATCTAAGCTGTGAGCTCAATCAATCAAAGAGTGTACTGGATTGCAGCCGATCTCTGCAGGAGATGGCCAAGCAGAACGGGCTCAACCTTATTTGGGTTCCTGGCCACAGGGACATCGAGGGTAACTGCATTGCGGACGAACTTGCGAGGGAAGGAACAACCAAGCAAATTCTTCCCAGTAAAGAACGCATTGGTATGCCCTTTGGAACTTGCAAGCTGCTCTTAAAAGAATCTACTTATGCTCGTGCGAGCGACAGATGGACCCATACCACATCCTGCAGCATCTCAAGACTGACTTGGCCTAGAAAGTAACGTAAACGGTCGCGTAGGCTTTATACCTTAAACGGGACGATATTTTCCAAGTAATTGGCGCTTTAACCGGGCACTGCCTCATAGGAAACCATGCTGGTCGTCTAGGAGTACCCTTCTATAGATGCTGTAGAAGCTGCAAAAATTATGAAGAGTAAGAAACGGTTCTGCATCTTCTCTGTATCTGTCCAGCTCTAGCCAGAAGCAGGCTACGGTTTTTAGGGGCACCTGTTTTTAGGAACCTTGGAGAATTATGTGAAATAGACTCAAGATGCTTGACGAGCGTCGTCAAGAATTCTAAATGGTTCAGCAAGAGGGAGTGACCGTTAAGCTTGTGGTATCACAACGGGCCTCTACTAATGGCCTAAGTGAATCGCTGGATTAGCGGTGACAACCACCCATACCTACCCTAATATAACTCGTATTTTATTATACCCATTGGTTTATTATTTTCTTTATTTTTAGTACAATTTGCTTATTTTTTGTTTAAAAGATTTATGAATCATGTTGTTTTCAAACTTTTTTTAGAAAAATTATTACTTACTTTAACTATTTAAAATATAATATTATAAGATCTGATTTTTTTGAATTTTAAATGTTGTAACATTTAATAAATCAGTTCAAGTTACTGTTTGCAGTTCATTATGAATTTTTTCTTTTGTTTTATCTGTATCAAGTACATGCGAGTTTAATATTCCTCCTTTTGCTAATGCCATAGTTTGTTTAATTTTGAATTCTTAAATTATCATTTTTATTCCTTGTTTACGAATAACTATTTCCAGAGAAAGTCCTGCAATGTTATTTAATAGATTTGTTAGTCGTCGCATTTCATTGAAATTTTTAGAATTTGTTGTAAACTGTTTGTTATCACTTTCAATTAAATCATTTATTTTATTTGAAATAAAACATGGTCAGGTGTTCCTGCTATTAATTGCCATAATGTGCCTATTTGATTAACTCCTCTTTTCATTCCTCTTTATATACCCGAGCGTACTTGTACACAAGGGTATTATAACTTTGTTCGCATAACGGTTGTTTGTAACAGCAAAAAATAATCGAGATAGATATAGCCATCTATATACTACAATGATCAGAATGAAAAGAGAATCGATTTAGCCCTGACTGTTCCAATATTTTGAGTAAAAATTGAGATAAATAGGACAGGGTAAGTTGGTATTGAAAATGGTCAAGATCGGTTAGTAACCACGCCCACCTCCCATATAACGGAAGTTTTTGAAAAATGCAAAACACCGTTTTTTCGGTATCTTTTACAGCAAATTGAGTTAAATTCGGTATTTGGAGCGATTTTGAACTAAGAAATTAGGTATTTATGAAATTTTGAAAAATTGACGTTGCCAAGCCCACTTATGATATAATTTTTGTAACTTGCTAACGGTAAGAGGTAGCGCCACATAATTTGATATACATATTGTTCTTGATATTACTCTTATATTAGTCAAATATTTTTGAAATCAGACCATAACCACGCCCACCTCCTATATAACGGAAAATTTAAAAAATGCAAAACTCCGGTGCAATGGGGTGCAGTGGTGCTTCTGGTTATGCGGTTACAGTTGCACGGCTGTACTCAATCCCTACTTTAACATCCACGTTCGTGCACCCTGGGCAACGTGAGCAACCCATGTGCGAGATATGGTAACCAACACGTGTGAAGCCATGGGTCACGGCTAATAGAGAGGGAGCTTTAGTACTGCCACTCCGACATATTTGGTTTAAGGGTACACTAAAGTCCGCCGCGTCTGTTCACCAGGAGGTGCGGCTGCAAACGGGCGTCTGTCTCGGAGCAAGTGGCTCGCTAAATAAACAATCTGAAAATTTTCACCCCCAGCAATGGGTTGTGGCGCATGGCTTGGAACCCGCCATATAAAAAAAAACAACTTCCAATGAAAAGGAAAACAAATCCTCGGATGAAACCCCCTTTTTTGATGACGACTACAGCAAACGTTTAAAGGACAATGATTTGAGGGCATGCACATGGAATGTCCGGACCCTTAAATGGGAAGGTACCTCTGCCCGGCTGGTTGATGTCCTCAGCAGAGCAAAGGCGGACATCACCGCCATACGAGAGATGCGATAGACGGGGTAAGGGAAAAAAGCGATAGGCCCTTGCGACATCTACTACAGCTGCCATGTAAAGGAGCGCAAATTCGTTGTCGGATTTGTGGTGGGAAAGAGACTGCGCCATAAAGTACTGTCGTTCACTCCGGTGGTCAAGCATCTCGTCACAATCCGCATTAAGGCGAGATTCTTCAACATCTCCCTGATTTGCACCCATGCCCCGACAGAAGAGAAGGACGATGGGACTAAATATCGCTTCTACGATCTCCTTAGCCGCATGTATGAGCGGTGCCCCCACCACGATTTAAAAATCGTGCTTGCCGATTTCAATGCCAAGGTGGGCAAGGAGGGCATCTTTGGTTCCACAGTCGAAAAATTCAGTCTCCACGACGAAACGTCCGAAAACGGATTGAGACTCATCGACTTCGCCGGAGCCCAAAACATGTTAGTCTGTAGTACCAGGTTCCAGCCTTAGAATATTCACCAGGCTACGTGGCTGTCTCCAGATATTAAGACACGAAACCCAATCTACCATGTTGTGATAGACGGAAGGCATGCTTCCAGTCTCCTAAATGTAAGCCAACATCGACTGGGATCATTTTTTTGTGGCAGCTAAGATCCGCCAGCTTTAATCGCAACAGACAGCCACCCACTCCGCCACTCGACTTGCACTCCTACTCTCTGAGAGCAATAATCAACAGAACGATATTTCCGAGCAGTGGAACCATATTTCTCGATGTCTACATACCGCCGATGAAGAATCCATCGGATTTCAGCGAGCCCGAAAGAACAACTGGTATGACGAGGAATGCCGCGCCGCTTCGAAACATAAAGACTCTGCCTACAGGGCCACACTGCGATCGGGCACAACGCGAGCTGTGCGGGAACGCTATCGTGAGTTGAAGAAGGAAGCAAGACGCATTTTTCGTGAGAAAAATAGAGAACCCGAAATGCGTGAGTGAAGAGCTTGAGATGCTGGCCGACAGGAAAAGCGCCCGAAATTTTGTTTCAAAAAGTTCGACGGCTAACAAAAGGTTTTAAGACCCGGGCGAATTTTTGTAAGAATGAAAACCTCAACCTGGTGACTGATGTTCACTTTATACTTAAATTATGGAGGGAGCACTTCTCCACACTGCTTAATGGAAGCAACTGGAACAACCTTGGAGAAGATGTTGATCCCGAATCCCCAATCAATGATGATGGACGCGACGTACCATCACCCAACTATGACGAAATTCGGAGGGCGATAGCATGGCTAAAGAACAGCAAAGCCCCCGGGGCCGACGGGTTACCAGCTGAGTTATTTAAGTACGGCGGAAAGGAATGAATAAGTGCATGCACGAGGTCATTTCTAGAATATGGTCGAAGGAACGCATGCCTACTAATTGGAACTTAAGTGTGCTCTTAAGGGTGATCCTGTAGTAGGCGCCAATTATCGCGGGATTAGTCTTCTTAACATCGCGTATAAGGTTCTGTCGAGTGTATTGTGTGAAAGAACTGATTGGATCTTATCAGTGTGGATTTAGACCTGGTAAATCTACCACCGACCAGATATTCACCATACGCCAAATCTAGCAAAATACCCGAGAAAGAAGAATCGACACACACCATCTTTTTGCCGACTTCAAACCCGCCTTCGGCAGCACGAGAAGAAGTTTCCTATATGCCGCAATGTCTGAATTTGTAAAATGACGTTGAGCAACACCACCAGCTCCGTCAGGATTGGTAAGGAACCCTCCGAGCCGTTTATTAACAACTGAGGTTTCAGACAGGGTGACACTTTGTCGTGCGAGATTTCTTTAACCTGATGCTGGAGAAGATAATTCGAGCCGCAGACCTAAATTGGTCAGGCACCATCTTTTATAAGAGTGTGCAATTGCTGGCGTATGCCCATGACATTGACATCATCGGTCTTAACAACAGCGTAGTTAGTTATGCCTTCTCCAAACTGGATAGAGAATCGAAGCGAATGGGTCTGGAAGTGAACGAGGACAAGACGAAGTATCTCATGTCTTCAAATAGACAGTCGGCACATTCACGACTGGGATGAAACATCATCGTTGGCAATTATAACTTTGAAAAAGTAGAGCACTTCGTTTTCTTAGGAACTAGCATTAACGCCAATAACAGCGTCAGCCTTGAAATACAACGCAGAATCTCTTTTGCTAACAAGTGCTACTTCGGACTGAGTAGGTAACTAAGCAGTAAAGTCCTCTCTCTACGGACAAAAACCATACTCTAAAAGTCTCTCATCATGCCCGTCCTATTGCATGGCGCAGAAGCATGCACGATGACAACATCCGATGAGAGGGCTCTTGGAGTGTTCGAAAGAAAGATTCTTCGGTACACGCGGGTGGTAGCAGAGGAAAAGGAAGACCTTCTCTTGGGATTGCTTTAAGTCTCTCATCATGCCCGTCCTATTGCATGGCGCAGAAGCATGGGCGAGCATCAGATGAGCGGGCTCTTGGACTGTTCGAGGGAAAGATTCTTCGGTACCCGCGGGTGGTAGCAGAGGAAAAGGAAGACCTCCTCTTGGGATTTCCAATTGGCGCCAGTTAGCAAAAGATAGGGACAGCTTGCGTGCTTTGTAGACCTCGGCCAAAATCGCTTAGGCGGTTGATGTGCCAATTAAGTAAGTAAGTATATTTATGAAACGTATGAAAAAATTTCTGTCTCTCAATAAGAGTGTTAGGTATCGCCACAAAACTTGGTATACATATTGTCCTTGATAGCGGTCTTACTATGGTCTAATATTTTTGAAATCGGACCATACCCACGCCCACCTACCATATAATGGAAATTTCGTTCGCAGTACTTCGTTTTTTCGTTATCCTTTGTGACAAATGAATTAAAAGTTGATGTAAATAGCGATGTAGATAAAAAACCCATTTATGCTAAAATTTCTGTATTTTCAATAATAGTGCTAGGTATCATCACTAAATTTGGTGAACATATTGCTCTTTATATCACTAGCATTACCGTCAAAACATTTTAAAATCGGACTATAATCACGCCCCACTTACTTATAACGGAATTTTTGAAATATGCAAAAAATTTGTTTTTTTTGTATCTAATGGAACAAAAGAGGTTAAATATAATATTTCCTGCCGCTTGGAACAAAAAAACTGACTCCGAACGGCAGATGTAATTATACCTAGAAGCTTTTTCGTTCAGAAATATCCTCGGAGGTTTGCCTTTACCTGCTGCGAAAATAAGAAAATAATATTTTTCAATGATTACGATTCTACCTGTCCTAGCTGAGGTTCGAACCTCGAACTTAGCAGCATATTGCTTATCATCCGACTACAGCGGCCACCTCGCTTGAAAGCATGTAGTTTTTGTAATAGCGATCGCCTCACGACAGGCAATGGCGAACTATCGAACAATTCAAATTTTTGAAATTGACACACAAGCTTTTTATTATAATGGATATTTAGTATTTTTTCAATAATTTTTATTTTTTTATAACAATATCCACACATACATACATACATACAAATAAGAATGTACCTGTTTAATCCCTCTGAAACACGCATTGGCAGGAATTTAGCAATTATTATGAAAGTGCACATTTTATAAGAATTTGCCTTTTTAGCAGGTATCATCTGAAGGCGGAAATTTCGATTCTAATTTTGTGTGATACTAAATTTTAGGTAGCTAAATTGATTACTGTACATACATACATTTGTACCTTTTAAATCTTATTCGGTTGGGAAGTCATCAATTAAGGAATATTTTAGTTATATTTTAACACTCGTTCTTGTAATTTCATTAAAAAAGTGTTTAGAGTGTTATTTATTATAAAATAATAATATTATAAAATATTAATAGGGCAAAATTCTATTTATTTGTTAAATTTGCAATTAGTTTAAAAAATGTAATGCCGAGGCTAAGTAGGAAATCTATTTTATATAGACGTAGGGAAACCAGAAGGGTTATGCCGGTTTTGCGGAAGATTCTGTCTAAAGATTAGCTGAACAATCCCAAAATACAGAAACACGCACCAGACGCGGTGCGCCGGTTAAATCCAGAAATTGGATTTGCCGAGCAGAGTGCAGAACTTGCAGAAGAAATCTCGAGTTTCGGTCTGAAGAGCAAAATAGGACTACGTTAGAACATAGATTACGAAGGGAAAACTCTCAGATTCGTTCTTCAGAACAAGAAATAAATACCCAAGTACATAGGTCTCGACGGTAAAACCCCCAGGTTCGCTCCGATAAGCTAAATCGGAACACTATTCAACGCAGATCAAGACGGAAAAATGATCAGATACGGTCCTCCGAACAAGAAAGAAATACCCATTAGCATAGGTCTCGACGGGAAAACGACCAGGTTCGCTCTTTTGAGCAAAATAGGAACACTGTTCAACACATATCAAGGCGGGAAAATTATCAGATACGGTCCTCCGATCAAGAAAGAAATACCCATGAGCATAGGTCTCGACGTGATAACGCCAAGGTTCGCTCTGTTGAGCAAAATAGGAACACTGTTCAACACAGATCAAGACGGGAAAACTCCCAGGTTCGCTCTGCTAATCAAAATAGGAATATTATTCAACACTGATCAAGACGGGAAACTGATCAGATACGATCCTCCGAACAAGAAAGGAATACCCAAGAGCATAGGTATCGACGGGCAAATTAGGAACACTGTTCAACATAGATCAAGACGGGAAAACCCCCAGGTTCGCTCTGTTGAACATAATAGGAACACAGATCAAGATGGGGAAATGATCAGATACAGTCTTTCAAACAAGAGAGGAATACCAATCAGCATAGGCTTCGGCGCGTGTGAGAACTAACCCTTTAGCATTAAAGTTATTTTTTTTTTGTTATTTTTTTACTCCGACAAGGTTGAAAGTGGATGTATTTTGGAACGATTTTCCGTCGATCCTTGTCAAATTTGGTTTTAAAACAAACCGGTTTCGGCGTTGTGCCATCTGCAGTGTTATTTTTCGAGAACGAATATAACTTTGGATGTATTTTGGAACGATTTTCCGTCGATCCTTGTCAAATTTGGTTTTGAAACAAACCGGTTTCGGCGTTGTGCCATCTTCAGTGTTATTTTTCGTTCTCCAAAGTTATTTTGCCAAATATTGTAATGCAACCATGTGCCTTCCTTGTTTTCATTGTTCCTTTTATTGTCGTTCTTGTGCATAACTGTTAAAGCAAAAATCAAACGTTAATGTAAAATTTTATTCATTCGCTGATATTTTCTCAAATTGAACGGGAGGCATTGGTCAAGTAAGTTCTATAATTAACATTCATGTTCATAGATACTAAGTTCTTATTCGTATATTTTAGAGAATAAACCCTCTACACAATTAAATAAGCAAATTGAGGGGTTTTTTTTAGAAAGGCTTCCCGCTAGGAAATATTAGCGCTTCAGTTACTGCCGTAACATTTTTATTTTTTGTGGTTGCGTAATAGTTTGCTTGCATATTCAAAGTATATTTTGAACATAAATCTAATACTGCCGAAGCAGTCATTTGATAAGAACGCAGTTTTGGGAGTCAATTAAAAGTTTGGCGACGTACCTTTGGAGAGTTATTCCAACGTGCAACCCAAAATGATAATTAGCCTTACACATGCATTTTTAACAGTGCCAATTGAAGTTCCTCGAATGCCGGCTATAAATGGGCCGGTGGTTGTCAAAACGCGTTTAGGCTGCGTAATTTTTGGCCCTACTGGAGAGTCCTCCACCACGAAAAAAAGAGCATACCGTACTAAATACAAAGACGACAGCGACATGACCGATATGATGCGTCAATATTTTGAAACAGAGACATGTGGTGTTAAAACCAATACAAAGCCCTTAAAATCAAAAGCTGATGATAGGGCAATGAAAATAGTAAACGATACAATTAAACTAAAAGATGGTCGCTACGAATGTGGACTGCTGTGGAAAGAGGAAACAATCAAGTTCCCAGAGAGTTATAACCAGGCAATTAGACGTTTAAAGTTGATTGAGAAGAAGAAGAAGAGAGATCCCGTGTATGCGAAACAATATGATATAAAAATAAAAGAATTAATAGATAAAAAGTACGCGAGACAGTTGAACGCATCAGAAGAAGCGTCGTGTTCAAATTTGACATTTTATTTACCTCATTTCTCCGTATTTAATCAAAACAAACCGGATTTGCGACTTGTCTTTGACGCCGCGGCTAGAGTGCGAGGGATGTCCCTGAATGATGCTCTTTTACCTGGACCAGATATAAATCAACCTCTTATCGATAGTCTATTCAAATTCCGAAAAGCTCCTATTGCGGTCACGGGAGATATTGCAGAAATGTTTTTACAAATAGAAACTAGAAAAACTGATCAAGATTGTCAGCGTTTTTTGTGGAGGTCTAACGAAGACCAGCCTATTTCTCATTTTGTCATGCAACGTATGATTTTCGGAGCAACATGTTCACCAACAATTGCTCAATTCGTCAAAAACTACAACGCTGAAAGATATGCCGATTCGAAGAAAAGAGCAGTCCAAGCCATTACAAAAAATCATTATGTCGATGATTATGTAGACTGCTTCCACTCGGAGTAAGAAGCTATCACTGTTCTGCAAGACGTGATTAACATTCATGCTGAGGCAGGATTTAATCTGCGAAAAATCTTATCGAATTCGAAACAAGTCAATGAAATGTTTGGTGGACACAAATCACCTGTTACAAAGGACGTATCACCAGACAACTCTGAACGGATCTTAGGCATGCAGTGGGATAGCCAAAAGGACGAGTTCAAATTCGATTTCAAGTTCAACAAAGTTCCCAATGAAATATTGCAACTTCAGCGAAAACCAACTAAAAGGGAGATGTTGAGCATAATAATGTCAGTTTGTGACCCCTTTGGATTGTTAGGCAATTTAACAATTATTGCTAAGGTGTTGATGCAGTCGCTGTGGAAAAGGAGTTTGGGATGGGATGATTAACTGCCTGATGAGCTCTATGGTGGGTGGCTGTCGTGGCTTGAAGAGTTGAAAAAGGTAAGAGACTATAAAATCGCTCGATGTTTTTCTGCAGTAAGAAGAAGCAGCTACGTGCAACTATCGTTTGCTGCTGGGAAGTCCAACTGCGCACCAGCAAAATATGTATCGATGCCTCGGTTAGAGCTGCAGGCAGCGGTCTTCGCTGTTCGATTAAGGTGCCACATCTTAAAACGCTGCGAAGTCGAAGTAGAAAATGTCGTTCTGTGGACAGTTAGTAAGGGAAACTTTACGTTCCTCAGAGTCAGCTTTTGTAATAGTTTTATTATTTCTTTCCTTTTTTTAATTTTCCGGTAAATTTATCGGCGTAAGTCTTGGAAATGTTTTGTTCCTTGACGGTCACTGTAAAATTTTTTTGTTTCTTCGTGTTTTCATTTAAAATTGAAGCTTTTTGTTCCTTAGACAATTTAAAAACCTTATGTTTCATTGAGTTTTTATTTAAAGTGGAAGCTTTTCGTTCCTGAGTAGACACTCTAGAAACCTTTTGTTTCAAGTGTTTTTATTTTTATACCCGAGAGTACTTGTACAAAAGGTTATTATAACTTTGTTCACATAACGGTTGTTTGTAACAGCAAAAAATAATCGAGATAGATATAGACATATATATACTAAAATGATCAGAATGAAAAGAGGAATCGATTTAGCCCTGACTGTCTGTCCGTTCGTCCGTCCGTCCGTCCGTCTGTCCATGGTTACAATAACTTCAGTAAAAATTTAGATATCTCAATGAAATTTGCTCTTTGGACAGGGTAGGTTGGTATTGAAAATGGTCAAGATCGGTTATTTCGAGCGATTTTGAACTAAGAAATTAGGTATTTATGAAATTTTGAAAAATGGACGTTGCCAAGCCCACTTATGATATAATTTTTGTAACTTGCTAACGGTACGAGGTAGCGCCACATAATTTGATATGCATATTGTTCTTGATATTACTCTTATATTAGTAAAATATTTTTGAAATCAGACCATAACCACGCCCACCTCCTATATAACGGAAAATTTAAAAAATGCAAAACTCCGGTGCAATGGGGTGCAGTGGTGCTTCTGGTTATGCGGTTACAGTTGCACGGCTGTACTCAATCCCTACTCTAACGTCCACGTTCGTGCACCCTGGGCAACGTGAGCAACCCATGTGCGATATACAGTAACCAACCCGTGTGGAGCCATGGGTCGCGTCTAATAGAGAGGGAGCTTTAGCAGAGCCACTCCGACATATTCGGTTTAAGGGTACACTAAAGTCCGCAGCGTCGTTCTTGTAATTTCATTAAAAAAGTTATTTATTATAAAATAATAATATTATAAAATATTAATAGGGCAAAATTCTATTTATTTGTTAAATTTGCAATTAGTTTAAAAAATATAATGCCGAGGCTAAGTAGGAAATCTATTTTATTGAGACGTAGGGAAACCAGAAGGGTAATGCCGGTTTTGCGGGAAGATTCTGTCTAAAGATTAGCTGAACAATCCCAAAATACAGAAACACGCACCAGACGCGGCGCGCCGGTTAAATCCAGAAATTGGATTTGCCGAGCAGAGTGCAGAACTTGCAGAAGAAATCTCGAGTTTCGGTCTGAAGAGCAAAATAGGACTACGTTAGAACATAGATTACGAAGGGAAAACTCTCAGATTCGTTCTTCAG
This sequence comes from Philophylla caesio, assembly GCA_963971545.1. Classification (NCBI taxonomy): domain Eukaryota; kingdom Metazoa; phylum Arthropoda; class Insecta; order Diptera; family Tephritidae; genus Philophylla; species Philophylla caesio. Next base: position 62,973,221 of record OZ020605.1, read on the forward strand.
AACAAGAAATAAATACCCAAGTACATAGGTCTCGACGGTAAAACCCCCAGGTTCGCTCCGATAAGCTAAATCGGAACACTATTCAACGCAGATCAAGACGGAAAAATGATCAGATACGGTCCTCCGAACAAGAAAGAAATACCCATTAGCATAGGTCTCGACGGGAAAACGACCAGGTTCGCTCTTTTGAGCAAAATAGGAACACTGTTCAACACATATCAAGGCGGGAAAATTATCAGATACGGTCCTCCGATCAAGAAAGAAATACCCATGAGCATAGGTCTCGACGTGATAACGCCAAGGTTCGCTCTGTTGAGCAAAATAGGAACACTGTTCAACACAGATCAAGACGGGAAAACTCCCAGGTTCGCTCTGCTAATCAAAATAGGAATATTATTCAACACTGATCAAGACGGGAAACTGATCAGATACGATCCTCCGAACAAGAAAGGAATACCCAAGAGCATAGGTATCGACGGGCAAAATAGGAACACTATTCAACATAGATCAAGACGGGAAAACCCCCAGGTTCGCTCTGTTGAACATAATAGGAACACAGATCAAGATGGGGAAATGATCAGATACAGTCTTTCAAACAAGAGAGGAATACCAATCAGCATAGGCTTCGGCGGGAAAACTGTTTGACTCGCTCTGTTGAGCTAGAGAGGAATACGCTAGAACAGATATCACGCCGCGTGTGAGAACTAACCCTTTAGCATTAAAGTTATTTTGCCAAATATTGTAATGCAACCATGTGCCTTCCTTGTTTTAATTGTTCCTTTTATTGTCGTTCTTGTGCATAACTGTTAAAGCAAAAATCAAACGTTAATGTAAAATTTTATTCATTCGCTGATATTTTCTCAAATTGAACGGGAGGCATTGGTCAAGTAAGTTCTATAATTAACATTCATGTTCATAGATACTAAGTTCTTATTCCTATATTTTAGAGAATAAACCCTCTACACAATTAAATAAGCAAATTGAGGGGTTTTTTTAGAAAGGCTTCCCGCTAGGAAATATTAGCGCTTCAGTTACTGCCGTAACATTTTTATTTTTTGTGGTTGCGTAATAGTTTGCTTGCATATTCAAAGTATATTTTGAACATAAATCTAATACTGCCGAAGCAGTCATTTGATAAGAACGCAGTTTTGGGAGTCAATTAAAAGTTTGGCGACGTACCTTTGGAGAGTTATTCCAACGTGCAACCCAAAATGATAATTAGCCTTACACATGCATTTTTAACAGTGCCAATTTAAGTTCCTCGAATGCCGGCTATAAATGGGCCGGTGGTTGTCAAAACGCGTTTAGGCTGTGTAATTTTTGGCCCTACTGGAGAGTCCTCCACCACGAAAAAAAGAGCACTACATGCCCACCGTACTAAATACCACGACGACAGCGACATGACCGATATGATGCGTCAATATTTTGAAACAGAGACATGTGGTGTTAAAACCAATACGAAGCCCTTAAAATCAAAAGCTGATGATAGGGCAATGAAAATATTAAACGATACAATTAAACTAAAAGATGGTCGCTACGAATGTGGACTGTTGTGGAAAGAGGAAACAATCAAGTTCCCAGAGAGTTATAACCAGGCAATTAGACGTTTAAAGTTGATTGAGAAGAAGAAGAAGAGAGATCCCGTGTATGCGAAACAATATGATATAAAAATAAAAGAATTAATAGATAAAAAGTACGCGAGACAGCTGAACGCATCAGAAGAAGCGTCGTGTTCAAATTTGACATTTTATTTACCTCATTTCTCCGTATTTAATCAAAACAAACCGGATTTGCGACTTGTCTTTGACGCCGCGGCTAGAGTGCGAGGGATGTCCCTGAATGATGCTCTTTTACCTGGACCAGATATAAATCAACCTCTTATCGATAGTCTATTCAAATTCCGAAAAGCTCCTATTGCGGTCACGGGAGATATTGCAGAAATGTTTTTACAAATAGAAACTAGAAAAACTGATCAAGATTGTCAGCGTTTTTTGTGGAGGTCTAACGAAGACCAGCCTATTTCTCATTTTGTCATGCAACGTATGATTTTCGGAGCAACATGTTCACCAACAATTGCTCAATTCGTCAAAAACTACAACGCTGAAAGATATGCCGATTCGAAGAAAAGAGCAGTCCAAGCCATTACAAAAAATCATTATGTCGATGATTATGTAGACTGCTTCCACTCGGAGTAAGAAGCTATCACTGTTCTGCAAGACGTGATTAACATTCATGCTGAGGCAGGATTTAATCTGCGAAAAATCTTATCGAATTCGAAACAAGTCAATGAAATGTTTGGTGGACACAAATCACCTGTTACAAAGGACGTATCACCAGACAACTCTGAACGGATCTTAGGCATGCAGTGGGATAGCCAAAAGGACGAGTTCAAATTCGATTTCAAGTTCAACAAAGTTCCCAATGAAATATTGCAACTTCAGCGAAAACCAACTAAAAGGGAGATGTTGAGCATAATAATGTCAGTTTGTGACCCCTTTGGATTGTTAGGCAATTTAACAATTATTGCTAAGGTGTTGATGCAGTCGCTGTGGAAAAGGAGTTTGGGATGGGATGATTAACTGCCTGATGAGCTCTATGGTGGGTGGCTGTCGTGGCTTGAAGAGTTGAAAAAGGTAAGAGACTATAAAATCGCTCGATGTTTTTCTGCAGTAAGAAGAAGCAGCTACGTGCAACTATCGTTTGCTGCTGGGAAGTCCAACTGCGCACCAGCAAAATATGTATCGATGCCTCGGTTAGAGCTGCAGGCAGCGGTCTTCGCTGTTCGATTAAGGTGCCACATCTTAAAACGCTGCGAAGTCGAAGTAGAAAATGTCGTTCTGTGGACAGTTAGTAAGGGAAACTTTACGTTCCTCAGAGTCAGCTTTTGTAATAGTTTTATTATTTCTTTCCTTTTTTTAATTTTCCGGTAAATTTATCGGCGTAAGTCTTGGAAATGTTTTGTTCCTTGACGGTCACTGTAAAATTTTTTTGTTTCTTCGTGTTTTCATTTAAAATTGAAGCTTTTTGTTCCTTAGACAATTTAAAAACCTTATGTTTCATTGAGTTTTTATTTAAAGTGGAAGCTTTTCGTTCCTGAGTAGACACTCTAGAAACCTTTTGTTTCAAGTGTTTTTATTTTTATACCCGAGAGTACTTGTACAAAAGGTTATTATAACTTTGTTCACATAACGGTTGTTTGTAACAGCAAAAAATAATCGAGATAGATATAGACATATATATACTAAAATGATCAGAATGAAAAGAGGAATCGATTTAGCCCTGACTGTCTGTCCGTTCGTCCGTCCGTCCGTCCGTCTGTCCATGGTTACAATAACTTCAGTAAAAATTTAGATATCTCAATGAAATTTGCTCTTTGGACAGGGTAGGTTGGTATTGAAAATGGTCAAGATCGGTTATTTCGAGCGATTTTGAACTAAGAAATTAGGTACTTATGAAATTTTGAAAAATGGACGTTGCCAAGCCCACTTATGATATAATTTTTGTAACTTGCTAACGGTACGAGGTAGCGCCACATAATTTGATATGCATATTGTTCTTGATATTACTCTTATATTAGTAAAATATTTTTGAAATCAGACCATAACCACGCCCACCTCCTATATAACGGAAAATTTAAAAAATGCAAAACTCCGGTGCAATGGGGTGCAGTGGTGCTTCTGGTTATGCGGTTACAGTTGCACGGCTGTACTCAATCCCTACTCTAACGTCCACGTTCGTGCACCCTGGGCAACGTGAGCAACCCATGTGCGATATACAGTAACCAACCCGTGTGGAGCCATGGGTCGCGTCTAATAGAGAGGGAGCTTTAGCAGAGCCACTCCGACATATTCGGTTTAAGGGTACACTAAAGTCCGCAGCGTCGTTCTTGTAATTTCATTAAAAAAGTTATTTATTATAAAATAATAATATTATAAAATATTAATAGGGCAAAATTCTATTTATTTGTTAAATTTGCAATTAGTTTAAAAAATATAATGCCGAGGCTAAGTAGGAAATCTATTTTATTGAGACGTAGGGAAACCAGAAGGGTAATGCCGGTTTTGCGGGAAGATTCTGTCTAAAGATTAGCTGAACAATCCCAAAATACAGAAACACGCACCAGACGCGGCGCGCCGGTTAAATCCAGAAATTGGATTTGCCGAGCAGAGTGCAGAACTTGCAGAAGAAATCTCGAGTTTCGGTCTGAAGAGCAAAATAGGACTACGTTAGAACATAGATTACGAAGGGAAAACTCTCAGATTCGTTCTTCAGAACAAGAAATAAATACCCAAGTACATAGGTCTCGACGGTAAAACCCCCAGGTTCGCTCCGATAAGCAAAATCGGAACACTATTCAACACAGATCAAGACGGGAAAATGATCAGATACGGTCCTCCGAACAAGAAAGAAATACCCATTAGCATAGGTCTCGACGGGAAAACGACCAGGTTCGCTCTTTTGAGCAAAATAGGAACACTGCTCAACACATATAAAGGCGGGAAAATTATCAGATACGGTCCTCCGATCAAGAAAGAAATACCCATGAGCATAGGTCTCGACGTGATAACGCCAAGGTTCGCTCTGTTGAGCAAAATAGGAACACTGGAAAACTCCCAGGTTCGCTCTGCTAATCAAAATAGGAATATTATTCAACACTGATCAATACGGGAAACTGATCAGATACGATCCTCCGAACAAGAAAGGAATACCCAAGAGCATAGGTATCGACGGGCAAAATAGGAACACTATTCAACATAGATCAAGACGGGAAAACCCCCAGGTTCGCTCTGTTGAACATAATAGGAACACAGATCAAGATGGGGAAATGATCAGATACAGTCTTTCAAACAAGAGAGGAATACCAATCAGCATAGGCTTCGGCGGGAAAACTGTTTGACTCGCTCTGTTGAGCTAGAGAGGAATACGCTAGAACATATATCACGCCGCGTGTGAGAACTAACCCTTTAGCATTAAAGTTATTTTGCCAAATATTGTAATGCAACCATGTGCCTTCCTTGTTTTAATTGTTCCTTTTATTGTCGTTCTTGTGCATAACTGTTAAAGCAAAAATCAAACGTTAATGTAAAATTTTATTCATTCGCTGATATTTTCTCAAATTGAACGGGAGGCATTGGTCAAGTAAGTTCTATAATTAACATTCATGTTCATAGATACTAAGTTCTTATTCCTATATTTTAGAGAATAAACCCTCTACACAATTAAATAAGCAAATTGAGGGGTTTTTTTTAGAAAGGCTTCCCGCTAGGAAATATTAGCGCTTCAGTTACTGCCGTAACATTTCTATTTTTTGTGGTTGCGTAATAGTTTGCTTGCATATTCAAAGTATATTTTGAACATAAATCTAATACTGCCGAAGCAGTCATTTGATAAGAACGCAGTTTTGGGAGTCAATTAAAAGTTTGGCGACGTACCTTTGGAGAGTTATTCCAACGTGCAACCCAAAATGATAATTAGCCTTACACATGCATTTTTAACAGTGCCAATTTAAGTTCCTCGAATGCCGGCTATAAATGGGCCGGTGGTTGTCAAAACGCGTTTAGGCTGTGTAATTTTTGGCCCTACTGGAGAGTCCTCCACCACGAAAAAAAGAGCACTACATGCCCACCGTACTAAATACCACGACGACAGCGACATGACCGATATGATGCGTCAATATTTTGAAACAGAGACATGTGGTGTTAAAACCAATACGAAGCCCTTAAAATCAAAAGCTGATGATAGGGCAATGAAAATATTAAACGATACAATTAAACTAAAAGATGGTCGCTACGAATGTGGACTGTTGTGGAAAGAGGAAACAATCAAGTTCCCAGAGAGTTATAACCAGGCAATTAGACGTTTAAAGTTGATTGAGAAGAAGAAGAAGAGAGATCCCGTGTATGCGAAACAATATGATATAAAAATAAAAGAATTAATAGATAAAAAGTACGCGAGACAGCTGAACGCATCAGAAGAAGCGTTGTGTTCAAATTTGACATTTTATTTACCTCATTTCTCCGTATTTAATCAAAACAAACCGGATTTGCGACTTGTCTTTGACGCCGCGGCTAGAGTGCGAGGGATGTCCCTGAATGATGCTCTTTTACCTGGACCAGATATAAATCAACCTCTTATCGATATTCTATTCAAATTCCGAAAAGCTCCTATTGCGGTCACGGGAGATATTGCAGAAATGTTTTTACAAATAGAAACTAGAAAAACTGATCAAGATTGTCAGCGTTTTTTGTGGAGGTCTAACGAAGACCAGCCTATTTCTCATTTTGTCATGCAACGTATGATTTTCGGAGCAACATGTTCACCAACAATTGCTCAATTCGTCAAAAACTACAACGCTGAAAGATATGCCGATTCGAAGAAAAGAGCAGTCCAAGCCATTACAAAAAATCATTATGTCGATGATTATGTAGACTGCTTCCACTCGGAGTAAGAAGCTATCACTGTTCTGCAAGACGTGATTAACATTCATGCTGAGGCAGGATTTAATCTGCGAAAAATCTTATCGAATTCGAAACAAGTCAATGAAATGTTTGGTGGAAACAAATCACCTGTTTTAAAGGACGTATCACCAGACAACTCTGAACGGATCTTAGGCATGTAGTGGGATAGCCAAAAGGACGAGTTCAAATTCGATTTCAAGTTCAACAAAGTTCCCAATGAAATATTGCAACTTCAGCGAAAACCAACTAAAAGGGAGATGTTGAGCATAATAATGTCAGTTTGAGACCCCTTTGGACTGCTAAGGTGTTGATGCAGTCGCTGTGGAAAAGGAGTTTGGGATGGGATGATTAACTGCCTGATGAGCTCTATGGTGGGTGGCTGTCGTGGCTTGAAGAGTTGAAAAAGGTAAGAGACTATAAAATCGCTCGATGTTTTTCTGCAGTAAGAAGAAGCAGCTACACATATTTTGCGATGCTAGCGAGTCGGCAACGGCGGTGGTGGCTAACTGGAGAATTGAGACGCCAGGGGGCGTGCAACTATCGTTTGCTGTTGGGAAGTCCAACTGCGCACCAGCAAAATATGTATCGATGCCTCGGTTAGAGCTGCAGGCAGCGGTCTTCGCTGTTCGATTTAGGTGCCACATCTTAAAATGCTGCGAAGTCGAAGTAGAAAATGTCGTTATGTGGACAGTTAGTAAGGGAAACTTTACGTTCCTCAGAGTCAGCTTTTGTAATAGTTTTATTATTTCTTTCCTTTTTTAATTTTCCGGTAAATTTATCGGCGTAAGTCTTGGAAACGTTTTGTTCCTTAACGGTCACTGTAAAATTTTTTTGTTTCTTCGTGTTTTCATTAAAAATTGAAGCTTTTTGTTCCTTAGACAATTTAGAAACCTTATGTTTCATTGAGTTTTTATTTAAAGTGGAAGTTTTCGGTCCTGAGTAGACTCTCTAGAAACCTTTTGTTTCAAGTGTTTTTATTTTTATACCCGAGAGTACTTGTACAAAAGGTTATTATAACTTTGTTCACATAACGGTTGTTTGTAACAGCAAAAAATAATCGAGATAGATATAGACATATATATACTAAAATGATCAGAATGAAAAGAGGAATCGATTTAGCCCTGACTGTCTGTCCGTTCGTCCGTCCGTCCGTCCGTCTGTCCATGGTTACAATAACTTCAGTAAAAATTTAGATATCTCAATGAAATTTGCTCTTTGGACAGGGTAGGTTGGTATTGAAAATGGTCAAGATCGGTTATTTCGAGCGATTTTGAACTAAGAAATTAGGTATTTATGAAATTTTGAAAAATGGACGTTGCCAAGCCCACTTATGATATAATTTTTGTAACTTGCTAACGGTACGAGGTAGCGCCACATAATTTGATATGCATATTGTTCTTGATATTACTCTTATATTAGTAAAATATTTTTGAAATCAGACCATAACCACGCCCACCTCCTATATAACGGAAAATTTAAAAAATGCAAAACTCCGGTGCAATGGGGTGCAGTGGTGCTTCTGGTTATGCGGTTACAGTTGCACGGCTGTACTCAATCCCTACTCTAACGTCCACGTTCGTGCACCCTGGGCAACGTGAGCAACCCATGTGCGATATACAGTAACCAACCCGTGTGGAGCCATGGGTCGCGTCTAATAGAGAGGGAGCTTTAGCAGAGCCACTCCGACATATTCGGTTTAAGGGTACACTAAAGTCCGCAGCGTCGTTCTTGTAATTTCATTAAAAAAGTTATTTATTATAAAATAATAATATTATAAAATATTAATAGGGCAAAATTCTATTTATTTGTTAAATTTGCAATTAGTTTAAAAAATATAATGCCGAGGCTAAGTAGGAAATCTATTTTATTGAGACGTAGGGAAACCAGAAGGGTAATGCCGGTTTTGCGGGAAGATTCTGTCTAAAGATTAGCTGAACAATCCCAAAATACAGAAACACGCACCAGACGCGGCGCGCCGGTTAAATCCAGAAATTGGATTTGCCGAGCAGAGTGCAGAACTTGCAGAAGAAATCTCGAGTTTCGGTCTGAAGAGCAAAATAGGACTACGTTAGAACATAGATTACGAAGGGAAAACTCTCAGATTCGTTCTTCAGAACAAGAAATAAATACCCAAGTACATAGGTCTCGACGGTAAAACCCCCAGGTTCGCTCCGATAAGCAAAATCGGAACACTATTCAACACAGATCAAGACGGGAAAATGATCAGATACGGTCCTCCGAACAAGAAAGAAATACCCATTAGCATAGGTCTCGACGGGAAAACGACCAGGTTCGCTCTTTTGAGCAAAATAGGAACACTGCTCAACACATATAAAGGCGGGAAAATTATCAGATACGGTCCTCCGATCAAGAAAGAAATACCCATGAGCATAGGTCTCGACGTGATAACGCCAAGGTTCGCTCTGTTGAGCAAAATAGGAACACTGTTCAACACAGATCAAGACGGGAAAACTCCCAGGTTCGCTCTGCTAATCAAAATAGGAATATTATTCAACACTGATCAATACGGGAAACTGATCAGATACGATCCTCCGAACAAGAAAGGAATACCCAAGAGCATAGGTATCGACGGGCAAAATAGGAACACTATTCAACATAGATCAAGACGGGAAAACCCCCAGGTTCGCTCTGTTGAACATAATAGGAACACAGATCAAGATGGGGAAATGATCAGATACAGTCTTTCAAACAAGAGAGGAATACCAATCAGCATAGGCTTCGGCGGGAAAACTGTTTGACTCGCTCTGTTGAGCTAGAGAGGAATACGCTAGAACATATATCACGCCGCGTGTGAGAACTAACCCTTTAGCATTAAAGTTATTTTGCCAAATATTGTAATGCAACCATGTGCCTTCCTTGTTTTAATTGTTCCTTTTATTGTCGTTCTTGTGCATAACTGTTAAAGCAAAAATCAAACGTTAATGTAAAATTTTATTCATTCGCTGATATTTTCTCAAATTGAACGGGAGGCATTGGTCAAGTAAGTTCTATAATTAACATTCATGTTCATAGATACTAAGTTCTTATTCCTATATTTTAGAGAATAAACCCTCTACACAATTAAATAAGCAAATTGAGGGGTTTTTTTTAGAAAGGCTTCCCGCTAGGAAATATTAGCGCTTCAGTTACTGCCGTAACATTTTTATTTTTTGTGGTTGCGTAATAGTTTGCTTGCATATTCAAAGTATATTTTGAACATAAATCTAATACTGCCGAAGCAGTCATTTGATAAGAACGCAGTTTTGGGAGTCAATTAAAAGTTTGGCGACGTACCTTTGGAGAGTTATTCCAACGTGCAACCCAAAATGATAATTAGCCTTACACATGCATTTTTAACAGTGCCAATTTAAGTTCCTCGAATGCCGGCTATAAATGGGCCGGTGGTTGTCAAAACGCGTTTAGGCTGTGTAATTTTTGGCCCTACTGGAGAGTCCTCCACCACGAAAAAAAGAGCACTACATGCCCACCGTACTAAATACCACGACGACAGCGACATGACCGATATGATGCGTCAATATTTTGAAACAGAGACATGTGGTGTTAAAACCAATACGAAGCCCTTAAAATCAAAAGCTGATGATAGGGCAATGAAAATATTAAACGATACAATTAAACTAAAAGATGGTCGCTACGAATGTGGACTGTTGTGGAAAGAGGAAACAATCAAGTTCCCAGAGAGTTATAACCAGGCAATTAGACGTTTAAAGTTGATTGAGAAGAAGAAGAAGAGAGATCCCGTGTATGCGAAACAATATGATATAAAAATAAAAGAATTAATAGATAAAAAGTACGCGAGACAGCTGAACGCATCAGAAGAAGCGTCGTGTTCAAATTTGACATTTTATTTACCTCATTTCTCCGTATTTAATCAAAACAAACCGGATTTGCGACTTGTCTTTGACGCCGCGGCTAGAGTGCGAGGGATGTCCCTGAATGATGCTCTTTTACCTGGACCAGATATAAATCAACCTCTTATCGATATTCTATTCAAATTCCGAAAAGCTCCTATTGCGGTCACGGGAGATATTGCAGAAATGTTTTTACAAATAGAAACTAGAAAAACTGATCAAGATTGTCAGCGTTTTTTGTGGAGGTCTAACGAAGACCAGCCTATTTCTCATTTTGTCATGCAACGTATGATTTTCGGAGCAACATGTTCACCAACAATTGCTCAATTCGTCAAAAACTACAACGCTGAAAGATATGCCGATTCGAAGAAAAGAGCAGTCCAAGCCATTACAAAAAATCATTATGTCGATGATTATGTAGACTGCTTCCACTCGGAGTAAGAAGCTATCACTGTTCTGCAAGACGTGATTAACATTCATGCTGAGGCAGGATTTAATCTGCGAAAAATCTTATCGAATTCGAAACAAGTCAATGAAATGTTTGGTGGAAACAAATCACCTGTTTTAAAGGACGTATCACCAGACAACTCTGAACGGATCTTAGGCATGTAGTGGGATAGCCAAAAGGACGAGTTCAAATTCGATTTCAAGTTCAACAAAGTTCCCAATGAAATATTGCAACTTCAGCGAAAACCAACTAAAAGGGAGATGTTGAGCATAATAATGTCAGTTTGAGACCCCTTTGGACTGCTAAGGTGTTGATGCAGTCGCTGTGGAAAAGGAGTTTGGGATGGGATGATTAACTGCCTGATGAGCTCTATGGTGGGTGGCTGTCGTGGCTTGAAGAGTTGAAAAAGGTAAGAGACTATAAAATCGCTCGATGTTTTTCTGCAGTAAGAAGAAGCAGCTACACATATTTTGCGATGCTAGCGAGTCGGCAACGGCGGTGGTGGCTAACTGGAGAATTGAGACGCCAGGGGGCGTGCAACTATCGTTTGCTGCTGGGAAGTCCAACTGCGCACCAGCAAAATATGTATCGATGCCTCGGTTAGAGCTGCAGGCAGCGGTCTTCGCTGTTCGATTTAGGTGCCACATCTTAAAATGCTGCGAAGTCGAAGTAGAAAATGTCGTTATGTGGACAGTTAGTAAGGGAAACTTTACGTTCCTCAGAGTCAGCTTTTGTAATAGTTTTATTATTTCTTTCCTTTTTTAATTTTCCGGTAAATTTATCGGCGTAAGTCTTGGAAACGTTTTGTTCCTTAACGGTCACTGTAAAATTTTTTTGTTTCTTCGTGTTTTCATTAAAAATTGAAGCTTTTTGTTCCTTAGACAATTTAGAAACCTTATGTTTCATTGAGTTTTTATTTAAAGTGGAAGCTTTTCGGTCCTGAGTAGACTCTCTAGAAACCTTTTGTTTCAAGTGTTTTTATTTTTATACCCGAGAGTACTTGTACAAAAGGTTATTATAACTTTGTTCACATAACGGTTGTTTGTAACAGCAAAAAATAATCGAGATAGATATAGACATATATATACTAAAATGATCAGAATGAAAAGAGGAATCGATTTAGCCCTGACTGTCTGTCCGTTCGTCCGTCCGTCCGTCCGTCTGTCCATGGTTACAATAACTTCAGTAAAAATTTAGATATCTCAATGAAATTTGCTCTTTGGACAGGGTAGGTTGGTATTGAAAATGGTCAAGATCGGTTATTTCGAGCGATTTTGAACTAAGAAATTAGGTATTTATGAAATTTTGAAAAATGGACGTTGCCAAGCCCACTTATGATATAATTTTTGTAACTTGCTAACGGTACGAGGTAGCGCCACATAATTTGATATGCATATTGTTCTTGATATTACTCTTATATTAGTAAAATATTTTTGAAATCAGACCATAACCACGCCCACCTCCTATATAACGGAAAATTTAAAAAATGCAAAACTCCGGTGCAATGGGGTGCAGTGGTGCTTCTGGTTATGCGGTTACAGTTGCACGGCTGTACTCAATCCCTACTCTAACGTCCACGTTCGTGCACCCTGGGCAACGTGAGCAACCCATGTGCGATATACAGTAACCAACCCGTGTGGAGCCATGGGTCGCGTCTAATAGAGAGGGAGCTTTAGCAGAGCCACTCCGACATATTCGGTTTAAGGGTACACTAAAGTCCGCAGCGTCGTTCTTGTAATTTCATTAAAAAAGTTATTTATTATAAAATAATAATATTATAAAATATTAATAGGGCAAAATTCTATTTATTTGTTAAATTTGCAATTAGTTTAAAAAATATAATGCCGAGGCTAAGTAGGAAATCTATTTTATTGAGACGTAGGGAAACCAGAAGGGTAATGCCGGTTTTGCGGGAAGATTCTGTCTAAAGATTAGCTGAACAATCCCAAAATACAGAAACACGCACCAGACGCGGCGCGCCGGTTAAATTCAGAAATTGGATTTGCCGAGCAGAGTGCAGAACTTGCAGAAGAAATCTCGAGTTTCGGTCTGAAGAGCAAAATAGGACTACGTTAGAACATAGATTACGAAGGGAAAACTCTCAGATTCGTTCTTCAGAACAAGAAATAAATACCCAAGTACATAGGTCTCGACGGTAAAACCCCCAGGTTCGCTCCGATAAGCAAAATCGGAACACTATTCAACACAGATCAAGACGGGAAAATGATCAGATACGGTCCTCCGAACAAGAAAGAAATACCCATTAGCATAGGTCTCGACGGAAAAACGACCAGGTTCGCTCTTTTGAGCAAAATAGGAACACTGCTCAACACATATAAAGGCGGGAAAATTATCAGATACGGTCCTCCGATCAAGAAAGAAATACCCATGAGCATAGGTCTCGACGTGATAACGCCAAGGTTCGCTCTGTTGAGCAAAATAGGAACACTGTTCAACACAGATCAAGACGGGAAAACTCCCAGGTTCGCTCTGCTTATCAAAATAGGAATATTATTCAACACTGATCAAGACGGGAAACTGATCAGATACGATCCTCCGGACAAGAAAGGAATACCCAAGAGCATAGGTATCGACGGGCAAAATAGGAACACTGTTCAACATAGATCAAAACGGGAAAACCCCCAGGTTGGCTCTGTTGAACAAAATAGGAACACAAATCAAGACGGGGAAATGATCAGATACAGTCTTTCAAACAAGAGAGGAATACCAATCAGCATAGGCTTCGGCGGGAAAACTGTTTGACTCGCTCTGTTGAGCTAGAGAGGAATACGCTAGAACACATATCACGCCGCGAGTGAGAACTAACCCTTAAGCATTAAAGTTATTTTGCCAAATATTGTAATACAACCATGTGCCTTCCTTGTTTTCATTGTTCCTTTTATTGTCGTTGTTGTGCATAACTGTTAAAGCAAAAATCAAACGTTAATGTAAAATTTTATTCATTCGCTGATATTTTCTCAAATTGAACGGGAGGCATTGGTCAAGTAAGTTCTATAATTAACATTCATGTTCATAGATACTAAGTTCTTATTCCTATATTTTAGAGAATAAACCCTCTACACAATTAAATAAGCAAATTGAGGGGTTTTTTTAGAAAGGCTTCCCGCTAGGAAATATTAGCGCTTCAGTTACTGCCGTAACATTTTTATTTTTTGTGGTTGCGTAATAGTTTGCTTGCATATTCAAAGTATATTTTGAACATAAATCTAATACTGCCGAAGCAGTCATTTGATAAGAACGCAGTTTTGGGAGTCAATTAAAAGTTTGGCGACGTACCTTTGGAGAGTTATTCCAACGTGCAACCCAAAATGATAATTAGCCTTACACATGCATTTTTAACAGTGCCAATTTAAGTTCCTCGAATGCCGGCTATAAATGGGCCGGTGGTTGTCAAAACGCGTTTAGGCTGTGTAATTTTTGGCCCTACTGGAGAGTCCTCCACCACGAAAAAAAGAGCACTACATGCCCACCGTACTAAATACCACGACGACAGCGACATGACCGATATGATGCGTCAATATTTTGAAACAGAGACATGTGGTGTTAAAACCAATACGAAGCCCTTAAAATCAAAAGCTGATGATAGGGCAATGAAAATATTAAACGATACAATTAAACTAAAAGATGGTCGCTACGAATGTGGACTGTTGTGGAAAGAGGAAACAATCAAGTTCCCAGAGAGTTATAACCAGGCAATTAGACGTTTAAAGTTGATTGAGAAGAAGAAGAAGAGAGATCCCGTGTATGCGAAACAATATGATATAAAAATAAAAGAATTAATAGATAAAAAGTACGCGAGACAGCTGAACGCATCAGAAGAAGCGTCGTGTTCAAATTTGACATTTTATTTACCTCATTTCTCCGTATTTAATCAAAACAAACCGGATTTGCGACTTGTCTTTGACGCCGCGGCTAGAGTGCGAGGGATGTCCCTGAATGATGCTCTTTTACCTGGACCAGATATAAATCAACCTCTTATCGATATTCTATTCAAATTCCGAAAAGCTCCTATTGCGGTCACGGGAGATATTGCAGAAATGTTTTTACAAATGGAAACTAGAAAAACTGATCAAGATTGTCAGCGTTTTTTGTGGAGGTCTAACGAAGACCAGCCTATTTCTCATTTTGTCATGCAACGTATGATTTTCGGAGCAACATGTTCACCAACAATTGCTCAATTCGTCAAAAACTACAACGCTGAAAGATATGCCGATTCGAAGAAAAGAGCAGTCCAAGCCATTACAAAAAATCATTATGTCGATGATTATGTAGACTGCTTCCACTCGGAGTAAGAAGCTATCACTGTTCTGCAAGACGTGATTAACATTCATGCTGAGGCAGGATTTAATCTGCGAAAAATCTTATCGAATTCGAAACAAGTCAATGAAATGTTTGGTGGAAACAAATCACCTGTTACAAAGGACGTATCACCAGACAACTCTGAACGGATCTTAGGCATGTAGTGGGATAGCCAAAAGGACGAGTTCAAATTCGATTTCAAGTTCAACAAAGTTCCCAATGAAATATTGCAACTTCTGCGAAAACCAACTAAAAGGGAGATGTTGAGCATAATAATGTCAGTTTGTGACCCCTTTGGACTGCTAAGGTGTTGATGCAGTCGCTGTGGAAAAGGAGTTTGGGATGGGATGATTAACTGCCTGATGAGCTCTATGGTGGGTGGCTGTCGTGGCTTGAAGAGTTGAAAAAGGTAAGAGACTATAAAACCGCTCGATGTTTTTCTGCAGTAAGAAGAAGCAGCTACATTTAGTTTGCGATGCTAGCGAGTCGGCAACGGCGGTGGTGGCTAACTGGAGAATTGAGACGCCAGGGGGCGTGCAACTATCGTTTGCTGCTGGGAAGTCCAACTGCGCACCAGCAAAATATGTATCGATGCCTCGGTTAGAGCTGCAGGCAGCGGTCTTCGCTGTTCGATTAAGGTGCTACATCTTAAAATGCTGCGAAGTCGAAGTAGAAAATGTCGTTAGGTGGACAGACTCGACTACGGTGGTGAGATGGATTAACTCAGATGCATATACATATAAGCAGTTTGTTGCCAATCGTTTGGCCGAAATTTTAGAATCGTCGCATGCAGTGGACTGGAGATGGGTTCCTGGTACGCTCAATCCTGCTGATGATGGAACGAGATGCACCCAATACGACCCGGATGGACGTTGGAAAAATTGTCCGAAATTTCTAAAGCTGCCTTCCAGTGACTGGCCGTCGGAAAATACTTCGCTCGATTGTGGCCTGGCAAGGTGCGCTGATCAAGAGGTTCGCACCAAGTATATAGGGATCGCTCATCGCAAATACTGCCAGCTTTATGATCTGTCACGCTTTTCAAGTTACACTCGACTCAAGAGAACAATCTCATGGGTTAGAAGGTATGTTTTTAATTTGAATATGAAAACTAAACAGCAGCCGTTGGCTAGTGGTCAGCTTACCGCAAATGAAGAAGACGACGCTGAGAAACTACTCATAAAATGTTCTCAACGAGATGCATTCAACGAAGAATATCTGCAGTTGCGAGGTGGTCACCCTGTTAGCGCAAGTAGCTCATTGAAAATGCTTTGCCCATTTATTGACGAAAATTGCCTTATTAGATGTAACGGACGTATCGAGAATGCACTAAATTTACGATTACAAACAAAGCGGGTGCTTAAAGGGTAGTGAAGTGCAACGCGACGGCTGATCTTCGGATGTGATGCCTTTCACCTCTCACTATCAATCTCCTCCTTTTCCTTCACGCTTGGTAGCACTGTTAACCTAATAACCACCTCTCTTTCACGATCAATAAAAGACTTTTGTCAAATAACCAGCATGCTTATCTAAAGGGAAGGTCCACAGACACTGCGCTACATTCCCTAGTGAGCTACATTGAGAGATCGTTTAGTTACAAAGAATTTTGCCTCGTAGCTTTTCTTGACATTGAGGGAGCTTTTAACAACATTAATCCGGGGGCCATAACTCAGGCCTTAAGAGGACTCGGTGTAGAAAACTCCCTGGTTGAATTTATAGAGCAAATGCTCTTAGGTAGAAAGATTACAGCAGAAGTCGGCGCAAACCGTGTTTCGAGGCATGTGTCTCGCGGAACGCCACAGGGTGGTGTACTTTCACCCCTACTCTGGAATCTAACTGTAAATTCACTCTTGCGGGAGACGGAATGGGGTGCCGCCAGGGTTGTCGAATATGCAGATGATATCGCCATAGCATACATGGGCAAGTTCCCGCAGACCTTGTGTGATTTGATGCAAGGAACACTCCGCGCTGTAGGGAACTGCTCTACGCAATGTGGCCTTAGCGTCAACTCGGAAAAGGTGGAGTTGGTACTCTTCACTAGAAAATATGAGACACCGGAGTTAATTACTCCGGCACTGAATGGTATTCGTTTAAATCTAAAGAAGGAAGCCAAGTTTCTTGGCGTCACACTAGATATGAAACTAAGCTGGAGAAATAATATTGTCCAGCGCACTGAAAAGGCTTCTGTGGCCCTATACTCCTGCAAAAGGGCCATTGGAAAGAAATGGGGTCTAAATCCAAGCGTATGCCGCTGGATCTATACAGCGGTAGTAAGACCAATTCTTCTTTATGGAGTCATCGTATGGTGGCCTGCCTTGAGCAAAAATGCTAACCTCAATCCACTTAGTAAAGTACAAAGAGCCAGTATTATCTGCATTAGCGGAGCTTTACGAACAACACCAAACGACGCCTTGAATGTTTTTCTGGACCTTCTACTCCTCGACTTAGTGGGTCAACAGATGGCGGCTCTTGCCGCGCTTCGACTAAGAGAGACATATCAATGGGAGTCTACCCTATGTGGGCACTCAAGCATACTGAGTAAGTATAGCTTCCTTCCGGACTGCACTGATCGCTGCGTCGATACCATGGTCCCAGACAGAAACTTCGCGATGTTGATTCCAGGTAGGGAGGAGTGGTCTAAAAATTTCTATACCCCACCTGGAAGTATTACGGTGTTCACAGATGGTTCGAAGCTGAATGGCAGTGGGAGGAGGGGTCTTCTCGCGAGTCTCATCTCTGAGCTGTTCTTTTAGCCTGCCGGATCACTGTAGTGTTTTTCAAGCTGAGGTTTCAGCCATTAAGGAGGCTGTGGACACGTTGCAAACCGTCTTAAAAGTCAACAACGTTTTTATATTTAGCGATAGCCAAGCGGCAATTAGAGCAGTGAGCTCAGCTGCGATAACTTCAAAGATTGTACTCGACTGCCGCCGATCTCTTCAGGAGATGGCTAAGCAGAACAGACTAAACCTCATCTGGGTTCCAGGCCACACGGACATCGAGGGTAACTGTATAGCTGATGAACTTGCGAGGGAAGGAACAACCAAGCAGATTCTTCCTGGTAAAGAACGCATTGGTATGCCCTTTGGTACTTGCAGGCTGCTCTCAAAAGAATATGCTTATGCTCGTGCGAATGAGAGGTGGGCACAGACCACGACTTGTAGGATATGTAGGCAGATTTGGCCTAGATGGGATCGTAAACGGTCGCGTGGTCTGTACACCTTAAAACGGGATGATATATCTCAGGTCATTGGAGCCCTTACGGGGCACTGCCTCATAGGCAACCACGCGGGGCATCTCGGTGTACCCTCTCACAGATGCTGTAGAAGCTGCAAAAATTATGAAGAGGAGGAAACTGTTCTCCATCTTCTATGCAATTGTCCAGCGCTAGCAAGAAGCAGGCTACGCTTTCTAGGGGTACCACTTTTTGGAGACCTCGGAGAATTAGGTTCTATAGACCCAAGATTCTTGGCGAGATTCGTCAAGAGCTCAAAATGGTTCAGCAAAGGGGAATGAACACTTAGCTAGGGGTATCACAACGGGCCTCCAATCATGGCCTAAGTGGGTCGCTGAAGCAACGGTGACAGCCACACATACCATACCATACCAACAAAGCGGCCATTAATATTACCAAAAAATTCTGATTTAACGAGATTGCTAGTAGCAATATATCATCAACGTTTCCATCACATATACCATCAAGTAACAATCAAAGAAATACGGCGTAAATATTGGATTCCGGCCTTGCAAGTGTTGGTAAATAATGTCAGGGCGGGATGTAATACCTGCAAGTTACGAAGAGCGACACCACTTCAGCCCATTATGGCGCCACTGCCGGTTGACAGGGTCACCTCATTTGTTCGGGCATTCTCATATACCGGACTCGATTATTTTGGGCCGGTGGAAGTCACTGTCGCGCGTCGAAAAGAGAAAAAGTGGATCGCACTCTTCACTTGTTTAAGTGTCCGAGCTGTTCATTTGGAAATCGCGACAGACCTGAGCAGCGATGCGTGCATAGTTTGCATTAGAAACTTTATAAACCGACGTGGTGTTCCGGTACAAATCCGTAGCGATAACGGAACGAATTTTGTTGGCATCACGAAGGAGCTAGGTAATGAAGAAAATTTTTTGGACCATGATGCTATAACTGCAGCCCTCGCACCATTGGGCATAAAGTGGAAATACAATAAGCCGGCTGATCCCAGTGCAGGAGGAGCATGGGAGAGACTAGCTCAGTCGGTGAAACGAGCCTTGAACTGTATGCTGAAGGAGGATGCTCCCAAGCCCGAAATGCTCTATAGTCTGTTGGTCGAGTCAGAGAATATAGTAAACTCGAGGCCACTCACGCATTTGCCTGTGACGCCGAGCGAGCCTGAACCACTTACTCCTAACCACTTTTTAATTGGTTGTACAAATTCAACGCAAACTCCATCGCCATATGAACATCGTTTGTGTTCACTACGGAAGCAATGGCGTTTCCTGCAAAATATGAAAAACCTCTTCTGGAAACGTTGGGTGAGGGAGTATTTGCCAGAGCTAACTCGTCGGACGAAATGGAATCGCCCATCAAAGCCGTTAAGCACCGGGAGTCTCGTCCTCATTTGTGAAGCTGGCTTGCCTAGATCGAAATGGCGCAGGGGCAGAGTATTGAGCCTACGCGTTGGTCCGAATGGAGTCGCCAGATCAGCAGAAGTGAAGACAACCAGCGGAACGTTCCCGTAGTCGGGAGACGATTCACGGGGTAGGCGAAGTGAGAACTAACCCTTCAGCATTAAAGTTATTTTGCCAAATATTGTAATGCAACCATGTGCCTTCCTTGTTTTCATTGTTCCTTTTATTGTCGTTCTTGTGCATAACTGTTAAAGCAAAAATCAAACGTTAATGTAAAATTTTATTCATTCGCTGATATTTTCTCAAATTGAACGGGAGGCCTTGGTCAAGTAATTCTATAATTAACATTCATGTTCATTGATACTAAGTTCTTCTTTCTATATTTTAGAGAATAAACCCTCTACACAGTTAAATAAGCAAATTGAGGTGTTTTATTTTAGAAAGGCTTCCCGCTAGGAAACATTAGCGCTTCAGTTACTGCCGTAACACCGCGTAAATCCACAAATACGTTCTGATGAACAATCTCGCAACAATATTGCACATATAACTCTTCGTAGTATACATGATTATAGGAGTTTACAACGTCTTCGTATCCGTATAAAAAGGAATTAAGTTCGCACAGATCCAGAAAGCAGGGAAAATGAACGTGTTCGTCGGCGAATTATAAGGAGAGAAGCAAGGTTCCGAACAAGAAAGAAATACCCATTAGCATAGGTCTCGACGGGAAAACGACCAGGTTCGCTCTTTTGAGCAAAATAGGAACACTGCTCAACACATATAAAGGCGGGAAAATTATCAGATACGGTCCTCCGATCAAGAAAGAAATACCCATGAGCATAGGTCTCGACGTGATAACGCCAAGGTTCGCTCTGTTGAGCAAAATAGGAACACTGTTCAACACAGATCAAGACGGGAAAACTCCCAGGTTCGCTCTGCTAATCAAAATAGGAATATTATTCAACACTGATCAATACGGGAAACTGATCAGATACGATCCTCCGAACAAGAAAGGAATACCCAAGAGCATAGGTATCGACGGGCAAAATAGGAACACTATTCAACATAGATCAAGACGGGAAAACCCCCAGGTTCGCTCTGTTGAACATAATAGGAACACAGATCAAGATGGGGAAATGATCAGATACAGTCTTTCAAACAAGAGAGGAATACCAATCAGCATAGGCTTCGGCGGGAAAACTGTTTGACTCGCTCTGTTGAGCTAGAGAGGAATACGCTAGAACATATATCACGCCGCGTGTGAGAACTAACCCTTTAGCATTAAAGTTATTTTGCCAAATATTGTAATGCAACCATGTGCCTTCCTTGTTTTAATTGTTCCTTTTATTGTCGTTCTTGTGCATAACTGTTAAAGCAAAAATCAAACGTTAATGTAAATTTTTATTCATTCGCTGATATTTTCTCAAATTGAACGGGAGGCATTGGTCAAGTAAGTTCTATAATTAACATTCATGTTCATAGATACTAAGTTCTTATTCCTATATTTTAGAGAATAAACCCTCTACACAATTAAATAAGCAAATTGAGGGGTTTTTTTTAGAAAGGCTTCCCGCTAGGAAATATTAGCGCTTCAGTTACTGCCGTAACATTTTTATTTTTTGTGGTTGCGTAATAGTTTGCTTGCATATTCAAAGTATATTTTGAACATAAATCTAATACTGCCGAAGCAGTCATTTGATAAGAACGCAGTTTTGGGAGTCAATTAAAAGTTTGGCGACGTACCTTTGGAGAGTTATTCCAACGTGCAACCCAAAATGATAATTAGCCTTACACATGCATTTTTAACAGTGCCAATTTAAGTTCCTCGAATGCCGGCTATAAATGGGCCGGTGGTTGTCAAAACGCGTTTAGGCTGTGTAATTTTTGGCCCTACTGGAGAGTCCTCCACCACGAAAAAAAGAGCACTACATGCCCACCGTACTAAATACCACGACGACAGCGACATGACCGATATGATGCGTCAATATTTTGAAACAGAGACATGTGGTGTTAAAACCAATACGAAGCCCTTAAAATCAAAAGCTGATGATAGGGCAATGAAAATATTAAACGATACAATTAAACTAAAAGATGGTCGCTACGAATGTGGACTGTTGTGGAAAGAGGAAACAATCAAGTTCCCAGAGAGTTATAACCAGGCAATTAGACGTTTAAAGTTGATTGAGAAGAAGAAGAAGAGAGATCCCGTGTATGCGAAACAATATGATATAAAAATAAAAGAATTAATAGATAAAAAGTACGCGAGACAGCTGAACGCATCAGAAGAAGCGTCGTGTTCAAATTTGACATTTTATTTACCTCATTTCTCCGTATTTAATCAAAACAAACCGGATTTGCGACTTGTCTTTGACGCCGCGGCTAGAGTGCGAGGGATGTCCCTGAATGATGCTCTTTTACCTGGACCAGATATAAATCAACCTCTTATCGATATTCTATTCAAATTCCGAAAAGCTCCTATTGCGGTCACGGGAGATATTGCAGAAATGTTTTTACAAATAGAAACTAGAAAAACTGATCAAGATTGTCAGCGTTTTTTGTGGAGGTCTAACGAAGACCAGCCTATTTCTCATTTTGTCATGCAACGTATGATTTTCGGAGCAACATGTTCACCAACAATTGCTCAATTCGTCAAAAACTACAACGCTGAAAGATATGCCGATTCGAAGAAAAGAGCAGTCCAAGCCATTACAAAAAATCATTATGTCGATGATTATGTAGACTGCTTCCACTCGGAGTAAGAAGCTATCACTGTTCTGCAAGACGTGATTAACATTCATGCTGAGGCAGGATTTAATCTGCGAAAAATCTTATCGAATTCGAAACAAGTCAATGAAATGTTTGGTGGAAACAAATCACCTGTTTTAAAGGACGTATCACCAGACAACTCTGAACGGATCTTAGGCATGTAGTGGGATAGCCAAAAGGACGAGTTCAAATTCGATTTCAAGTTCAACAAAGTTCCCAATGAAATATTGCAACTTCAGCGAAAACCAACTAAAAGGGAGATGTTGAGCATAATAATGTCAGTTTGAGACCCCTTTGGACTGCTAAGGTGTTGATGCAGTCGCTGTGGAAAAGGAGTTTGGGATGGGATGATTAACTGCCTGATGAGCTCTATGGTGGGTGGCTGTCGTGGCTTGAAGAGTTGAAAAAGGTAAGAGACTATAAAATCGCTCGATGTTTTTCTGCAGTAAGAAGAAGCAGCTACACATATTTTGCGATGCTAGCGAGTCGGCAACGGCGGTGGTGGCTAACTGGAGAATTGAGACGCCAGGGGGCGTGCAACTATCGTTTGCTGTTGGGAAGTCCAACTGCGCACCAGCAAAATATGTATCGATGCCTCGGTTAGAGCTGCAGGCAGCGGTCTTCGCTGTTCGATTTAGGTGCCACATCTTAAAATGCTGCGAAGTCGAAGTAGAAAATGTCGTTATGTGGACAGTTAGTAAGGGAAACTTTACGTTCCTCAGAGTCAGCTTTTGTAATAGTTTTATTATTTCTTTCCTTTTTTAATTTTCCGGTAAATTTATCGGCGTAAGTCTTGGAAACGTTTTGTTCCTTAACGGTCACTGTAAAATTTTTTTGTTTCTTCGTGTTTTCATTAAAAATTGAAGCTTTTTGTTCCTTAGACAATTTAGAAACCTTATGTTTCATTGAGTTTTTATTTAAAGTGGAAGTTTTCGGTCCTGAGTAGACTCTCTAGAAACCTTTTGTTTCAAGTGTTTTTATTTTTATACCCGAGAGTACTTGTACAAAAGGTTATTATAACTTTGTTCACATAACGGTTGTTTGTAACAGCAAAAAATAATCGAGATAGATATAGACATATATATACTAAAATGATCAGAATGAAAAGAGGAATCGATTTAGCCCTGACTGTCTGTCCGTTCGTCCGTCCGTCCGTCCGTCTGTCCATGGTTACAATAACTTCAGTAAAAATTTAGATATCTCAATGAAATTTGCTCTTTGGACAGGGTAGGTTGGTATTGAAAATGGTCAAGATCGGTTATTTCGAGCGATTTTGAACTAAGAAATTAGGTATTTATGAAATTTTGAAAAATGGACGTTGCCAAGCCCACTTATGATATAATTTTTGTAACTTGCTAACGGTACGAGGTAGCGCCACATAATTTGATATGCATATTGTTCTTGATATTACTCTTATATTAGTAAAATATTTTTGAAATCAGACCATAACCACGCCCACCTCCTATATAACGGAAAATTTAAAAAATGCAAAACTCCGGTGCAATGGGGTGCAGTGGTGCTTCTGGTTATGCGGTTACAGTTGCACGGCTGTACTCAATCCCTACTCTAACGTCCACGTTCGTGCACCCTGGGCAACGTGAGCAACCCATGTGCGATATACAGTAACCAACCCGTGTGGAGCCATGGGTCGCGTCTAATAGAGAGGGAGCTTTAGCAGAGCCACTCCGACATATTCGGTTTAAGGGTACACTAAAGTCCGCAGCGTCGTTCTTGTAATTTCATTAAAAAAGTTATTTATTATAAAATAATAATATTATAAAATATTAATAGGGCAAAATTCTATTTATTTGTTAAATTTGCAATTAGTTTAAAAAATATAATGCCGAGGCTAAGTAGGAAATCTATTTTATTGAGACGTAGGGAAACCAGAAGGGTAATGCCGGTTTTGC
Organism: Philophylla caesio; assembly: GCA_963971545.1. NCBI lineage: Eukaryota > Metazoa > Arthropoda > Insecta > Diptera > Tephritidae > Philophylla > Philophylla caesio. Next base: position 62,997,594 of record OZ020605.1, read on the forward strand.
GGGAAGATTCTGTCTAAAGATTAGCTGAACAATCCCAAAATACAGAAACACGCACCAGACGCGGCGCGCCGGTTAAATTCAGAAATTGGATTTGCCGAGCAGAGTGCAGAACTTGCAGAAGAAATCTCGAGTTTCGGTCTGAAGAGCAAAATAGGACTACGTTAGAACATAGATTACGAAGGGAAAACTCTCAGATTCGTTCTTCAGAACAAGAAATAAATACCCAAGTACATAGGTCTCGACGGTAAAACCCCCAGGTTCGCTCCGATAAGCAAAATCGGAACACTATTCAACACAGATCAAGACGGGAAAATGATCAGATACGGTCCTCCGAACAAGAAAGAAATACCCATTAGCATAGGTCTCGACGGAAAAACGACCAGGTTCGCTCTTTTGAGCAAAATAGGAACACTGCTCAACACATATAAAGGCGGGAAAATTATCAGATACGGTCCTCCGATCAAGAAAGAAATACCCATGAGCATAGGTCTCGACGTGATAACGCCAAGGTTCGCTCTGTTGAGCAAAATAGGAACACTGTTCAACACAGATCAAGACGGGAAAACTCCCAGGTTCGCTCTGCTTATCAAAATAGGAATATTATTCAACACTGATCAAGACGGGAAACTGATCAGATACGATCCTCCGGACAAGAAAGGAATACCCAAGAGCATAGGTATCGACGGGCAAAATAGGAACACTGTTCAACATAGATCAAAACGGGAAAACCCCCAGGTTGGCTCTGTTGAACAAAATAGGAACACAAATCAAGACGGGGAAATGATCAGATACAGTCTTTCAAACAAGAGAGGAATACCAATCAGCATAGGCTTCGGCGGGAAAACTGTTTGACTCGCTCTGTTGAGCTAGAGAGGAATACGCTAGAACACATATCACGCCGCGAGTGAGAACTAACCCTTAAGCATTAAAGTTATTTTGCCAAATATTGTAATACAACCATGTGCCTTCCTTGTTTTCATTGTTCCTTTTATTGTCGTTGTTGTGCATAACTGTTAAAGCAAAAATCAAACGTTAATGTAAAATTTTATTCATTCGCTGATATTTTCTCAAATTGAACGGGAGGCATTGGTCAAGTAAGTTCTATAATTAACATTCATGTTCATAGATACTAAGTTCTTATTCCTATACTTTAGAGAATAAACCCTCTACACAATTAAATAAGCAAATTGAGGGGTTTTATTTTAGAAAGGCTTCCCGCTAGGAAATATTAGCGCTTCAGTTACTGCCGTAACATTTTTATTCTTTGTGGTTGCGTAATAGTTTGCTTTCATATTCAAAGTATATTTTGAACATAAATCTAATACTGCCGAAGCAGGCATTTGAAAAGAACGCAGTTTTGGAAGTCAATCAAAAGTTTGGCGACGTACCTTTGAAGAGTTATTCCAACGTGCAACCCAAAATGATAATTAGCCTTACACATGCATTTTTAACAGTGCCAATTGAAGTTCCTCGAATGCCGGCTATAAATGGGCCGGTGGTTGTCAAAACGCGTTTAGGCTGGGTAATTTTTGGCCCCACTGGAGAGTCCTCCACCACGAAAAAAAAGAGCACTACATGCCCACCGTACTAAATACCACGACGACAGCGACATGACCGATATGATGCGTCAATATTTTGAAACAGAGACATGCGGTGTTAAAACCAATACGAAGCCCTTAAAATCAAAAGCTGATGATAGGGCAATGAAAATATTAAACGATACAATAAAACTAAAAGATGGTCGCTACGAATGTGGACTGTTGTGGAAAGAGGAAACAATCAAGTTCCCAGAGAGTTATAACCAGGCAATTAGACGTTTAAAGTTGATTGAGAAGAAGAATAAGAGAGATCCCGTGTATGCGAAACAATATGATATAAAAATAAAAGAATTAATAGATAAAAAGTACGCGAGACAGTTGAACGCATCAGAAGAAGCGCCGTGTTCAAATTTGACATTTTATTTACCTCATTTCTCCGTATTTAATCAAATTTGCGACTTGTCTTTGACGCCGCGGCTAGAGTGCGAGGGATGTCCCTGAATGATGCTCTTTTACCTGGACCAGATATAAATCAACCTCTTATCGATAGTCTATTCAAATTCCGAAAAGCTCCTATTGCGGTCACGGGAGATATTGCAGAAATGTTTTTACAAATGGAAACTAGAAAAACTGATCAAGATTGTCAGCGTTTTTTGTGGAGGTCTAACGAAGACCAGCCTATTTCTCATTTTGTCATGCAACGTATGATTTTCGGAGCAACATGTTCACCAACAATTGCTCAATTCGTCAAAAACTACAACGCTGAAAGATATGCCGATTCGAAGAAAAGAGCAGTCCAAGCCATTACAAAAAATCATTATGTCGATGATTATGTAGACTGCTTCCACTCGGAGTAAGAAGCTATCACTGTTCTGCAAGACGTGATTAACATTCATGCTGAGGCAGGATTTAATCTGCGAAAAATCTTATCGAATTCGAAACAAGTCAATGAAATGTTTGGTGGAAACAAATCACCTGTTACAAAGGACGTATCACCAGACAACTCTGAACGGATCTTAGGCATGTAGTGGGATAGCCAAAAGAACGAGTTCAAATTCGATTTCAAGTTCAACAAAGTTCCCAATGAAATATTGCAACTTCTGCGAAAACCAACTAAAAGGGAGATGTTGAGCATAATAATGTCAGTTTGTGACCCCTTTGGACTGCTAAGGTGTTGATGCAGTCGCTGTGGAAAAGGAGTTTGGGACGGGATGATTAACTGCCTGATGAGCTCTATGGTGGGTGGCTGTCGTGGCTTGAAGAGTTGAAAAAGGTAAGAGACTATAAAACCGCTCGATGTTTTTCTGCAGTAAGAAGAAGCAGCTACATTTAGTTTGCGATGCTAGCGAGTCGGCAACGGCGGTGGTGGCTAACTGGAGAATTGAGACGCCAGGGGGCGTGCAACTATCGTTTGCTGCTGGGAAGTCCAACTGCGCACCAGCAAAATATGTATCGATGCCTCGGTTAGAGCTGCAGGCAGCGGTCTTCGCTGTTCGATTAAGGTGCTACATCTTAAAATGCTGCGAAGTCGAAGTAGAAAATGTCGTTAGGTGGACAGACTCGACTACGGTGGTGAGATGGATTAACTCAGATGCATATACATATAAGCAGTTTGTTGCCAATCGTTTGGCCGAAATTTTAGAATCGTCGCATGCAGTGGACTGGAGATGGGTTCCTGGTACGCTCAATCCTGCTGATGATGGAACGAGATGCACCCAATACGACCCGGATGGACGTTGGAAAAATTGTCCGAAATTTCTAAAGCTGCCTTCCAGTGACTGGCCGTCGGAAAATACTTCGCTCGATTGTGGCCTGGCAAGGTGCGCTGATCAAGAGGTTCGCACCAAGTATATAGGGATCGCTCATCGCAAATACTGCCAGCTTTATGATCTGTCACGCTTTTCAAGTTACACTCGACTCAAGAGAACAATCTCATGGGTTAGAAGGTATGTTTTTAATTTGAATATGAAAACTAAACAGCAGCCGTTGGCTAGTGGTCAGCTTACCGCAAATGAAGAAGACGACGCTGAGAAACTACTCATAAAATGTTCTCAACGAGATGCATTCAACGAAGAATATCTGCAGTTGCGAGGTGGTCACCCTGTTAGCGCAAGTAGCTCATTGAAAATGCTTTGCCCATTTATTGACGAAAATTGCCTTATTAGATGTAACGGACGTATCGAGAATGCACTAAATTTACGATTACAAACAAAGCGGGTGCTTAAAGGGTAGTGAAGTGCAACGCGACGGCTGATCTTCGGATGTGATGCCTTTCACCTCTCACTATCAATCTCCTCCTTTTCCTTCACGCTTGGTAGCACTGTTAACCTAATAACCACCTCTCTTTCACGATCAATAAAAGACTTTTGTCAAATAACCAGCATGCTTATCTAAAGGGAAGGTCCACAGACACTGCGCTACATTCCCTAGTGAGCTACATTGAGAGATCTTTTAGTTACAAAGAATTTTGCCTCGTAGCTTTTCTTGACATTGAGGGAGCTTTTAACAACATTAATCCGGGGGCCATAACTCAGGCCTTAAGAGGACTCGGTGTAGAAAACTCCCTGGTTGAATTTATAGAGCAAATGCTCTTAGGTAGAAAGATTACAGCAGAAGTCGGCGCAAACCGTGTTTCGAGGCATGTGTCTCGCGGAACGCCACAGGGTGGTGTACTTTCACCCCTACTCTGGAATCTAACTGTAAATTCACTCTTGCGGGAGACGGAATGGGGTGCCGCCAGGGTTGTCGAATATGCAGATGATATCGCCATAGCATACATGGGCAAGTTCCCGCAGACCTTGTGTGATTTGATGCAAGGAACACTCCGCGCTGTAGGGAACTGCTCTACGCAATGTGGCCTTAGCGTCAACTCGGAAAAGGTGGAGTTGGTACTCTTCACTAGAAAATATGAGACACTGGAGTTAATTACTCCGGCACTGAATGGTATTCGTTTAAATCTAAAGAAGGAAGCCAAGTTTCTTGGCGTCACACTAGATATGAAACTAAGCTGGAGAAATAATATTGTCCAGCGCACTGAAAAGGCTTCTGTGGCCCTATACTCCTGCAAAAGGGCCATTGGAAAGAAATGGGGTCTAAATCCAAGCGTATGCCGCTGGATCTATACAGCGGTAGTAAGACCAATTCTTCTTTATGGAGTCATCGTATGGTGGCCTGCCTTGAGCAAAAATGCTAACCTCAATCCACTTAGTAAAGTACAAAGAGCCAGTATTATCTGCATTAGCGGAGCTTTACGAACAACACCAAACGACGCCTTGAATGTTTTTCTGGACCTTCTACTCCTCGACTTAGTGGGTCAACAGATGGCGGCTCTTGCCGCGCTTCGACTAAGAGAGACATATCAATGGGAGTCTACCCTATGTGGGCACTCAAGCATACTGAGTAAGTATAGCTTCCTTCCGGACTGCACTGATCGCTGCGTCGATACCATGGTCCCAGACAGAAACTTCGCGATGTTGATTCCAGGTAGGGAGGAGTGGTCTAAAAATTTCTATACCCCACCTGGAAGTATTACGGTGTTCACAGATGGTTCGAAGCTGAATGGCAGTGGGAGGAGGGGTCTTCTCGCGAGTCTCATCTCTGAGCTGTTCTTTTAGCCTGCCGGATCACTGTAGTGTTTTTCAAGCTGAGGTTTCAGCCATTAAGGAGGCTGTGGACACGTTGCAAACCGTCTTAAAAGTCAACAACGTTTTTATATTTAGCGATAGCCAAGCGGCAATTAGAGCAGTGAGCTCAGCTGCGATAACTTCAAAGATTGTACTCGACTGCCGCCGATCTCTTCAGGAGATGGCTAAGCAGAACAGACTAAACCTCATCTGGGTTCCAGGCCACACGGACATCGAGGGTAACTGTATAGCTGATGAACTTGCGAGGGAAGGAACAACCAAGCAGATTCTTCCTGGTAAAGAACGCATTGGTATGCCCTTTGGTACTTGCAGGCTGCTCTCAAAAGAATATGCTTATGCTCGTGCGAATGAGAGGTGGGCACAGACCACGACTTGTAGGATATGTAGGCAGATTTGGCCTAGATGGGATCGTAAACGGTCGCGTGGTCTGTACACCTTAAAACGGGATGATATATCTCAGGTCATTGGAGCCCTTACGGGGCACTGCCTCATAGGCAACCACGCGGGGCGTCTCGGTGTACCCTCTCACAGATGCTGTAGAAGCTGCAAAAATTATGAAGAGGAGGAAACTGTTCTCCATCTTCTATGCAATTGTCCAGCGCTAGCAAGAAGCAGGCTACGCTTTCTAGGGGTACCACTTTTTGGAGACCTCGGAGAATTAGGTTCTATAGACCCAAGATTCTTGGCGAGATTCGTCAAGAGCTCAAAATGGTTCAGCAAAGGGGAATGAACACTTAGCTAGTGGTATCACAACGGGCCTCCAATCATGGCCTAAGTGGGTCGCTGAAGCAACGGTGACAGCCACACATACCATACCATACCAACAAAGCGGCCATTAATATTACCAAAAAATTCTGATTTAACGAGATTGCTAGTAGCAATATATCATCAACGTTTCCATCACATATACCATCAAGTAACAATCAAAGAAATACGGCGTAAATATTGGATTCCGGCCTTGCAAGTGTTGGTAAATAATGTCAGGGCGGGATGTAATACCTGCAAGTTACGAAGAGCGACACCACTTCAGCCCATTATGGCGCCACTGCCGGTTGACAGGGTCACCTCATTTGTTCGGGCATTCTCATATACCGGACTCGATTATTTTGGGCCGGTGGAAGTCACTGTCGCGCGTCGAAAAGAGAAAAAGTGGATCGCACTCTTCACTTGTTTAAGTGTCCGAGCTGTTCATTTGGAAATCGCGACAGACCTGAGCAGCGATGCGTGCATAGTTTGCATTAGAAACTTTATAAACCGACGTGGTGTTCCGGTACAAATCCGTAGCGATAACGGAACGAATTTTGTTGGCATCACGAAGGAGCTAGGTAATGAAGAAAATTTTTTGGACCATGATGCTATAACTGCAGCCCTCGCACCATTGGGCATAAAGTGGAAATACAATAAGCCGGCTGATCCCAGTGCAGGAGGAGCATGGGAGAGACTAGCTCAGTCGGTGAAACGAGCCTTGAACTGTATGCTGAAGGAGGATGCTCCCAAGCCCGAAATGCTCTATAGTCTGTTGGTCGAGTCAGAGAATATAGTAAACTCGAGGCCACTCACGCATTTGCCTGTGACGCCGAGCGAGCCTGAACCACTTACTCCTAACCACTTTTTAATTGGTTGTACAAATTCAACGCAAACTCCATCGCCATATGAACATCGTTTGTGTTCACTACGGAAGCAATGGCGTTTCCTGCAAAATATGAAAAACCTCTTCTGGAAACGTTGGGTGAGGGAGTATTTGCCAGAGCTAACTCGTCGGACGAAATGGAATCGCCCATCAAAGCCGTTAAGCACCGGGAGTCTCGTCCTCATTTGTGAAGCTGGCTTGCCTAGATCGAAATGGCGCAGGGGCAGAGTATTGAGCCTACGCGTTGGTCCGAATGGAGTCGCCAGATCAGCAGAAGTGAAGACAACCAGCGGAACGTTCCCGTAGTCGGGAGACGATTCACGGGGTAGGCGAAGTGAGAACTAACCCTTCAGCATTAAAGTTATTTTGCCAAATATTGTAATGCAACCATGTGCCTTCCTTGTTTTCATTGTTCCTTTTATTGTCGTTCTTGTGCATAACTGTTAAAGCAAAAATCAAACGTTAATGTAAAATTTTATTCATTCGCTGATATTTTCTCAAATTGAACGGGAGGCCTTGGTCAAGTAATTCTATAATTAACATTCATGTTCATTGATACTAAGTTCTTCTTTCTATATTTTAGAGAATAAACCCTCTACACAGTTAAATAAGCAAATTGAGGTGTTTTATTTTAGAAAGGCTTCCCGCTAGGAAACATTAGCGCTTCAGTTACTGCCGTAACACCGCGTAAATCCACAAATACGTTCTGATGAACAATCTCGCAACAATATTGCACATATAACTCTTCGTAGTATACATGATTATAGGAGTTTACAACGTCTTCGTATCCGTATAAAAAGGAATTAAGTTCGCACAGATCCAGAAAGCAGGGAAAATGAACGTGTTCGTCGGCGAATTATAAGGAGAGAAGCAAGGTTAGATATATCTGATGCTAGACGTCAAATTCAATGTGGCGTGCGCCTCCATAGAATTGATGCAGCGAACAGACAACTCGAAAATGAACGGCAGGCTGAGCGAATTCGATTAGCTCGGGAAGGTAATGAAAATGCTGAACCTTTAGGAATTGAGGAAAGCTTTCTTGACTTTAGACGTACGTACCTCGAAAGTATTTAAAACGGTCGCACAATAGTTTCCATTTGCTGTGGTGGCTTATGGTTTCCAAACCAAGTACGATCTTTAAACTTCAATGTTTTATCGCAAAGTTACCCTAATATTACACCCGCATTTTATTTACCGGGAAAATTTCCATCTGATGATGAGAATTATAAGTTTTGTTTGACTTGCAGAAATTCAATAGTAAACAAACAGCTTCCAAAGCTATGTCTGGCCAATGGGTTAGATTTTTCGAAAATTCCAGATTGTCGGAAGGGTTTAACTCCAATAGAGGAACGACTTATTATGCCCTGATTACCATTTATGACGATTCGTCCATTAGGTTATCAGGGTCAGAACTCGTTAAAAGTGTCCGTAGTCAATATCCCCATTTCTGTGAATGATATTGTCACAAATCTTCCTCGAAGGCGTATGGAATACAATCATGACTATATGACTGATACCATACGACCTGCAAAGATTAAGGAATCTTTGCGGTATATAGTTAACACATATTTGTACCGCGAACATAATGTACAGATTAACGAAAATTGGTTATCAAGTTTCAAAAGCCAGACAGAAGTTCCTTTTGTTACTTCAATTAAAGATTTACCATTGGTTCAAAATATAAATCTACAACAAACACCTGAACACAATAATGAGTCAACTACTCGTTCACTATTTGTACCACTAGTAGAAGAGTCCATTTTGGGTGAACAAGAAACTCTTCTAGATAATATTTCTGTAAAAAACTTAGATATCAGTCGTTTGGTCATAGCTCCTGGCGAGGGCCAAAGGCCTCTTGAAGGAATTCAGCATAATGATTCAGAAGAATTGTCATTTGCTACAATTTATGGGGGTCAAAGGTGTGAGGTCTTTTCCTGCTCATTGGGAGGCAGAGAAGAAACAGGCTATTGCTATGATTCGTCAGTTTGGTCTTCCCACCTTCTTTATAACACTTTCAGCTGCTGAGTCTCAATGGCTCGAGCTGTTAGTGATTTTATTAAAAACAGTTGACTTTAGAAATATTTCTGAGCATGATGCAAGTAATTTATCTACTCAGGAGAGATATCGTCTACTCCGTTCGGATGCAGTGACGTGTGCTAGATATTTTGATTATCGCTACCGTCAAATGTTAAAAATTTTCAAACAAAATGGAGGTATCTTGATGTCCACATATTTATTGGAGGGTTGAATTTCAACAGGTTCTCCTCATGTTCACGGAATGATTTGGCTTAAGATCGATCTTCAAGATCCTCAAACTTTCCCTAATGCAATTGACTTTAGATAACTATATACAAGAGGACAGAAGATTTGCCGTTTTGGAATTACATACCCAATAATGCCTTTCACACAATTTTTGTTGCCTCTTCCGGAAAACGAAGAAAACTTAGAACTTCATAAGGAAAACTATTCGAAAATTCAAAACTTTTTGAATTCGAATTTATCTTTGTCAGAAATTTCAAACATAAATGTTTTCGACAGATTTCTCGCAGACTCTAGGATGAATATTTTATATGACGAGTATTTGCTTGCACTCAGATCGAGCTTAACAAAGCCAAAAATTTTTCTGAAAGAAAATTAGAAGATCGAGCAATAAACGCATACAACCGAACAACCCTAGAACTCCATAAAGCAAACATGGATATTCAGTTTATCTTGGATGCATATGCTTGCTGTTCATATATAATTAACTACATCAACAAATCGGATAGAAAAATTTCTAGGCTTTTGAATGAAGTAATTTCAAAAGTAAATGCTGGCAGTTATACTATTAAGCAAAAACTTCCGCATATAGGCCATAAATTTGCTTCTGGCACTGAAATATCTGCCCAAGAAGCTGTTTATTGCAGGATTGGGCTTCCTCTATCCGAAGCAAATAATGCGGATGTTTTTATGAATACTTCTCGTCCTGAAGATCAGGTGCGGATGGTAAAGCCTAGATCGCAACTTAAGGTACTTTCTTCAGATTCGACTGATATATTTGTCTCTGGAGTTTGGAGCATTATGTTCAGCGGCCGACTCAGTTAGAGGGCGTTGGCTTGGCTGATTTTGCATCGCTTTATACAACTTTTGTAAAATGCACTTTATTCTCTTGATGTCAATTTAGAACTAAACTTTATTGTCTTACAATTTACCCTAGTTCCCTACTTGCGGTTTGTAGCTACTCCCTGATTGGTCGATGTGTGTGTATTAGTGTAGATCCACTGCCCGATCTGGCTGACTTAGTATCGATGCGCCAGTAGCTCTGTTTATATGTTGGTGTGAATGCATTTCCAGTTGCATCGCCGCAAGCTGCCTAAAGTCACGTACGTTATCAGGTGTCCGTCTGGGAATGCAACTGAACGGCAAGACAAGCGTGGGAGTTATTCTTATTACAAACAACCAAGAACGTGGGAATGATTCTAAAGAATCGTCAAAGCGGTGTTTTAGCTCTGCAGCTGTGCAATGCGCTAACTTCTCCCCCTCTTAAGACGAGTCGCCCTCGACTTGTGCCAAAATTTCCTCCACTGCCCTCTGAGTTTTTGCTTTATTAATTGTGACATTTTTTCTGCGGTACACGAAAAAAATTGCTATTGCGATTATTAGTAATGGAGGAAAAGAAAAAATTCTCCACAACAAAGTACGATGAAGAGATAAGCCCCCTTTTATTTCATGAATGCGAGAAATATAATCGATAGAAATTTTATGCAAATATGGAAGAGATAAACTTGTATGGTGTTCCAAGTAGTTAATCGATACCGTCTTTGGAGGATGTGGTTGAATATAGACCGGTTTCTTTTTGCCACGTGGGTTGTATAATTTATAGTGATGGAATCTCGAAAAATAAGCAGACACGTTCCTTTTATTTCCAATTTTCTTTGATCAAATATTGTTGTTGGTGGCACGTTGTTAAGAATAATGATGCCTTCCTCTATTTTTTGAACTGGTGATATGTGATATGCTGATTCTGATGAACAAGTCGCTGTGTTATTATTTAGCACCTGACTTAAGCAATTTGAGTGAGCCGGTTTGCATACTTTATCCACCATCCAGCATAACTACAGGATAGATTTTTAGAAATTCGCAAAAATTGATAATCTTAGGAATCTTAAGAATATAGTAAATAACATCTGCATTTTTCAAAATTTTTACCTTAGATACTAAAAGCAAATTACTTAAACTAAAGGGTAATTGCTCGAAATTAAACGCGTGATCCATCTCATCGTCATCCAAAACAAGTGGATTTATAATATTACTGTTTGCTAACACAACGGAGAGTGCTAGTCTGTTTAGTTGGCTAATTATGTGGTTATTTCATCTTATCAAATTTTCACAAAGCAGTGTTTCCTCGTCTTTTAATATCCAATCCGCCCGATTTCCGCGAAGTGTGTTGATTTGGTTAGTTATTTCGTTAATTCTATTTTGTAAATTAGAGTTAATTTTAATCTGCCTATTATTGTTCTCTACTAACATGCTTTTCTTTGTTAAGAGCAGTTCAAAGTCCTCATGGTCTGGGGTACCGGCTACGAATTTCAGAGCGAACCCCAGGAAATCTATTGATCTTGCAATTCTTCTCGGTATTTCCAATTTGCGGATGATGTGTAAGAATATTTTCGTTTACTATCTGATTTTTTTATTCTGATACGAACCATCGGCTTCCATAAGCTATACGGCGGTAATCTGTCAAGTTGGTGGTATGTATCGGGTAAATGAATTCTTTATAAATAGCCACATTTCCTCGAGGGATGGTAACAACTTGTGAAGAGGTGTAGTCAATTAAATTGGCCCTAGTGTCGGAGATAAGGGCAAGCAGCAATCTGAAATTGGTTTTATCGTAAATTACTTTTATGCATTTTTCTTCCTTCTATCTGTACTGTTGTAGCTAAATCTCGTTCTACTATTTTTTCCACGAAAACTTTCTCAAATTTATTTCCTAATCGCTTATTTCGACGAAGGAACACCCTTTCACCAGGCTGATATGTTTCAGTTATCCTTTTCTCATTTAATTTATGCAACACCAAATTTTGTGCTCTAATTAATTTTTCTTTAATTTCCCCAAGTTTTCCTACTGGGCACTTTTGCAAAATTCCGATTGGTTTCGAATTTATAACGGAGTGAATTGTTCTATTGTATTTGTATGTAGCAAGTAAAATCAAATCATTAACTTCACTTATTTGCTGCTGCGCCTTCACGCACCTGGCTATTTCCAAAAGGGTTGAATGAAACCTTTCGACCTGTCCGTTGCTTTTGCTATGTAAGGTGGGTACGAAAAACTGCTCTATAGCGAAATGATCGCGTAGCATGGATCTGATTAAATTTGAAGTAAACGCTCTTTCGTTATCTGTGACAATTGTTTTAGTGCTTTGGAACATACCCAATACCTCCAATATAGCTTCTTTTATGTCAATGGTGCATCTTGAAATAATAGGTTTGAGTGTAGCAAATTTTGAAAACCTATCAACAGCAGTTAGGAATAACTGCTTTCCAGTAATTAAAATGTCTAAGTGGAGAATTTCTCCTGGACGTTTTGGGATTGGTGTTCTCCCAATTTCGCGATTTGAGGTCTTCTTTGGTATTTAGTTTCCAGACAGATCTTACAATTTTATATTGCCGTCCTGAGCATGTCTCATGTCAGGAAAGTAGTATTCTGATAGAATTCGCTTAAAATTTTCCGACAGAGATCGATGGGCACGTGCATGCTCCGTTGCTATTGCTTTTTGTTGGTCATTTGGATTAGTTAGATCGGTTAAAAATTTTTCCGTTTGAATAAATTTAACCCCCGGGAATCTCTGATAGTGTCGGAAGATCGCAACAAAAAGCATTCGTAACGCTAGGATTTACAAGTTTCTTGAGATTTTGTCATAAATTTATTATTGTGTCGTAATTGATAGTATAACGAATTTTTTTTTGAAAAATGATTTTTGTGCTTTGGTGGTAATGACCCCTCTTTGTTAAAATGAACTGTCTTTTGAATTGGTTTACTGGATATTAGATAAATTTAATTGTGTTTGATAGCGATGACCCGCTATGTGCTGTAGCCTCTGTATCACTCATGTTATTCAAAAACAGACGAGACAGAGCGTCTGCTACGACGTTGTCTCTGCGCGGCTTATAACAAAATTTTGGCGAAAATTCTTCTATGAACGCTCGCCATCGTTTCATTTCGGTATTAGGATTTTTGTTCGAAATAGCGAAAGTTAAAGCTGGTGATCTGTGAATATTACGATGTCCTTAATACCATATAAGTAATGTCGAAGGTTTTTAAGGGCCCACACAATTGCCAAAAGCTTACGCTCGTTGGTTGCATAATTTTCCTCTGTTCTTGATAGTGTTCTTGAAATCATTGTAATGGGCCGCCTATTCTGGGATAGGACCGCGCCTAAAGCGCTAGAGGAAGCGTCTGTCGTCAGTTCGAATGTTTTGTCATATTCCGGATAAAACAGAAAAACATCTTCCGATGCCAAAATGTTTTTTACCCTTTTAAACGCTTGAATGGACTCTTCATCGAGGACTATCCTTGCCTGTTTGGACTTGTGGGATGACACATGGCCATTTTCCCCCCGAATATAATTTTTAAATGGTTTGACTATGGACGCATAATCCCGTATAATCCTCCTATAGTATCCTGAAATACCCAAAAAAGAGCGCAATGCTCGAAGTGTTTCCGGAATATTATAGTCAATTATGTCCTTAACCTTATTTGGACATGTTTTTATCCCTTTTTGAGAGACAATAAAAACAAAAAACTCAACCTCCTCCTTAAAGACTTTAGTCTTTTCTGCTGATACTCGCATTCCAGCCTTCTCCAACTTCCTTAATACCCTATCAACATGTTGAATATGAGACTTTTCGTCCCATGAAAAGATGATTATATCATCCATATAAACTTGCCAACTTTGGCCAATGTCGTCTCTCAAGACATCATCAATAGCCCGTTGAGAAATACTGGGCGCATTCTTTAGACCAAATGGCAACCTATTAAACTCATATTTGTCGTTATTAATGCTGAAGGCTGTTTTTTCGCGGTCCCCCTCTAAGGATTATCTGGTGGAATCCAGATTTTAGATCTAAAGTGGTAAACAATTTGGAACTACCCAGATTTGCTAATATAGTATAAATATCTGGTATAGGATATCTATCCGCAATCATTTTTTCGTTTAATTTTCGAAAGTCGATTACCATGCGGAGCTTTTGTTTACCGTGTTCATCTAGATCTTTTTTATTCACAACATGGACCGGAGAATTATATGCCGAATTAGACTTTCTGATAATGTCGTCCTTCAACAATGTTTCTATTTCCCTATTAATGAATCCTGAGGCCGAAACCGGGTATGGATAAGATCGGATGTAAATTGGTTCTGAAGAAGTAATACGAATTTTTGCTTTGACCGTAGTATTATATGGTAAAGCGCGGTTAGGCTCGGCAAAGGCCTTCAAATTCTTTCCAATCATATAATCAAACTCGTCTTTCACAAGAGCTGGGACCGAGTCCTTATCCGAACATATGGAGTTTACTTGCTCACATTTGACGTTATTTAATTTTTCCTTACCATCCTCGTAAAATAAATAATCTGATTTCGTACCAATTTTCGCTCCTATTTCTGTTAGGAAATCATATCCCACTATACCATCGAAGCTTTTTAAATCTGGAAGAATAAAGAAAGTTGAGACTTTTCCCAAAATGAAAACCTTGCACTTTTTTTCTATGAGATTAGACTCATTTATTGATTTGACCTTAAACCGTCTCTCCACAGGTGTAACTCCCCTTAGGAAACTCAGATTTTTGATAAACAGTATTTACCGCTTACAAGCATGCCGGTAATAAGCATTTATCGTTTATATGCAGCCAAACTTGAACAATCTTTCTTTTGTATATAAAATACACGCATTATTTTTTAATATATGCATTTTGCTTATATGCATTTCTCGGATTTATGCACCAAAATAATATAGGATTTTGAGAAATTGCATGTAAAAAATTCTCATATATGCACTGTTTAAATTTTTCATCATCAATAAAGCAAATGTACAAAAATTGTTTCATCGCAATTAAACAGCAAACTGTTTCTCCCCTATTGACTCCTTTGTACCATCTCTGTTTGAAATTTTGAAAATTTCGTCGATTTTGACAACGATTTTCCTTGCTATGCAAATGAAATTATATCTGAACTGCAATCAAGTGAAGACGACTCTGATGATGACGTGGACGACAGTGACGAATATACATATACCCGTTCCGACTGTAAGTAGCGCTTTGAATTCACTTAGCAATCTACGGGGTTTTCTTCTTTCAAAAAAACGGATGTGCCGAGGAATTGGAAAAAATTGAGCAATTTATATTTTTAAAATGCTGCAGTAATCTAGAGACAAAAATAACGAAATTTTTCGAATAAAAATAATTTTCAGCTAAGAGCATTTACAAAAAAGCATATGAATTGCATTCAAATCTTTAACTTTTAACTTTAAATTATTTATTTTTTTTAAATTATTAGTTTAAAACCGACTGGATTTAAGGTGAAATATAATTTTAAAGTCAAAGCACTGATCTCAACAAAATTATAATTTGTATATATACATATTCATACGTATTTATTTCAATGAAATTGAATTTACAAAACCTATACATACTGTGAGCTCTTTTAACGGTATTTGCATTCAGCCGTTGCTTAGGTGTAACATCTAGTGCTGGCGAACGTAGAACTTTCTTGCTCCTTCGGAAAACATTTTCCGTTTCTTGGTTTTTGAATTATTGTATGTTTGGTGTGTTCATAATTTGTGTTGTTAGGTATCCGCATCAAGCCGCTATCTCCGCACGATGTACAGTCGCCCAAAGTACAACCCCGTGGTTATCTATGCAAGGCAGGGAGGCCAAGCGAGGGTTGACACAAGTCCTTATGATAATGGTAATGATAATGATAATGATAATGATAATGATAATGATAATGGTAATGATAATGATAATGATAATGATAATGATCATGATAATGATAATGATAATGATAATGATAATGATAATGATAATGATAATGATAATGATAATGATAATGATAATGATAATTATAATGATAATGCTAATGATAATGATAATGATAATGTTAATATTAATGATAAAGAAAATTATATTTATAATGATGAAGATAATGATAATGACAATGATAATGATAATGATAATGACAATGATAATGACAATGATAATGATAATGAGAATGATAATGATTGTTTGATCATTTCGCATTGCTTCAGGATGGCGTTCCATATCTCTCATAAACTATCTGTCCATCGGTGCCCCTGCGTCCAGGTCCCGCTTTTTATGCGAAGTATACTTTCTGCATATCGTGCTTTGCATGACTGTGACAACGTTGTCTGCATTTAGAGGGCCAACGAAGTATTCTAGATCTCTGCGCTCTCTTTGCCAACGTGCGCATCGAAAGAAAGGGTGTTCAGCGTCATCTTCTTCGGAGTCGTTGTATATGCCTGACGGCTCTTCGGCTTTGCCCATTTTATTCAAATATTTAGGGAAATATCCATGTCCAGGTAACATTTGCGTTGTATAGTAGTATATTTCGGCGAATTTTCTATTGGTCCACGTGCTTACGTCTTTTATTAGCCTGGCAGTCTATCTGCCGCACCTCTCATTTTCCTATCTAGCTTGCAAAAGTGTTATGTTGTTCTTTTTTATTTCTTCGCTAGTACTTCTGGTGTGTTTAAAATCAATTGTTTGTTTTAAGTTCCCAAAGCGTTTTCCTTTCAAATGCGAGTAGGTCAATAAGTACGCTTCCACTTATTACCCTTACTGCCGCTCCTGACACAATGCAGTACGCAGAAGCTACTCTCAAGGCTGCTATTCTATATACCCTGTTCAGGATTTTTAATCTGTTATCTTTGTTTAGCGTATCTGCCCATATCTCCGCTCCATAAAGCAGTTTATTTAGTGTTGCAGACATTAGGAACTTTCTTTTCGCTTGCCTCGGCCCTCCGATATAAGCCATCAACCTGCAGAGCTGTGACGTTGCTTTTGCAGCCTTCCCTGCGGCGTGCTGAACTTGTGCCCAGTATGATAATCTGGGGTCCAGTCTTACACCTTGGTATTTTAAAACTTTTTGCGTCGTCAAAGTGTCGGAAGTTATTTGCGTAGAGACTTCTAATGGAATGCCCCTTTTTGTTAGGATTATAAGCTCGGTTTTTTCCGTGGCTAATTTGAGGCCATGTATATCAAGCCACATATGTGTCCTTAATATCGCCTGGTTTAATTTCCGGCGATGTCGTCAGCATAGCCAACTAGATACACGTCATCGGTCATCTCTATGTTAAGTATGCCGTCACAGCTGACGTTCCAGAGGTCGGGGCTTAAATCGACACTTGCGTTGCACCTGACGTAACCGGCATGTGGCGGGGCCCATCCGTGGGCTGATATAACATCTTCCGGTCTTGCAGTTAGCTCCTCACCATAATTCGTAGGTACTTTGGGACTTTGTATGTTGCTTCCAATGCTTCAATCATATGAGTCCATTTAACGCTGTTAAACGCATTTCGAACGTCTAAAGCTGCTAGAAGAACTAGGCGTTTTATGCTATGGCGCTCTTGTTGAGTAGCTTCTACGCTGGCTACGATATTTTGGATAGTCTATATTGTCGAACTCCCAGGTCTGAATCCATACTGTTTTTGATATAGCCCACTAGCGCTGTTGATAGATTTATCAAATCTTAGTTAAAGAAGTCTTGCGAGAGGCTTTCCGGCCGTGTCTAGCATGGAGAGCGGTCGGTATACTGATGGGGAGTTGGGATTTCCTTTTCCTTTGCTGATAAGTACGAGCTGTTGCCTTTTCCAAATTTCTGGGAACACGCCAACCTCGAGGCATGCATTGTATATCTCGAGGAGATGTCTAAAATGCAAAAATTCCTATATTCTAGTAGGTATTGAAGCTAATTTGCTCAAATTTGGTATATATTGTTGTGATCGAGCAGGAAATCCGACTGTATCGAAGTTTTTACAAGGGCGTGGCACAGCCCACTTATGAGTTCATATGTATATCTCTGGAACCACCCACCCGATTTTGTTCAAATTTGGTATACGTATTACACTATGCCTATTTATAGTTGGAAAATTATCAAAATCTGACCAAAACCACGCCCATCTGTCATATAACAGTAATTTTTGAAAACACTAAAAATCGGATTTCAATAAATGTTGAAGGAAAATATCTTGAGTTTAGTATGTGGTGTTGTAATGCAGCCAGAAATCCGACTATATGAAATCATATGTATATGTCTGGAACTACTTTATCGATTTCGTCTAAACTTGGCACACATGTTAGATTATACCTAGTTAAGTTAAAAATTTAGCTGAAAGCGTGCGCCGGGTATATAAAGTTCGATCAAACTTAGCCACTTCTTTACTTGTTTCTATTAACTCTTTTGAGGATATTCTGTGGACGTCAACTGACCTTGTCTGTGGCTGCGTATCGTCTACAATTCCACGGTTAACGCGATTGATACAACTCACTGCCTTGTTTTCTGAAACTAAACATTCGCTCTTTTCTGAGTTAACCGTATTTGCATTCAGCCGTTGCTTAGGTGTTACATCTAGTGCTGGCGAACGTAGAACTTTGCTGCTCCTTCGGAAAACATTTTCCGTTTCTTGGTTTTTGAATTCTTGTGTGTTTGGTGTGTTCATAATTTGTGTTGTTGGCTATCCGCTTCAAGCCGCTATCTCCGCACGATGTACAGTCGCCCAAAGTACAACCCCGTGGTTATCTCTGCAAGGCAGGGAGGCCACGCGAGGGTTGACACAAGTCCTTATGATAATGATAATGATAATGATAATCATAATGATAATGATAATGATAATGATAATGATAATGATAATGATAATGATAATGATAATGATAATGATAATGATAATGATAATGATAATGATAATAATAATGATAATGATAATGGTAATGATAATGATAATGATTATGATTATGATTATGATAACGATAATGATAATAATAATGATAATGATAATGGTAATGATAATGATTATGATTATGATTATGATAACGATAATGATAATGATAATGATAATGATAATGATAATGATAATGATAATGATAATGATAATGATAATGATAATGATAATGATAATGATAATGATAATGATAATGATAATGATAATGATAATGTTAATATTTATGATAAAGAAAATTATATTTATAATGATGAAGATATTGATAATGATAATGATAATGATAATGACAATGATAATGATAATGATAATGAGAATGATAATGATTGTTTGATCATTTTGCTCCACTGTACCTGCGCAACTAGCTTAAGGCGCATAAAGCAATAACCTTGGCCTTGAGTTCACCAATTGGCGGTTCTTGCCTAAACATATGTATGTACATCTGTTCATCTGTGTACATTATTTTATGTACATTAATATGCACATGTATGCATACGCTTACTCTCTTTATTTCTTTATTTGTCTAATTTGCTTTACTTCTTTGCTTACATACATACGTATACATAATGCATTATCATATAGCTTAGTAACACAACAAATTTGCATATCACCTGATGTCAACATAACTGGTAAATTCCATGTAATATATTATACATAAATAAGATTACATAAATATATAAAGGTGGGCCACTTAATGCATCATCAGAGCTGTCGTCGCAGCAATGGCATGTCCGGAGACTAAAACAGTCCCCCCGATTAGGAGATTAGGAGCCGTCGCACATCCTGGGACCGCTTTCGCATTGCTTCAGGATGGCGTTCCATATTACTCATAAGCTATCTGTCCATTGGTGCCCCTGCGTCCAGGTCCCGCTTTTTTATGCGAAGTATACTTTCTGCATATCGTGCTTTGCATGACTGTGACAATGTTGTCTGCATTTAGAAAGCAAACGAAGTATTCTAGATCTCTGCGCTCTCTTTGCCAACGTGCGCGTCGGAAGAAAGTGTGTTCAGCGTCATCTTCTTCGGAGTCGTTGTATATGCCTGACGGCTCTTCGGCTTTGCCCATTTTATTCAAATATTTAGGGAAATATCCATATCCAGATAACATTTGCGATGTATAGTAGTCTATTTCGGCGAATTTTCTATTGGTCCACGTGCTTACGTCTTTTATTAGCCTGGCAGTCTATCTGCCGCACCTCTCATTTTCCCATCTAGCTTGCAAAAGTGTTATGTTGTTCTTATTTATTTCTTCGCTAGTACTTCTGGTGTTTTCAAAATCAATTGTTTGCTTTAAGTTCCCAAAGCTTTTTTACTTCAAATGCGAGTAGGTCAATAAGTACGCTTCTACTTATTACCATTACTGCCGCTCCTGACACAATGCAGTACGCAGAAGCTACTCTCAAGGCTGCTATACTATATACCCTGTTCAGGATTTTTAATCTGTTATCTTTGTTTAGCGTATCTGCCCATATCTTCGCTCCATAAAGCAGTTTATTTAGTGTTGTAGACATTAGGAGCTTTCTTTTCGCTTGCCTCGGCTCTCCGATATAAGCCATCAACCTGCAGAGCTGTGACGTTATTTTTGCAGCCTTCCCTGCGGCGTGCTGAATTGTCCCCAGTATGATAATCTGGGGTCCAGTCTTACACTTAGGTATTTGAATACTTTTTGCGTCGTCAAAGTGTCGGAAGTTGTTTGCGTAGAGACTTCTAACGGAATGCCCCTTTTTGTTAGGATTATAAGCTCGGTTTTTTCCGTGGCTAATTTGAGGCCATGTATATCAAGCCACATATGTGTCCTTAACTGGTTTAACTTCATGCGAGCTTCTTCGGTGTTTCGAGCTGTTATGACTGCGGCGATATCGTCAGCATAGCCAACTAGATACACGTCATCGGGCATCTCTATGTTAAGTATGCCGTCACAGCTGACGTTCCAGAGGTCGGGGCCTAAACTCGACACTTGCGTTGCTCCTGACTTAACCGGCATGTGGCGGGGCCCATCCGTGGGCTGATATAATATCTTCCGGTCTTGCAGGTAGCTCCTCACCACAATTCGTAGGTACTTTGGGACTTTGTATGTTGCTTACAATGGTTCAATCATATGAGTCCATTTAACGCTGTTAAACGCATTTCGAACGTCTAAAGTTGCTAGAAGAGCTAGGCGTTTTATGCTATGGCGCTCTTGTTGAGTAGCTTCTACGCTGGCTACGATATTTTCGATAGTGTATATTGGCGAATTCCCAGGTCTGAATCCATACTGTTTTGGATATAGCCCACTAGCGCTGTTGATAGCTTTATCAAATCTTGGTTAAAGAAGTCTTGCGAGAGGCTTTCCGGCCGTGTCTAGCATGCAGAGCGGTCGGATTACTGATGATGAGTTGGGATTTCCTTTTCCTTTGCTGATAAGTACAAGCTGTTGCCTTTTCCAAATTTCTGGGAACAGGCCATCCTCGAGGCATGCATTGTACATCTCGAGAAGAATATTGGGGCGATCTGCAGAGAGAATTTTCAGTATTTCTACAGGGATTCCATCTAGACCGGGTGACTTGTAGCTTTTCATTTTATTTGCAACTGATTCTAGCTCTCCTCTGGTGAAGGTTGTAATTTCAAACCGAGTGCCATTGCGATCTCTTTCGTCAACCGTTATTTCGTGTGTTGGGAATAGCGTGTTTACGCTTTCGTCCATTTTGCACGTGGATAGTTTCGGTAGTGGCGCCATTGCGGCGAGCGTTTTTATTACCACTTTGAAGCCAGACCCAATGGGTTGCGGTTGACGGCATATCGGAGTTCGTCCCAGTTTTCTTTTTTGCTTTTGGTGATGGCGTTTTTGAGTTCATTCTTTGCTGCTTGATATTGTTGAGTTTCCTATATTGCTTCGTTCCTGCGCCTGGCTCTCGAATATGCTCGTCTGTACTGGAGGCACTTCCGCCTTAGTTAGGCTATGTTTTCTGTCCACCAGTATGCTGATTTTTTGTATTGGCCGTTATTGACTTTAGGCATCGCTCTATTGCAGGCAAGAGCTATTGATTGCATTGTGGGCTCTACTAATTTTTTTGTGTTTGCCGTGCTAATTTTTTGTGGAATGTCTGCATCTATTTCTTACAGGAGTGCTTCGGTGTTCAGTTTTTGGGTGTTCCATCTGCGGGTGCCGGTTTTCTTTTTGTTTTGTATGGCTCGGTTTTGAAAATCTATTATGATTGATATATATTGGTGGTCGCTGCCGGTGTAATCTTTCAGTACTTTCCAAATTTTTATTTTGCTATCTATAGATTCAGATACCAGAGTGACGTCTGGAGTGGTTTCTTCACATCCTGGTCTCCTAAACGTCGTGGCTTCCCCAGTATATTGTACTACTAGGCGAAGTCTAGATGACATTCTTAGGATGCGTTTGACTCCAGAGTCCGTGTTTGGCATGCCCGACTCGACAGATCTGGCGATCAGGTCTCCTGCGATTATAAGCGGTCCTTCTATTTCGGGAGCTGTATCTTCGATGTTATCTAATTTTTTGGTGTAAGGTAGCAGCTGATTACCGTAAAGAGCTCGTATTGCATCCAGACGAAGCCATTGCTGTACCCTTTTGCTTTGGCGATAGCTTACTTCCGGGGGGCATCCATATACCAGCTGGAGTAGTGCTGATATTTTACAACCATGTTCCTCTCTCTTTTTTTTTGTATTGTTCGCTTATAATAACCAGGTCATAGTGGTGCTGCGCGACCATTTGCGATAGCAAGGCGTCCGCAGTTTTTCTTCTGTCATATTTGCCTGGAGGACATTCATTTTGTCGTACAATTTTTATAATTCGCCCATTTTATAGAGCCTGGAATATGCTGTACTTGTTCTTTGTTAGCTTCTGCACAGAGACAGCACCTTGGAAGCTTGTTGCACTCTTTCATTTTGTGGCCTGGATGCCCACACTGTTTGCATAGGCCTTGTCCTCTTCTATCGGTTCCTTTACAGTCCGAGATCAAGTAGGCCACCTGCATCGAAAGCATCTTTTCGTATTTTCTTTATGCCTTACTCTGAAGTTTATTCAGCCGATTTTGATCCCGGACGTACGCTCTCACCTGCTCTCTGTTGTTTGGTACCGAAATATATATCTACCCTTGGGGTATTTTGTTTACTGCGTCTGCAACTTCTTCCGTAGTCGTTTGAAAAGCAAAGTCTCTGATCTCTACCGTCGCCTTAGGTTTAAGGTCGGTTACGGTTGTGGTTTCCTGGAGGGTATTCTTGAGAGCCTCGCAAAAAATTTAGGTTAAGCTTTTGTCCCTTTTAAAGCTCTAGCAGAAGTGCTCCCGCTCTTGTTTGGTGAATTCGTTTCATTTTAACTTCAGAGTATCCTGGCTCAATTTTGCTTCTGATGTTTTTTAAGACGTCCGCATAGCTGTTCCCATCTGCTTGTTTCTTAGGCCCTCTGCGAGTTTTCGGTTTATCCACCTTCTTATTTTGCGTATTGTTAGTGGATACCCTCGCTCTGCTTATCCTTTTTGAGGCTCCCTCGCTGAGTACACGTAAGCGTGTCTTCTTTGGCATAAGCGTTTGCCATTTTGCATCCTTTTCTTTGCGAGGCCCTGAACCGATCGTGGTTCAGCTGGGCTTGTTGCCCACGTTTTTGAGCTGCTTCTTTAGGTGTATAAGCTGATATTTTTCTGTTTTGATACCGCCTGTTTGATGCTTTGCCCCATTTTTTCTATTAAATAATTTGAGGATTTTCTGTGGAAGTCTACTGACCTTGTCTGTGTCTACGCATCGTCTACAATCCCACGGTTAGCGCGATTACAACTCACTGCCGTGTTTTCTGAAACTAAACATTCGCTCTTTTCTGAGTAAACGGTATTTGGATTCAGCCCATGCATAGGTGTTACATCTAGCGCTGGCGAACGTATAACTTTTCTGCTCCTTCGGAAAACATTTTCCGTTTCTTGGTTTTTGAATTCTTGTGTGTTTGGTGTGTTCATAATTTGTGTTGTTGGCTATCCGCTTCAAGCCGCTATCTCCGCACGATGTACAGTCGCCCAAAGTACAACCCCGTGGTTATCTCTGCAAGGCAGGGAGGCCACGCGAGGGTTGACACAAGTCCTTATGATAATGATAATGATAATGATAATCATAATGATAATGATAATGATAATGATAATGATAATGATAATGATAATGATAATGATAATGATAATGATAATGATAATGATAATAATAATGATAATGATAATGGTAATGATAATGATAATGATTATGATTATGATTATGATAACGATAATGATAATAATAATGATAATGATAATGGTAATGATAATGATTATGATTATGATTATGATAACGATAATGATAATGATAATGATAATGATAATGATAATGATAATGATAATGATAATGATAATGATAATGATAATGATAATGATAATGATAATGATAATGATAATGATAATGATAATGATAATGATAATGATAATGTTAATATTTATGATAAAGAAAATTATATTTATAATGATGAAGATATTGATAATGATAATGATAATGATAATGACAATGATAATGATAATGATAATGAGAATGATAATGATTGTTTGATCATTTTGCTCCACTGTACCTGCGCAACTAGCTTAAGGCGCATAAAGCAATAACCTTGGCCTTGAGTTCACCAATTGGCGGTTCTTGCCTAAACATATGTATGTACATCTGTTCATCTGTGTACATTATTTTATGTACATTAATATGCACATGTATGCATACGCTTACTCTCTTTATTTCTTTATTTGTCTAATTTGCTTTACTTGTTTGCTTACATACATACGTATACATAATGCATTATCATATAGCTTAGTAACACAACAAATTTGCATATCACCTGATGTCAACATAACTGGTAAATTCCATGTAATATATTATACATAAATAAGATTACATAAATATATAAAGGTGGGCCACTTAATGCATCATCAGAGCTGTCGTCGCAGCAATGGCATGTCCGGAGACTAAAACAGTCCCCCCGATTAGGAGATTAGGAGCCGTCGCACATCCTGGGACCGCTTTCGCATTGCTTCAGGATGGCGTTCCATATTACTCATAAGCTATCTGTCCATTGGTGCCCCTGCGTCCAGGTCCCGCTTTTTTATGCGAAGTATACTTTCTGCATATCGTGCTTTGCATGACTGTGACAATGTTGTCTGCATTTAGAAAGCAAACGAAGTATTCTAGATCTCTGCGCTCTCTTTGCCAACGTGCGCGTCGGAAGAAAGTGTGTTCAGCGTCATCTTCTTCGGAGTCGTTGTATATGCCTGACGGCTCTTCGGCTTTACCCATTTTATTCAAATATTTAGGGAAATATCCATATCCAGATAACATTTGCGATGTATAGTAGTCTATTTCGGCAAATTTTCTATTGGTCCACGTGCTTACGTCTTTTATTAGCCTGGCAGTCTATCTGCCGCACCTCTCATTTTCCCATCTAGCTTGCAAAAGTGTTATGTTGTTCTTATTTATTTCTTCGCTAGTACTTCTGGTGTTTTCAAAATGAATTGTTTGCTTTAAGTTCCCAAAGCTTTTTTACTTCAAATGCGAGTAGGTCAATAAGTACGCTTCTACTTATTACCATTACTGCCGCTCCTGACACAATGCAGTACGCAGAAGCTACTCTCAAGGCTGCTATACTATATACCCTGTTCAGGATTTTTAATCTGTTATCTTTGTTTAGCGTATCTGCCCATATCTTCGCTCCATAAAGCAGTTTATTTAGTGTTGTAGACATTAGGAGCTTTCTTTTCGCTTGCCTCGGCTCTCCGATATAAGCCATCAACCTGCAGAGCTGTGACGTTATTTTTGCAGCCTTCCCTGCGGCGTGCTGAATTGTCCCCAGTATGATAATCTGGGGTCCAGTCTTACACTTAGGTATTTGAATACTTTTTGCGTCGTCAAAGTGTCGGAAGTTGTTTGCGTAGAGACTTCTAATGGAATGCCCCTTTTTGTTAGGATTATAAGCTCGGTTTTTTCCGTGGCTAATTTGAGGCCATGTATATCAAGCCACATATGTGTCCTTAACTGGTTTAACTTCATGCGAGCTTCTTCGGTGTTTCGAGCTGTTATGACTGCGGCGATATCGTCAGCATAGCCAACTAGATACACGTCATCGGGCATCTCTATGTTAAGTATGCCGTCACAGCTGACGTTCCAGAGGTCGGGGCCTAAACTCGACACTTGCGTTGCTCCTGACTTAACCGGCATGTGGCGGGGCCCATCCGTGGGCTGATATAATATCTTCCGGTCTTGCAGGTAGCTCCTCACCACAATTCGTAGGTACTTTGGGACTTTGTATGTTGCTTACAATGGTTCAATCATATGAGTCCATTTAACGCTGTTAAACGCATTTCGAACGTCTAAAGTTGCTAGAAGAGCTAGGCGTTTTATGCTATGGCGCTCTTGTTGAGTAGCTTCTACGCTGGCTACGATATTTTCGATAGTGTATATTGGCGAATTCCCAGGTCTGAATCCATACTGTTTTGGATATAGCCCACTAGCGCTGTTGATAGCTTTATCAAATCTTGGTTAAAGAAGTCTTGCGAGAGGCTTTCCGGCCGTGTCTAGCATGCAGAGCGGTCGGATTACTGATGATGAGTTGGGATTTCCTTTTCCTTTGCTGATAAGTACAAGCTGTTGCCTTTTCCAAATTTCTGGGAACAGGCCATCCTCGAGGCATGCATTGTACATCTCGAGAAGAATATTGGGGCGATCTGCAGAGAGAATTTTCAGTATTTCTACAGGGATTCCATCTAGACCGGGTGACTTGTAGCTTTTCATTTTATTTGCAACTGATTCTAGCTCTCCTCTGGTGAAGGTTGTAATTTCAAACCGAGTGCCATTGCGATCTCTTTCGTCAACCGTTATTTCGTGTGTTGGGAATAGCGTGTTTACGCTTTCGTCCATTTTGCACGTGGATAGTTTCGGTAGTGGCGCCATTGCGGCGAGCGTTTTTATTACCACTTTGAAGCCAGACCCAATGGGTTGCGGTTGACGGCATATCGGAGTTCGTCCCAGTTTTCTTTTTTGCTTTTGGTGATGGCGTTTTTGAGTTCATTCTTTGCTGCTTGATATTGTTGAGTTTCCTATATTGCTTCGTTCCTGCGCCTGGCTCTCGAATATGCTCGTCTGTACTGGAGGCACTTCCGCCTTAGTTAGGCTATGTTTTCTGTCCACCAGTATGCTGATTTTTTGTATTGGCCGTTATTGACTTTAGGCATCGCTCTATTGCAGGCAAGAGCTATTGATTGCATTGTGGGCTCTACTAATTTTTTTGTGTTTGCCGTGCTAATTTTTTGTGGAATGTCTGCATCTATTTCTTACAGGAGTGCTTCGGTGTTCAGTTTTTGGGTGTTCCATCTGCGGGTGCCGGTTTTCTTTTTGTTTTGTATGGCTCGGTTTTGAAAATCTATTATGATTGATATATATTGGTGGTCGCTGCCGGTGTAATCTTTCAGTACTTTCCAAATTTTTATTTTGCTATCTATAGATTCAGATACCAGAGTGACGTCTGGAGTGGTTTCTTCACATCCTGGTCTCCTAAACGTCGTGGCTTCCCCAGTATATTGTACTACTAGGCGAAGTCTAGATGACATTCTTAGGATGCGTTTGACTCCAGAGTCCGTGTTTGGCATGCCCGACTCGACAGATCTGGCGATCAGGTCTCCTGCGATTATAAGCGGTCCTTCTATTTCGGGAGCTGTATCTTCGATGTTATCTAATTTTTTGGTGTAAGGTAGCAGCTGATTACCGTAAAGAGCTCGTATTGCATCCAGACGAAGCCGTTGCTGTACCCTTTTGCTTTGGCGATAGCTTACTTCCGGGGGGCATCCATATACCAGCTGGAGTAGTGCTGATATTTTACAACCATGTTCCTCTCTCTTTTTTTTTGTATTGTTCGCTTATAATAACCAGGTCATAGTGGTGCTGCGCGACCATTTGCGATAGCAAGGCGTCCGCAGTTTTTCTTCTGTCATATTTGCCTGGAGGACATTCATTTTGTCGTACAATTTTTATAATTCGCCCATTTTATAGAGCCTGGAATATGCTGTACTTGTTCTTTGTTAGCTTCTGCACAGAGACAGCACCTTGGAAGCTTGTTGCACTCTTTCATTTTGTGCCCTGGATGCCCACACTGTTTGCATAGGCCTTGTCCTCTTCTATCGGTTCCTTTACAGTCCGAGATCAAGTAGGCCACCTGCATCGAAAGCATCTTTTCGTATTTTCTTTATGCCTTACTCTGAAGTTTATTCAGCCGATTTTGATCCCGGACGTACGCTCTCACCTGCTCTCTGTTGTTTGGTACCGAAATATATATCTACCCTTGGGGTATTTTGTTTACTGCGTCTGCAACTTCTTCCGTAGTCGTTTGAAAAGCAAAGTCTCTGATCTCTACCGTCGCCTTAGGTTTAAGGTCGGTTACGGTTGTGGTTTCCTGGAGGGTATTCTTGAGAGCCTCGCAAAAAATTTAGGTTAAGCTTTTGTCCCTTTTAAAGCTCTAGCAGAAGTGCTCCCGCTCTTGTTTGGTGAATTCGTTTCATTTTAACTTCAGAGTATCCTGGCTCAATTTTGCTTCTGATGTTTTTTAAGACGTCCGCATAGCTGTTCCCATCTGCTTGTTTCTTAGGCCCTCTGCGAGTTTTCGGTTTATCCACCTTCTTATTTTGCGTATTGTTAGTGGATACCCTCGCTCTGCTTATCCTTTTTGAGGCTCCCTCGCTGAGTACACGTAAGCGTGTCTTCTTTGGCATAAGCGTTTGCCATTTTGCATCCTTTTCTTTGCGAGGCCCTGAACCGATCGTGGTTCAGCTGGGCTTGTTGCCCACGTTTTTGAGCTGCTTCTTTAGGTGTATAAGCTGATATTTTTCTGTTTTGATACCGCCTGTTTGATGCTTTGCCCCATTTTTTCTATTAAATAATTTGAGGATTTTCTGTGGAAGTCTACTGACCTTGTCTGTGTCTACGCATCGTCTACAATCCCACGGTTAGCGCGATTACAACTCACTGCCGTGTTTTCTGAAACTAAACATTCGCTCTTTTCTGAGTAAACGGTATTTGGATTCAGCCCATGCATAGGTGTTACATCTAGCGCTGGCGAACGTATAACTTTTCTGCTCCTTCGGAAAACATTTTCCGTTTCTTGGTTTTTGAAATCTTGTGTGTTCATAATTTGTGCTGTTGGGTCTCCGCACACCGCTATCTCCGCACGATGTACAGTCGCTCAAAGTACAACCCGTGCTTATCTATGCAAGACAGGGAGGCCACGCGAGGGTTGACACAAATCCTTATGGGAGTTTGTGTTCAGAGCCAGGTACGGGCACAAAAACAGGAGTTTATCTCTACTGAACCTGTACCGCCAACTTAATGATGATGGGCATTAAACGTACTTGAAGACCTTTTAGGGTTTTATCGAGACGGAGGCGATTGGAGCATTTACCTGGCAGCCATTTCGCTCGGTGTCACGCTTGCTTACTGAGGTGACAGAATGCTGCTTTCACCAGCCAATTTTCAACTGTTCCGTATCGTT
This sequence comes from Philophylla caesio, assembly GCA_963971545.1. Taxonomy (NCBI): domain Eukaryota; kingdom Metazoa; phylum Arthropoda; class Insecta; order Diptera; family Tephritidae; genus Philophylla; species Philophylla caesio. The sequence goes on from OZ020605.1 coordinate 63,026,922, forward strand.
ATTTCCAGTATGCGATAATCATAACCCTACTGGCCTCGATTCAGATGGGCCATAGTCCAGGAATTCTCTTGTTCTCTTCATCAAATGGGGATCCCTCGTCGCACTGTTGCCTCCCTTTCTTGGGTAGGTGTTCCCTCGAGGTTAACCCAACGGGGTTTGGGGACGTTTATTAAAAGGGCTGTGGCTGGTCGCCCTGCCGCCAGAGATTCATCGGGTACATCGCACCTTTAAAGGCAAACCCTCCTCTCCTACCGCTCATGGACGGGCTGCATACTTACAGCTAACCTGCATAAGGCAGGCCGTTCACTATCCGACACCTGTGACCCCGATAGCTGCTTGAGCTCAGCCTTACCATAATCATAATGGTAATGATAATGATAATGATAATTAAAATGATTATGATAATGATATAGAATATGATAATGATAATGATAATGGTAATGATAATGATAATGATAATGATAATGATAATGATAATGACAATGATAATAATAATGATAATGATAATGATAATGATAATTATAATGATAATGATAATGATAATGATAATGTTCATGATCATGATCATGATAATGACAATGTTTTTTTTACGGGCAGGGGTCGAAAATGCCTAATGCATCATCAACAAAGCTGCCGTCGCAGCAATGGTATATCCGGAGACTAAAACACTTCCCCCGATTAGGAACCGTCGCCCATCCTTGGACCGCTTTTGCATTGCTTCAGGATGACGTTCCATATTTCTCATAAATTATCTGTCCATCGGTGCCCCTGCGTCCAGGTCCCGCTTTTTTATGCGAAGTATACTTTCTGCATATCGTGCTATGCATGACTGTGACAATGTTGTCTGCATTTAGAGGGCCAACCAATTATTTTAGATATCCGCGCTGTTCTTGCCAGCGTGCGTATCGGAAGAAGGTGTGTTCAGCGTCTTATTCTTCGGAGTCGTTGTATATGCATGACGGATCTTCGGCGTTGCCCATTTTATTCAAATATTTACGGAAATATTCATGTCCAGACAGCATTTGCGTTGTATTGTAGTCTTTTTCGCCGAATTTTCTATTGGTGCACGTGCTTACGTCTTTTAATAGCCTGGCTGTCGTTCTGCCGCAACTATCATTTTCCCATCTTGCTTACCAAAGTGTTATTGTGTTCTTCTTTATTTCTTCGCTAGTACTTCTAGTATTTTCAAAATCACTTGTTTTTTTAAGTTCCCAAAGCTGTTTCCTTGCGAATGCGAGTAGGTCAATGGGTACGCTTCCACTTATTACCGTTACTGCCGCTCCTGACACAGTGCGGTACGCAGATAGTGATAATGATAATGATAATGATAATGATAATGATAATGACAATGATAATGATAATGATAATGATAATGATAATGATAATGATAATGATAATGATAATGATAATGATAATGATAATGATAATGATAATGATAATGATAATGATAATGATAATGATAATGATAATGATAATGATAATGATAATGATAATGATAATGATAATGATAATGATAATGATAATGATAATGATAATGATAATGATAATGATAATGATAATGATAATGATAATGATAATGATAATGATAATGATAATGATAATGATAATGATAATGATAATGATAATGATAATGATAATGATAATGATAATGATAATGATAATGATAATGATAATGATAATGATAATGATAATGATAATGATAATGATAATGATAATGATAATGATAATGCTAATGATAAAGAAAATTATATTTATAATGATAAAGATAATGATAATGATAATGATAATGTTAATGATAATGATAATTATAATGATAATGATAATTATAATGATAATGATAATGATAATGATAATGATAATGATAATGATAATGATAATGATAATGATAATGATAATGATAATGATAATGATAATGATAATGATAATGATAATGATAATGATAATGATAATGATAATGATAATGATAATGATAATGATAATGATAATGATAATGATAATGATAATGATAATGATAATGATAATGATAATGATAATGATAATGATAATGATAATGATAATGATAATGATAATGATAATGATAATGATAATGATAATGATAATGATAATGATAATGATAATGATAATGATAATGATAATGATAATGATAATGATAATGATAATGATAATGATATTAATAATGATAACGACAACGATATTGATAATGAAAATGTTAATGATAATGATAATGATAATGATAATGATAATGATAATGATAATGATAATGATAATGATAATGATAATGATAATGATAATGATAATGATAATGATAATGATAATGATAATGATAATGATAATGATAATGATAATGATAATGATAATGATAATGATGGTATGTCCGGAGACTAAAACACTCCCCCCGATTAGGAACCGTCGCCCATCCTGGGACCGCTTTCGCATTGCTTTAGGATGGCGTTCCATATTTCCCATAAACTATCTGTCCATCGGTGCCCCTGCGTCCAGGTCCCGCTTTTTTATGCGAAGTATACTTTCTGCATATCGTGCTATGCTCTTCCAGTCGGTATCGCTGCGAAGCATGACTGTGACAATGTTGTCTGCATTTACAGGGCCAACCAAGTATTCTAGATCTCCGCGCTCTCTTTGCCAACGTGCGCATCGGAAGAAAGTGTGTTCAGCGTCATCTTCTTCGGAGTCGTTGTATATGCATGACGGCTCTTCGGCTTTGCCCATTTTATTCAAATATTTACGGAAATATCTATGTCCAGATAACATTTGCGTTGTATAGTAGTCTATTCCGCCAAATTTCAAAGTGTTATTCTGTTCCTCTATATTTCTTCGCTAGTACTTCTGGTGTTTTCAAAATCGCTTGTGTTTTTAAGTTCCCAAAGCTTTTTCCTTTCGAATGCGAGTAGGTCAATGGGTACGCTTCCACTTATTACCGTTACTGCCGCTCCTGACACGGTGCGGTACGCAGATAGTGATAATGATAATCATAATGATAATGATAATGATAATGACAATGATAATAATAATGGTAATGATAATGATAATGATAATGATAATGATAATGATAATGATAAAGACAATGATAATGATAATGATAATGATAATGATAATGATAATATAATGATAATGATAATGATATTGATAATGATAATGATAATGATAATGATAATGATAATGATAATGATAATGATAATGATAATGATAATGATAATGGTATTAATAATGATAATGATAATGATAATTATAATGATAATGATAATGATAATGATAATGATAATGATAATGATAATGATAATGATAATGATAATGATAATGATAATGATAATGATAATGATAATGATAATGATAATGGTAATGATAATGATAATGATAATGATAATGATAATGATAATGATAATGATAATGATAATGATAATGATAATGATAATGATAATGATAATGATAATGATAATGATAATGATAATGATAATGATAATGATAATGATAATGATAATGATAATGATAATGATAACGATAATGATAATGATATTAATAATGATAACGACAACGATAATGATAATGATAATGATAATGATAATGATAATAATAATGATAATGATAATGATAATGATAATGATAATGATAATGATAATGATAATGATAATGATAATGATAATGATAATGATAATGATAATGATAATGATTATGATAATGATAATGATAATGATAATGACAATGATAATGATAATGATAATGATAATGATAATGATAATGATAATGATAATGATAATGATAATGATAATGATAATGATAATGATAATGATAATGATAATGATAATGATAATGATAATGATAATGATAATGATAATGATAATGATAATGATAATGATAATGATAATGATAATGATAATGATAATGATAATGATAATGATAATGATAATGATATTAATAATGATAACGACAATGATAATGATAATGATAATGATAATGATAATGATAATGATAATGATAATGATAATGAAAATGATAATGATAATGATAATGATAATGATAATGATAATGATAATGAAAATGATAATGATAATGATAATGATAATGATAATGATAATGATAATGATAATGATAATGATAATGATAATGATAATGATAATGATAATGATAATGATAATGATAATGATAATGATAATGATAATGATAATGATAATGATAATGATAATGATAATGATAATGATAATGATAATGAAAATGATAATGATAATGATAATGATAATGATAATGATAATGATAATGATAATGATAATGATAATGATAATGATAATGATAATGACAATGATAATGATAATGATAATGATAATGATAATGATAATGATAATGATAATGGTAATGATAATGATAATGATAATGATAATGATAAAGACAATGATAATGATAATGATAATGATAATGATAATGATAATGATAATGATAATGATAATGATAATGATAATGATAATGATAATATATTGATAATGATAATGGTAATGATAATGATAATGATAATGATAATGATAATGATAATGATAATGATAATGATAATGATAATGATAATGATAATGATAATGATAATGATAATGATAATGATAATGATAATGATAATGATAATGATAATGATAATGATAATGATAATGATAATGATAATGATAATGATAATGATAATGATAATGATAATGATAACGATAATGATAATGATAATGATAATGATAATCATAATGATAATGATAATGATAATGACAATGATAATAATAATGGTAATGATAATGATAATGATAATGATAATGATAATGATAAAGACAATGATAATGATAATGATAATGATAATGATAATGATAATGATAATGATAATGATAATGATAATGATAATATATTGATAATGATATTGATAATGATAATGATATTGATAATGATAATGATAATGATAATGATAATGGTAATGATAATGCTATTAATAATGATAATGATAATGATAATTATAATGATAATGATAATGATAATGATAATGATAATGATAATGATAATGATAATGATAATGATAATGATAATGATAATGATAATGATAATGATAATGATAATGATAATGATAATGATAATGATAATGATAATGAAAATGATAATGATAATGATAATGATAATGATAATGATAATGATAATGATAATGACAATGATAATGATAATGATAATGATAATGATAATGATAATGATAATGATAATGATAATGATAATGATAATGATAATGATAATGTTAATATTAATGATATAGAAAATTATATGTATAATAATAAAGATAATGATAATGATAATGATAATGATATTGATAATGATAATGATAATGCTAATGATAATGATATTGATATTGATAATGATAATGATAATGATAATGATATTGATAATGATAATGGTACTGATACTGATAATGATAATGATAATGATAATGATAATGATATTGATAATGATAATGATAATGATAATGATAATGATATTGATATTGATAATGATAATGATAATGATATTGATAATGATAATGATACCGATAATGACAATGATAATGATAATGATAATGGTTATGATAATGATAATGATAATTACAATACAAATTATAATGATATTGATTTGTTTTTTGCTATCAGGGAGTCGAAAATGCCTAATGCATCATCAAAGCTGCAGTCGCAGCAATGTAATGTCCGGAGACTAAAACACTCCTCCGATTAGGAACCGTCGCCCATCCTGGGACCGCTTTCGCATTGCTTTAGGATGGCGTTCCACATTTCCCATAAACTATCTGTCCATCGGTGCCCCTGCGTCCAGGACCCGCTTTTTTATGCGAAGCATACTTTCTGCATATCGTGCTATGCTCTTCCAGTCGGTATCGCTGCGAAGCATGACTGTGACAATGTTGTCTGCATTTACAGGGCCAACCAAGTATTCTTGATCTCTGCGCTCTCTTTGCCAACGTGCGCCTCGGAAGAAAGTGTGTTCAGCGTCATCTTCTTCGGAGTCGTTGTATATGCATGACGGCTCTTCGGCTTTGCCCATTTGATTCAAATATTTACGGAAATATCCATGTCCAGATAACATTTGCGTTGTATAGTAGTCTATTCCGCCGGATTTTATATTGATCCACGTGCTTACGTCTTTTATTAGCCTGGCCGTCCACCTGCCGCAACTCTCATTTTCCCATCTAGCTTTCCAAAGTGTTATTGTGTTCTTCTATATTTCTTCGCTAGTTCTTCTGATGTTTTCAAATCGCTTCTGTTTTTAAGTTCCCAAAGCCTTTTCCTTTTCAATGCGAGTAGGTCAATGGGTACGCTTCCACATATTACCGTTACTGCCGCTCCTGCCACAGTGCGGACCGCTTTCGCATTGCTTTAGGATGGCGTTCCACATTTCCCATAAACTATCTGTCCATCGGTGCCCCTGCGTCCAGGTCCCGCGTTTTTATGCGAAGTATACTTTCTGCATATCGTGCTATGCTCTTCCAGTCGGTATCGCTGCGAAGCATGACTGTAACAATGTTGTCTGCATTTAGAGGGCCAACCAAGTATTCTTGATCTCCGCGCTCTCTTTGCCAACGTGCGCATCGGAAGAAAGTGTGTTCAGCGTCATCTTCTTCGGAGTCGTTGTATATGCATGACGGCTCTTCGGCTTTGCCCATTTTATTCAAATATTTACGGAAATATCTATGTCCAGATAACCTTTGCGTTGTATAGTAGTCTATTCCGCCAAATTTCAAAGTATTATTGTGTTCCTCTATATTTCTTCGCTAGTACTTCTGGTGTTTTCAAAATCGTTTGTGTTTTTAAGTTCCCAAAGCTTTTTCCTTTCGAATGCGAGTAGGTCAATGGGTACGCTTCCACTTATTACCGTTACTGCCGCTCCTGACACAGTGCGGTAAGCAGATAGTGATAATGATAATCATAATGATAATTATAATGATAATGATAATGATAATGATAATGATAATGAAAATGATAATGATAATGATAATGATAATCATAATGATAATGATAATGATAATGACAATGATAATAATAATGATAATGATAATGATAATGATAATGATAATGATAATGATAATGAAAATGATAATGATAATGATAATGATAATGATAATGATAATGAAAATGATAATGATAATGATAATGATAATGATAATGATAATGATAATGATAATGATAATGATAATGATAATGATAATGATAATGATAATGATAATGATAATGATAATGATAATGATAATGATAATGATAATGATAATGATAATGATAATGATAATGATAATGATAATGAAAATGATAATGATAATGATAATGATAATGATAATGATAATGATAATGATAATGATAATGATAATGATAATGATAATGATAATGACAATGATAATGATAATGATAATGATAATGATAATGATAATGATAATGATAATGATAATGGTAATGATAATGATAATGATAATGATAATGATAAAGACAATGATAATGATAATGATAATGATAATGATAATGATAATGATAATGATAATGATAATGATAATGATAATGATAATGATAATGATAATGATAATGATAATGATAATGATAATATATTGATAATGATAATGGTAATGATAATGATAATGATAATGATAATGATAATGATAATGATAATGATAATGATAATGACAATGATAATGATAATGATAATGATAATGATAATGATAATGATAATGATAATGATAATGATAATGATAATGATAATGATAATGATAATGATAATGGTAATGATAATGATAACGATAATGATAATGATAATGATAATGATAATGATAATCATAATGATAATGATTTATTTATTTTTTTTATTTATTTATTTATTTCATAAGTCAATGAACAAAGTTCTTACTGACTACTTAGAGTTACAACTTAAATTAACAATAACAAATTTCACAAAGCAGAATACAATAATGAGAGAAACTCAACTTTACATAAAGAAAAATCGAGGAAGACAGAATTCGAGATCTCGTTGAATTCGCAGAGTGCACGTGACAAAGGGGCGTTTCTTGCATAATTGGTTTTGAGTTTATCCGGATAGAATGGATTGAAATTACGTAAAGTCCTAAATGGCACAAGGAAATTAATACTTTGGAGCAAAGACGGACAGTCAACAGTGCCATTAATTATACCATACACAAAAGAAAGTGAAAGAACTGTCCTTCTCTTCTCGAGCGATTTAAGGCTTATAAGAAGCAAACGCGAATTGTAAGAAGGTAAGGGATCCGAAAATTTCAAAGAACGTAGAGCAAATTTTAAAAAAACCTTTTGCACACGTTCAATTCTATCTATCAAATACTGTGAATAAGGTCTCCAAATAAACGCTGCATATTCCAGTCGAGATCTAACATAAGACGAAAAAAGTAGTTTTAGAGTATATGGGTCAGTAAAATTTGTACTGTGCCGGCGTACAAAGCCTAAAACTGATTAAGCATTAGATATAATAAAATTGATGTGATTATTAAAAGAGAAGTTGGAATCAAATATAACACCAAGATCTTTGATTTCATCAACAGTCTTGAGTATTGTATTCGAAATAGAGTAAGATGTGTGCCTGGTGTATCGAGCTTTAGCAAGAGTCATATGAAAACATTTTTTAATATTTAGAGAGAGATGTGACTGTTGACACCAAAGAGACAAATTGTCCAAATCAGCTTGATAATGATAATGACAATGATAATAATAATGGTAATGATAATGATAATGATAATGATAATGATAAAGACAATGATAATTATAATGATAATGATAATGATAATGATAATGATAATGATAATGATAATATATTGATAATGATATTGATAACGATAATGATAATGATAATGATAATGATAATGATAATGATAATGGTAATGATAATGCTATTAATAATGATAATGATAATGATAATGATAATTATAATGATAATGATAATGATAATGATAATGATAATGATAATGATAATGATAATGATAATGATAATGATAATGATAATGAAAATGATAATGATAATGATAATGATAATGATAATGATAATGATAATGATAATGATAATGACAATGATAATGATAATGATAATGATAATGATAATGATAATGATAATGATAATGATAATGATAATGATAATGATAATGTTAATATTAATGATATAGAAAATTATATGTATAATAATAAAGATAATGATAATGATAATGATAATGATAATGATATTGATAATGATAATGATAATGCTAATGATAATGATATTGATATTGATACTGATAATGATAATGATAATGATATTGATAATGATAATGATACTGATACTGATAATGATAATGATAATGATAATGATAATGATATTGATAATGATAATGATAATGATAATGATAATGATATTGATATTGATAATGATAATGATAATGATATTGATAATGATAATTATACCGATAATGACAATGGTAATGATAATGATAATGGTTATGATAATGATAATGATAATTACAATACAAATTATAATGATATTGATTTGTTTTTTGCTATCAGGGAGTCGAAAATGCCTAATGCATCATCAAAGCTGCAGTCGCAGCAATGGAATGTCCGGAGACTAAAACTCTCCTCCGATTAGGAACCGTCGCCCATCCTGGGACCGCTTTCGCATTGCTTTAGGATGGCGTTCCACATTTCCCATAAACTATCTGTCCATCGGTGCCCCTGCGTCCAGGTCCCGCTTTTTTATGCGAAGCATACTTTCTGCATATCGTGCTATGCTCTTCCAGTCGGTATCGCTGCGAAGCATGACTGTGACAATGTTGTCTGCATTTACAGGGCCAACCAAGTATTCTTGATCTCTGCGCTCTCTTTGCCAACGTGCGCCTCGGAAGAAAGTGTGTTCAGCGTCATCTTCTTCGGAGTCGTTGTATATGCAAGACGGCTCTTCGGCTTTGCCCATTTGATTCAAATATTTACGGAAATATCCATGTCCAGATAACATTTGCGTTGTATAGTAGTCTATTCCGCCGAATTTTACATTGATCCACGTGCTTACGTCTTTTATTAGCCTGGCCGTCCATCTGCCGCAACTCTCATTTTCCCATCTAGCTTTCCAAAGTGTTATTGTGTTCTTCT